>JAHTLZ010003399.1:2346260-2359407 GCA_023846285.1 Phrynocephalus versicolor
AGTAGTAGTAGTAGTAGTAGTAGTAGTAGTAGTAGTAGTAGTGGTATAGTTCTCAAGGTGGTATTTTTTCCTTCTGCAACCAGACTAGAAGTAGAGTTGCAGAAGAAAAAGCAACCCGATAACAACAAAACAGCAAAAACAGGGAGAGAAAGCACATGGAGCAGTGACACTACCTTTATTCGGGCAAACTAAACAATACTATTTGGCCAACTAATATTTAAAATGCTGGAAATAATTTTCAAATGACACAGAATAACACTGTCACAGGTACGCACAAACTATTACATGACCAAGCTGTAACAGAGTCATATACTAATGTTAAAATACAAAGTTACTTCTTCAATTACTTTCTGCTACTCTCCCTTTGCTAATTTACACATTTGTAACGCAGCTGCATTAGCTCTTCTAAGCCTACTCAATAAAACTAATTACTAAAGGTCAGATCAAACAATACAGCCACAATGTTGCTAGATGCAAGAATTCTTGAACTGGTTAAAAATGTCTGCCTCTATTTGCACAAGCTGTCTCCTGCCCCTGTCACCTGCAAATTGGCTTGCTTTGTTTTGAGACGGGCCTTCAAGAAGTACACAAAGCACTTGCTTTGAAGTTTGGTTGTTTAGACACAAAGCTCCCTGGGAATCACTTTTCTGGAACAGTGATGTGCTTTCAACTATCTGTATTGTCTAGTTTGACCCTAGGAGGATTTGTCTGAGCACTGACTTAAAGCAGAAGCATGCAGTCTTATTTTCTTGCCTGGGAATTAATCAGTGGGAATACCTGAAGCTTTTTCCTTACAGAATCACTAAAGCAGATGATTAGGTTTTTATTATCTCAGCCTTTAGAGTATTTTGGTGAATGAACACAAAGGAAGAAACCAGTGCTTGTTACTCTTCCTAATTTAACATACCCTATGGCCATATTTTTTGTCTGCTGGTTATTTTAATATTTGGTTTTATTATTTTATTAATATTTTAGTTCTGCTCATTTTGTTTATTTGCATGGTTTTGCCCTGAAACCAACAGGATTTGCAGTATAAAAATATTCACCTAAGTAAATTAATTAGCTATCTTTGGCAGACAGAGGACTGGAAGATGCTACCCCTTCCCCCTTAATCATTAAATGTCTTTTTAATCCAACCACCTTTATTTCAAAGGAAAAAATGGACATAGAATACAATGGACTCTGAACCTATGGAGATAAGAGTGGTGAAAAAGATAGATAGGGTATCTCAAGTCTTTAATATTTTAGGTTTTATTAGCCAATATGCTTAGCAGCTTTTCAAAAGAAGTCATTTCTGAAGAAGTGAAAGGCTGTCTGTTATTGCATGTGATTTTCCTCACCTGCATATCTTATATTTAGCATGTTTTGCTTTGTGGTTAGTCATTGGGTGACTAATATATTTCATTTGTAGATCTGAACTAAACTGGTATTTTCATTCTCAATTCTGAACTGTGTACTGTCTAGCAGTAGCATTTGACCTCTTTATCTCCGGGTGTAGTTGTTAACAAACATTTTATTTTTACTCAAAGCAGCCTTCACCACATAAAACAACCACCACTTTCCATGCAAGTAGAGCTGAAGTAGCCACATAGAACACAGACAAGATTATGTTCCCCTGTGTGAGGGTTTTATGCCATTCGCCGTCTAAACATCTCAAGAGGCTGCATTTTATACCAACACCACTTTTGAGGGAAGAGAAGGAGGGGGTGAGTGGGCAGGAAATGAGGGTGTGAGGCCTCGTTCATGAGGAGAAGCACAATGTCAGATGCTTTTTTCTTTCAAATGAAAGTGGCATGTAATTAAAAAGATGAATTGTGAGATATGGGGTTCCACTTGGTCCACAACTTTATTAAACTGTTTAAACCCCCATGACCAGCTGATGGGTGCCACTCTTTTCTTAGCACTACCTTCCACTAATATACCTATCGGGGAGCCCAAACTTCCTATTCATCTCACTCAGGTGACCAGAACATACACTCTGGCTTACAGGGTGGGCTGGTGTGTTGTCCAACACAGGGAGTGAGAGGGCCAGCATTGCTGTAGGGTGTGCTTTTAGACTTCCTATCCTGTACCCAATGCCAGTGATGCAAGGAGACAATTGTGTCACCCGCAATCCCCACCGCCTGGTTACAGGAGAGGGAAAATGCTTGCCCTTCTTCACATCTGCTGGAGTCCAAAGGTGGTGGTCCTTTTTAAAGAAAAGTGTGATTCTCATAATATGATTCACAGAATGTGAGGTTTGGTCTCAGTATTCATGTTTATAGGCTTTTTCTTCATTATGTTTTGGATATTCCTCCCACCTCACCCCACCCATTCTGCTTGGAAAGTTTAACTTTTACCTGGCTCAGTAACCTGATTCTGGTCTAGGAAAACACACCTCAGCATATTTTTAAAATGTTTAAATTGTTAAAAACCTCTTTGCTGCTGAGACACTAAACAATAACAGCCCCCATTCTATTGTTTTAGGCTATAATTTCAGTTCTGTATACAAGACAGTGGAAAATACTTTAAAGATTCATCCATATAATAAATCATGTGCCATCATTTGTCACCATTGGTTGTGGCTGATCAAAACCTAATAGCAATTGTAGTCATGCAAAATTTAGAGGGAGACAAATGTCCCTCCCTTCTACTAAACCAACTTTCTAATCTGCTGCTTGGTGTAAGATGTATTCAATAATATACCAGAGTTTCTAAAATGTAGATTGGACAAATGTGTGCATAAAAATGAGCACATTTCTGAGTATTAGGGTCATTACAACCACAGAGAGAGCAAGTTTGGATAATAGCATGACCTACCTAAAGGAATGACTCCACAAGCCAACTCACAGATAATCTGTTGCCCCCCCCCCCGCACAACTGAATCAGCCATTCACTTGAACATTACTGCATGTCTGCTATTTTTTAATTGCTATCCATTTTATGTATACATGCACTCTAGGAGAGAAAATAGCTAATGCTTTTATTAAATGAACTTTAAAATGTGCTGTTTTGGCCTTAATGTCTGGTTCATTTGCAAGGGCATACTGTTTGGCTGATTCATATACATTTTGTTAACTGTCTGATTAACTCTATTGACCTTCAGTGTGGAAAGTAACAATACTTTCTATAAATATCTTAGACAAGCCCTACTGTTGATATTCCGTAGGACTGAATTTAGTATTGAAATATGTCTGTATTTTTATTTATTTATCCTCAACACCACAGGATTCCCAGCAGGTGAGCTCCAGAAACCATTCTTTTGGGGAACAGAATATCCAAGGTAAATCAGTCTTATAACCAAACTTATACAAATAGGAAAAGGAGAAGTCAAAAAGAAATTCATGAAGAAAATAATTTGATATGGCAGATAATATTGTGCACTGTGATAATACTGGTGGTTGGAAAGCCTAGACAGATATGAAGTACTACTATTTTTATCCTTGTTTTTCCTTTGAAAATGCAGAATGTTGTGAAATGTTGCTGCCCTGTGCTAGTGCTTTGAAAATGACCACTAATTTATTTGCATAATAATGACAGATTACTGTCACACTGTTTCAGCTTAATATGATGTTAAGTGGAAGCAGGCTCAAAACAGATCTGAATTAAATATTCACAATGTTTCCTCACCCATAGCAATTCTAGCTGAATTAAAGCCTCAACTGACAGGTTTTCTCACATTAACAAGAGGACTAAGGAGTGCAACTCCCAAAAGCCAGTCAGCAAAACAAAATTCAAAAACAGTGCAGTAAGAGAAACTTTTTTAATTGAAAGGCAGAAGCAAATCCCATGTGTGTGTTAATAAGGGTGAAGTATTTTTTTCCCTTCTGAACAAAGACGGTACATTTTTTCCCCCACATTGGAAGTCAGGTCCCCTCAAAACTCACTCAAGTCAACAGACTGTGGATAGTTTCAGAGGTGGCCCAAACTCTCCTGATGACTGAGGTAGCAAAACAAGTGCCAGCACATAGCTATGCCGTCCATGCTTCTACCATTGTTTCTCTATCCTCACATTTACTTTTCCAGAACATCTGAACAGACAGCAGCATGAAGGGAGTGCTCTTGCTGCAAAGCACACTGTTTTCTGATTACCAGCACCCAAATACCTCTTACAGGCAAGTGGTTTCTGTCAGCTGTCCACAAAAATTGCCTGTGCCAAGGCATGGGCAATTTATCCAAACAACACCAGCAATTTTCTTGGACAGCCTATCAAAAAATGTCTTGCTCGGAGAGGTCCTCTGAACCAGACAATTAAAATAAAACAGTTATCTTCAGGGAGCAACAGCAAATCTCCAGAGTTGTGTGGGTTTTGTAAGGAGGCAGCAAATCTTTTTTGGCAGGCTGCCTCCTGACACAGCAGCCTCCTTTGACTGGCAGGACTAGCCCTGAGTAGTCTCAGTGGGCACTGAATATATAGGTGAATGAGGAAATGAATGTCCCTGGAGACCTAATTCTCAATTTGTGATGGCTGATCCTTATTGTAACTAACCCGTCTCTGCAGAACCCTACCTCAGTCATGAAAAATGTGATAGGATTTATTTTTCCTTCAAAACATTGTGATGGGACAAAGCACAAGCATTATTACTTTGCAATATGAAGAAGAATGTTCTATTGTTTGTATGTACATGGCATAAAAATCTGCTTAGCGATTTTTCTTTTTAAGAAATTCGACTGCTTATTTAGTATTCTGCTTTGCCACTGCTAACAATGGGTCAGTAAAATGATTTTTTTAAAAAGTCAGAATATTATTTCCCTATTCATAGCAGAGTGTGGATTTATGGATTTTAAGACAAATTAAAATGTGGAGACAATTTTTGACCCAATGTTAAGATTATTTTTGGCCAGAAGTTGAATATTTCAGTTGTGTTATATCACTACATAGAGGGAGGACATAGAAGGCATCTCCCCAACAGTTTCCCCTTCTCTCTCTCTCTCTCTCTCTGTAAACATTCTGATATTTTGAAATGCTTGTAAAGGTTTTATTCCTGAATGACTGAAACTGCTGTCAGAAGCCTCAGTGCCAAAAGCACAGTGATCAGAGCACTGACACAACCCAATCAATATATGTTGTGCAATTGTCTTACTAATGCTCTGTTGGAGAAGAAAGGACTGAAATCTGGCTTTGTTTTATAGTCTAAGCTCATAGCATGATATTATCAAGAAGTTGAACAGGCTTAACTTTAAGGTGGTATTCTATATCTGATGCCACACCTGTCTAAATACAATATAAATTAATAAACCTGGGGCAGAATGGAATGCTTCCATTGCTGAAGTGTGTAATTTTAACCTCAGGCCTGTAATGGAAATTGTCACTGGTCAAAAAATGAGCGGCAAGTATTTTATGACACACAAAGTATCTTTTGTGGAAGACAAATAAAAGGCAAGAGTAAACATCAAATCATACTGCCGGTTTTAGGAATGACTCAGAAAGCAATTAGCATGTTATGGACCATTAAACTGTGTGAAATATACTTTGGAAACCTTACTCTGTTATTGTAATGCAGTATCTGCATATTAACTGATGAAACACTATGTTGCCTCAGCTATGAATTGGTTCAAGTTCCAGAAGAACTGCACAATCAAAATAATTAAAAACAAATAAATTCATGTCCAGAATAAACATGCCTCTATTATTCCCCATTATCAATTAACAATGATAATTAGGACTGAAAGCTTCCATTTTTTCCTTATTTTATTAAAAGGTATTCCTCTGAAGGCCTAACTAACTAAATGAGATTTTAAATCCTGTTACTTACACCTCATAGAATAACACAATTGCCATAAATCTCAATGGCAAATTGATGCAAGTTAAGAAGTTAGCTGTTTCAAGCCTTTTTTCTGCACCGTTGTATGCAACAGCAAATGTCCATGCTAACTTTTGCACTTGTGGGAATTTATCAATTAGTTGTATGCCAGTTATGTTATAAAACTCAGTGAGATATTGGCTAATGTGTCATTTGTGAGGGATGTTGTGTTATTTTAAAAAAAACAATGGCTGACATCCCATAGTGTAATATAGACCAGTGAAAGGGCAATGACATCACTGGTAGATGAGATTTTTCTGTAATAAAAAACTTTCTACTTCTGCAGCTTTTCTGACTTCCATATAATCCCTCTCACCATGGGCAGCTGTGGGAGCCATGGATGAAATGAGGAGGGCTTTTCGCTCTCTGCCAGTACCATTATTAAGAGATGGCTATTTGGAAGGAGGAAGTAAAGACTTCCTCCTTCCATCCCAGAGCTTTTGTGTACACAGGAGTCTGAAAAGCCCTGGGATAGAAGTAGGAAGTTCTTAATTACTGAAAATTGCCGCTTGCCTGTAACATCATCATTCTTCCACAAGCATAAGCTATGCTATAGGATTTTGGCCAGTAATTTAAAAAACAAACAAACAGCAGTTTGGGAGAGCCCAATCTGGACTATAGCATAAGGAGATACGATTCATGCAGGGAAAGGGCTGAAACTGGTTGTTGGATCACTTGATTTGCATACAGACATTTTCAATTTGAGCTGCTGCCAGTCAGTATCAACAATACTAGACTTGATGGACCACTAGTCTGTCTCAATGCAGGGCAGCTTCCAATGTTCCTGTCCCCTGGTGGGATCCTAAAAACACTCCCTCCCCAAATGTGCTGCAAATAGCAATAGGAATAGTGCCAGTGGAAGTTTGCTGTTGTCTTTTAAATCAAAAAGATTTAGTGTTGCTCTTTGCATTGCAGAGTGTGATTCCCCAGTGATTGCAGTGTGGAATCCCCTCTACATTCACTGTGATCCTGGTCCAAATTTTGTTTTCCCTATATTTTCCCCCTTAAAAACAGGCAAAATTACAAAGTACACATTTAACTTTGTACATATTGAGGCCAATGATGTGTTCATTCTATTTTTCTTAACTATTATTATACTCTTTCCCTCTGTCTTTATGTCTTTACCCTGCCCCTCCCCATCTGCTGGTACTTTGATCCCATCAAAAATTCAAAATTACATTTATCATTCCTTGACTTCATAGATTTTCCATTGCTGTCATCTGTCATGTCAATTCTTTTGCTCACAAGAGATACCTGTCTCCTTCTGCTGGGACTTGTAGAGGATTCCATGTTCACCATGACATTTAGCTGATCTTCCACATCTTGCCTTCTCCATTATCAAATGGTCTAAATACCCATATGGGTATTTATCAAATTGTCTAAATAGTGTTTTTAGTGTTTATATACATATACATATACAGACAGACAGACAGACAGACAGACAGACAGATAGATAGATAGATAGATAGATAGATAGATAGATAGATAGATAGATAGATAGATAGATAGATAGAGATAGACACACACACACACACACACACACACACACACACACACACAATATTTTACTTTTAAGTCCAACAATTTCTCACCCAATAAACTACGTAATCCTTGGCTATATGCATGCTGCATAGTTCTTGTCAGTGCCCTAAATATAAACTGGCATAGATAAACAACTCACATTTGTTGGGTGTAGACACCGGGAGCTTATCTATCCCAGTCTAGTAAGGTGGGTGATAATCATTGATGCATTTTATTTATAACCACTAACAATTGTAGGCAGTATGCAGCTTACAATCCATGCAGTTTACAATCCATATAGTTTTCTCCATTCATTGTTGAAAATAGATGTGCACAAATACTTTTGAGAATTAAATTAGCTCTCATCTTTAATTTATTTTTCATGTTTGATATGTTGAGTTACTAAAGGACACCATGTCTATGTCACCTTATGACAAATGTGAGAAACATCTTTCCCTGGTACTGTGGAAGGGTAATTGATTCTAAGAAGTTCATTGTGAATAGATGTGAAAGCTGTTGATATAAATTCTTATGATGATAACATTCAAATGCAGTCCGTGTATTAGTATAAAACCTTCAATTGGAACTGTAAATTAGAAATGCACACAATGTTCAGTACTCCAGACAAAGCATCTGTGGGTTTTATGTGCCCAGAGAATAACATTTGAGGTCTTGCTATGTCATATTCTATGACTATTATACCCTTGCTTCCATTTTCTGGTAATAAAATATAAAGAACAAGGTGGTAAAATTCTTTTGAAAACTTCTTGCTATTAAGAATCAATATTTCAAAGGCACTGTGTATTTCTTTATTGTTTACTTTAAACAATATTTTTATTACAGTATTTCTTATTCTGAATTTTAGATTGACCTTCATTCTATTCTTCTGTTTGTTTTATGGAAAGAAGCTGTCAAGGATTGTATATTGTTATATACTTTAACAGAAACAATTCTCTCTTCTTGACAGGTCTTTAAGCTATGGTGCCATTGGAGTAATTGTTGGACATGAATTTACTCACGGCTTTGATAATACTGGTAAGTAAATTCAGAATAGTCACAATGATGTCTACTTTTGAATGTGTTTTTCTGGTCACACAGCTCAAACCACTTGTTTTACTTCTATACAATGATGTCTGGTTTCTGGTAGGAAAAGAACAATAAATATTGTTTATAAGAAAAAAAAAGAACAATTATTTTCTGTGACATGATCCTGTATACCAGGCATGTCCAAACTTCGGCCCTCCAGATGTTTTGGACCACAACTCCCAGAATTCTAAGCATAGACTGCCAATGGCAAAGGACTGTGGGAGCTGTGGTCCAAAATATCTGGAGCGCCAAAGTTTGGACATGCCTGCTGTATACACTTACAGAGAGTAAGCTCCACCAAGCTTTTGACATGTTGGAGTGAGCTGTATGTTCCTTTTATTGCATGAGCTGAAAACTAGGTGTTTCCTGTTCCTGTAAATTTGGGTGGGACAATATGGCACCCCTCTAAGTGGCATTCACTTAAATGACAACACAACCTCCTTCAGTAGCAGGTGCTATGTGAGACACTCTCCCCTCCAATTTCATTTGGAATGTGTTTGTTTCCCTCTCTCACTTTTTCAAAGTGACCTCAGAAAAGGGTCTTTGCAGACCTTCCTCTCGAAATCTTTAAAAGCTGAAAGAAAAAAAGCAGAAAGATCAGTCTCAACTTTTCAACCCAATCAGTTTTCTTCCAAGAAAGATTACCCCTGTAAAGGACCTTGGCTATGGGCAGAGGGTGGCTGATGACATCTGGAGAGCACAATGTTGGGCACATACTATTAGCAAGGGACACTGGATTTGGAACAGGAACTGCAGTGATCACTGCAGTGTCATATTACAGATTAATTCTGAATTCTGAAAGGCTTCTGTCATTTTCATAAAATGATGGTTCTTCCTGTCCCCAAATACAAAGAACTGGGTCCTCCCCACAGCCCATTTTTATTTCACCCCATCATGAGCTCTTATGTATCCCATTGGCTGCTTACTGCTTTGGATAATGTTTTTATTTTAGAGAAGAGAAGAAATTGTGTATTAAAGAGTGCAAAATGACATTGAAACTCAACATGTAATTGTGACATAATGGGGACCATTCTCAACTTTGTCCATGATGAAAGACACATACACAATTGTATGTGGAAACAGAGTCATTGCTCATTTGAGGCTTAAGTGATGGTTTAAAGCATTAATCTGCATATACTCTGGTAAAGCAAAGGTTGAATAAATTGCTGTTGCTCCATTTGTCAGGCTTAAGCTAGGTGCATTCTTTGGAGGCTGGAGAAGGGGGCTGGTAGAGCAACAGGAGCTGGCAAACCACTCCAGTATTCCTGCCAAGAAAACTCCATGGACATGGAGTCATGAAGGGTCGGTCACAACTGTAATGACACAACACAACACAACACAACACAACACAACACACACACACACACACACACACACACACACACACACACACACACACACACACACACACACACACACACACACACACCTCAAATATCAGGGGATTTTGACCAACTTCAGTGAAAACATTTCTTCAACTTTTTCTAGTCTTCCTTTTTTCATTTAGCTCTTAGCTTTTTAATGCATCCTTCATGTGCAAATGGTTAAGGCCATATTTCTTTAGTGCCTCTTGGTTAAATCCCGTTGCTTTATTTTAAAGCCTGGAGGGCAGGTGACAGAATCCCCTCAGGAGATGGAGGGTAATTGCTCCCATTTGAGGAAGATGTACTTACATCTGAATCAATATAGATCAGTTGGATTCACCTCAGGATAGTAAATTCTCCTCCACCACCATCCACACATTTAAAGAAGTTTGGATCACTCTTTTTCACTTCTGGATTCAACTGAAAAAGTTTCACAGACCTAGAATAGAATGTTTTAACTTTTGTCAGTCATGATGTCCATATTTCCTTATTATTAATTTTATTTGTAATTTAATAAGATTTCTTCTCCACGCACTATAAGACTCGTGGGCGATTGTATCAGCTAGATTAAGATTAAAATGTTTTCCTCATGAAATTTAAAATTTTAGGTCGTAAATATGACAAGTATGGAAATTTGGATTCCTGGTGGTCTGCAAACTCTGAAGAGAAATTTAAAGAGAAAACAAAGTGTATGATCGATCAGTACAATGGCTATTATTGGAAGAAAGCAGGCTTGCATGTAAGTTAAGGAGTAATGGCTAAAAAGTGTTACATCTATCTATCTATCTATCTATCTATCTATCTCTATCAAAATAAATAATGTTATGCAATCTTTAAAAAGTAGCCTTAACTAATGCTGTATGTTCACCTAACTAGGTAAAAGGAAAGAGGACCTTGGCAGAAAATATTGCAGATAATGGAGGTGTGCGTGAGGCGTTCCGGGTAAACAATTATTTTACTTAGAAATCACCCTTTCTTTCACACACTCTCCAGATCCCCCTAAACTGAAACACAAAATTGTGGTAAGAACAGCTGATGAGATCCATGCTTACTTAAATGTGCTGATTGTGTCTCTCATCAGGCTTATAGGAAGTGGATCAAAGAGAAAAGACAAGGAAAGGAAGAGGCCCTCTTACCAGGCATTGACTTCACCCACAATCAGCTGTTCTTTTTGAGTTACGCTCATGTGAGTAGCACCGAATGGCCTTTCAAAAAGGATATGCATGTTTAACTAGCGAATAGACAATTGTGCTTGATTACAAAAGGAACTTCATTAACTCAGAGCTTGTCTTCAGCCGTAGCTACAATATTTTCTAGGGTGGGTACTGTACTACTTCCAGTCCCCTCTCTTTTCTTCTCCCTGCTCTCATTTTCTCATCTTCTTTCTTCTTCAGAGTGCCCTCTTCCCCCAACCCTTAGGATGAAGGAGTGAAAACCTGAGGAAAACTAGGAGGGTTCTCGCTAAGTCACCTCCCTTAGCAGAGTCATTCCTCACAGAAAGGGAAGAAATGGGGAGAAAATATGAACAGGGGCTTTCTCTCTTTCTCTCTGAAATCCTTGTGTGTATGTGCGTGTGTGTGTGTGTGTGTGTGTGTGTGTGTGTGTGCAACACAGACGTCCAAAAATGCCAAAAGCCACAAACACTATTTAGGGAGGTGCTTACTGATGCAGGAAATCCCTGTGAGCTTTAAAAATGTGAATTACCAGTCCTACTGGTTTCTAAGTATATCAAGCAAGTAAGCAACCATTTCCTTCCAGAAACAAAAGTGGTTTGAGGAGTGCTGAGGGAACCACATAAACACCCTTATTTATTTATTTATTTGATTTTTATACCACCCATCTGGTAGCGAGGCTACTCTGGGTGGTTAACAACCCTTGTGGGGTTTCATATCATCCCAAGCCTGGTATAAAGTTTATTCTGGTACTACATTCTCTCTGGAAATATAATTAACCTATTCTAGTGTCTCCCTACATGTGGCCCTAGAAAACCATTTTCAGCCTCCAACCCATTCCTGGGGTCCCATATATCTCCTTGGTCTGGATTCTCCTCCCCGCTCCAAGGGTACAATGCAAGCAGTAATTTTGCCATATATGGGGGTGTTCGCACTTTTCAACCTTTCTCGATGTAAATATTGGAATAAGAGATGGGTCCAAATCAAATTGGGTTCCTCTAGATGAAATGTGATATCTGTAGGTAGGCAGTGCCACTGGCCTTAAGGTGCATGCTACTGGCATCCTTTGTCACCAGCACCACACCAATCCCCGGCCAGGAGCTTGTCTGCCTCATCTTTGCCTCCTCCAACAGCAGACCAGGCCAGCAAGGAGGCAGGTCAGCTGTTTTCCCCATGTAGCTAATGAGTAGCTGGTTGCCGGAGAAGGCAGGGCCAGCCTGCCCAACCTCTTGGCCAGATTGGCACACCACCAGCAGCAAAGGACCACAATGGGACACATCCAAAGGTGAGTGGTTCTGCTGACTATAAGATGGAGGACTCACACTAGCTGTATTCAGACTGAGAAAGCTGTTTGGATGAGCAGCGAAATGTTTCTATCTCTCGGGAAAAGAAGTCCAGTAGCCATGACTCAACTTCCAGATAAACTCACCTGGATGACTGAGAATCTTCACAGACTTCTGATGATCTAGGAGGTAGGGAAAGGGACCATGCAGCAGTTTTGCTACGGTGTGACTAATTTCATTGAGAGGGCCCACCCCTGAACTGATTTGAGCCCATCTCTAACTGGGACTCTTTATATATGTTGTGGTTTAATTACATAGATGTATCCCCCTGTCATGACATTTATTTTGAGTCATAAAACTGCAATCATAAGTAAAAACTTGCTTCAGTTAGTATTGCAGGCACAAGTTAATATGTGGTTTGTGTGTTTTAGGTGAGATGTAATTCATTTAGACCAGAAGCTGCAAGAGAGCAAATATACACTGGAGCTCACAGTCCACCACAGTTCAGGTATTATAAGGTCTTATCCACTGGAGTAAAAATATACTGTATTCTGAAATATTATTGATTGATCAGATTGACTGTTACGTACCCCCTATCCTGAACTGGTGTTCTGAATAGAAGGAAGTGTCCAGGTTGTCCCCTCTGTTGTTGCTTTGCTTGGCATTTTAGTGTTTTCTGAAGAGAATAGGGTGGCTGCTCACATATAGGCTCTACAATCGTGAAAACTCCACATTTCTAATGCTTCCCCCCCCCTTGCCTGTAGAAAGGTATTGACACCATGAACAAAGCAACAACAGAGGGCCTCAGGGCATAGTGCTAGACTTTTAATCATTTTTAGAACACTTAGGAACCCCCATGTGATTTATAACTCTTTCACATTTTCTTTGTTTTTATTATTATTATTATTATTATTATTATTATTATTATTATTATTATT
>JAHTLZ010003399.1:2359417-2371689 GCA_023846285.1 Phrynocephalus versicolor
ATTATTATTATTATTATTATTATTATTATTATTATTATTATTATTATCATCATCATCATCATCATCATCATCATCATCATCATCATCATCAGTAGTAGTAGTAGTAGTAGTAGAAACAACAGCAGCAGCAGCAGCACTTGTTATACGCTTTTCTTGTCTTGTAATTATTTATGTTACTTTATTGTTTCTTGAGAGCCACCTAACTAGCATATGTTAATAGTTGGTTCATATACTGTATGGCAGGGCTGTCCAACTTTGAACAGGCCGAGGTCTACTTTTTCCAGATGAAAGTGCCTGAGGGCTACCACACTAAAACCTCTACTTATGAATTTTATCTGTTCCGAGCATATGCTCATAAGTAAAAAAAAATGTAAGTAGAGCAATGGTTTCCCATAGGAACACATTGAAAATCAATTACTTCTTTCTGGAGGGAACAAATTTCAATGCATTCCTATGGTAAGGCTGACCATGCACGCAAAGGAGGTCGGCACGCCCATGACCCCACCCCTCACTGTCCCCTCCACTCCCCTTCCTCCACTCTGCACCAGCAACTCAATTGGTCACAAGACAGTGGCACTCCAATCATCTGGCCGGTAGGGAGAGCAGGGAATTGTGCCATGGCCCTTGAACTGCCCCGTTCGGCTGAGACAGTGGGCTGGCAGACCCAGAGCTCTGCTGGGGCAGTGGTGGTCCTTGGGGTGGGGGAGGCAGAGGTGGAGAACTTATCCCCTCACATTTTTTATTGATGGCTGGCGGGCTAATTTTGAACCCTTCAGGGGCTACTGGTAGCCCCCGGTCTACCTGTTGGGCAGGCCTGCTGTATGGTAAATAAAGTAATTTTCAAGAGATAGCTATATTAGTCTGTCTCAGCATGTATAACAAAAACAAAAGCAGACAAACCAAAGTGTTGTCATATCTCGTGGATTATTAAATTTATATTAGCATGAGCTTTCACAGATGACAGGAGAGGAAGTAGAGTGCACTAATAAATGTGATACCTGGAAGAGCTAAATGAAAACACTCAACCGTAATGAATCCCAATTGCCCTGCTAGCCTGACAGACATTTGTCTCTTACATCTCTGCCCTAGTGATAAGAAAGCATCCTTTACTAAACCTGAGAGCACCCAGCTAGCTTAGACAGTACAGAGAGAGAGAGAGAGAGAGAGAGAGAGATCTGTCCTCCAGTACCTTGCTGCTGCTTGCTCATTGCTCAGTTTGGTGCTATATTGTTGACCTCTCAACTGAATGCTGCAGTGCAGTAACCAGAGTGCCGGAGCACATCCTTGAGCTACACAGTGCATTTACTCATAGGGTGGCTGTTGGAGTGGCAGAGCTATCACTCTGCCAGCTCAGTGAGTCAGGTGATTTTCCTGTTATTGGTGGTGCTATGATGCTTAATTTAGGAAGAAAAGATGTTATAGCACTAAAGGAAGTACTGCTGCCACAGAGGAGGTTTGGAACAGTCTGGAGGCAGAGGATGGAGGAAGAAAGAAATGGCCTTAGACTAGGTCAAAGCCTTGCTAAGTATTTATTGCTAACTTTTACTAAAAGTGGCTCGGTGGTTTTAATAAGGAGTAGAGATGAGCACAGATTACACATTGGAGTTGCAAAATTCATTTAAAAAATCACTAATTTGTTGATTCGTACTCATATGAATTGATGCCCCCAACTAATATGAATTGATGACTTTTTAGTGAGTTTTGATTCATTCATATTTTGGGCTAGAAAATGCTCCCCTATGCACCTAGAGACACCAAATTGGCAGGGATGCTTCCTCTGACCCTTCTCTACAGTCCCTCCAATATTGGGGGAAGTTTGGATTTCTGATGTCTGATTTTTGCACCCCCAAAGAGGACCCCTCAGGAACACCCCCCCTCGGGTACCTAGAGACACTAAACCGCTTCTGACAAACTCTCTAAATTTGGTGGATTGGATTTTCCCAAGTTCTTTAATTAAAAAGCACTTTCCTTGATGGAGCAATTTGTGGGTATATAACCCAGATGTTAGAAACCTAATCTGCACCAAAATTGGAGGGATTGTAGAGAAGAGTGATGGGAGGCTTCTCTGCCAAATATCGTGTGCCTGGAAAGTATTTTCTGGGTTGCCCTCTTTGGGGGTGCATAACTCGGAAATCCAGAGTCCAAACTTCACCAAACCACAGAGCTTGTAGAGATCACAAGAAACATCCTTGCAAATTTGGTATCTTTAGGGTTGCATTGGAGGTTAATTTATAGCGGTTTAAGTTTAAAAAAAATGAAATCACAAATCAATTTGTCAATTTGTCAGAAAAACATGCATTTGTTTTTTGTGATTCATTGACCTTGATGAATCATGAATCAAAATCAATCACCATTTTTTTTACTTATGCCCCTATCTAGTGAGGGGACTTTCCCGGAATTAGTAGGAGAACTCTGCAGTTCCCAGGTGGTCTCCCACCCAAGGACTGCCCTGCTTAACTTTTGAAATCAGATGTTATTTGTGCATTTGGAGCTTGGAGGAATTATCATGGATAGGGGAGCTGACACTACCATCCAAAATCCACCCACATTCCTCTGCACAGTAGTACAGCTGGCCTAAATCCTGTCAGAAATGCAGTTGCATCATGTGACCATACTGCTACCTTCAGCAGAAAGGTGTTAGGGGTTCCTATTTCTCCACATCTTAGCTGTGCCTAAAGAAGCAATTCCCCAGATTGGCAGAAGAGAGAGGGGGGAGGGAGAGAAAGAGAGACAGAGGGGGGGACATAAAAATTTAAAATGGAAGAATGGGATATTTGGGGATTAGAAAATACAATTTCAGGTAACACGTTATTGTTCCAGAGGAAGAGTTTGGCACTGAAGCAGCACAATTCAATTATAGTGCCAAGTATTTTTTTAAATGTGGAATTCATGTGAGATGGTGAAAAGCAGGAGAGCTATTAGACCAAACAAGGTAAATGGGCAGCTCTTTGGGGACAGGAAAACCACAAGTACATGATAAATAAATGCAAATATATTAAATTTAAAACACTCAGAAATCATGATTATATGGATAATACACTAACAATAGCAATGCAGAAAAAAGTTAGAATCCTCAGAATCACCCCTGAGCTCTCAGTTTAATATGTTCCTACAGGCCATGAACTAGCAAGGTTTCAGAGGGCATTAAGAGCTGCGATGAAAAATTATACAAAATGGATTATAATGCCATTATGCAAATCAGCAGTTTGTCTGCATCAAGAATATTGTGTGCAGTCCTCGTCGCCTCATCTGTGAAATGAGATGGCCGATCTGAAGGCAGTTAAGACAAAGGGTAACAAGCATAATTAAGTGTATGCATAAAACATGTTGCAAAAGGTGATGACAAGATTAGTGTTGTTTGCTTTAGGAAGCCAGCTAATCAAAGTGAACTGAAAGTATATATAACAATGAATTATACTGGGAAAAGGCATCCCAGCAGCTCTTTTCTGGTTAACATAATAATTATCAACTTAGAACTGTAGACCTGAACAGGACCCTATGGATCACTGAGATCAGCTCCTGTCAAGGAAGCCCAGTGGGGGAAACTTGTCTCCAGATTCCTAGCAACTCCAAACTTGCTGTAAACAAATATGTTTGTTTAAAGAGGAGACAAATGTGTTCATCCATTCATAACTGGAAATTCATTCATTCATTGATTTGTTGATTTGTCAGCCCCAATGAATCATGAAGCATGACCAATCACCATTTTTTGGGTTTGTTCTCCATCTCTGGTATTGATATAGCAGCTGTGCTAGCTCTGTCCATGTTAAGGTGCTGTTTTTGTTTTTCCACCACAGAGAAAAGATGGCTTACGCAGAAATACCCATTTGGAAAAGAGAAAATACATTTTTTGAAGTTAAACACAGAGGGAGATAACTCCAAGCATGAGATAATCAAAGGAAAACCAGCTCAGGCAATAAATTGGACTATCGTTCACAAATGCAAGATGGATGCATTTTAAAATCATTTACCTACTGAATAATACCTCGGTGTGCTAGCAGGCTGCAGCAGAACACAAAGGCTGACAAGTGGAATGCTTCCTTCGAGGAAATACCTGTAGTCATGTTCAGGCTGTAAAGCTAGGAACACCACTACCTGCTACCCTTTTTCCAATGTGGTGCAGAAACAGCTAAGTTCAGCAATTGGTCTTGGGGACAACAAAGCATAGTTCTTTGTGCTGATGCTGATGCCAAATCATGAGTCTCTTGTCTTTTTTTTGCAGTTTGAAGGAACAGAAGATTGTCCAGAGTTACTAGACATTCTCTGCTTTCTTTCTCTGGATCACATTAAATTAAGATAATTGTTTTTCAGACTATGCCTTATGCTGTGGCACACTGTGGCAGGGTGGAGAAGGGTCATGCATGCAGTGTGTAAGAGCACTGCCTGAGACAGGCAGAGCCACTGCTGCCATGTATCCAGAAATTTCTTTTTGGTGATTCAGAACCCCAGCCATACAGTCATTTTTGGCGAGGAAAAAGGAAAATTCCCATGAAAAAGGAAAATTCCTGTGAAAAAGGATTCAATCCCGGATTTTCAGAAATCCAGGGAAGACTGTAACACTTTATTAAACTAACTTAATTTCTACATCTCTCTCTCTGTGTGTGTCTCCCCTCCCTGCTCCCCCAGGGTTATTGGTGCTATGAGTAACTTTGAGGAGTTCCGGAAAGCTTTCAGCTGCCCAGAAAATACCACAATGAATCGAGGTGCGCAGTCCTGCCGGCTTTGGTAGCCATTCCTCTGGATACCTGCACCAAAAGCACTCCTGCACTGGAATGCCAAACTATTATCACATGACATCTGCTTTTGAGCAGCATTCTCCTACTGTGGACGAGATTTGCTTTCTGTGTGATCTTGAGGGCATACTTTTATGAACGTACATATTCTGTCACCTGAGTAGTCCTATTATCTAATTGTTTGTTCAGGACATAGAAACCATATATAATATAGGCTAATAGCAGAGAATATGCCTTATCAGAGAAATATACAGACACGAATCTTTATTTACAGATAATGGTTGCAGCAAATTAAATATGTGATTTAGCAGGGCAGTTCCTACATATCTTTATTCTGAAGGAAGAATTGCTCTATTCAAACTCTTGTTTTCAATAAGTCAGAAGACTTATTGAAGAAAGCATTTTTCTCTTATGGCCATGATAGTTATTAGAGATCGGCACGAATAAAAAAATGATGTTTCGTTTGTCGTTTGTCATTTTTAGGGTCCGTTTCGTTTCTTTTCCATTTTTTGCAATTTTTTGCAAAAAATTGTTTTCATTTTCATTCGTTTCGTTACCATTTTGTTACCATTTATTTCAAATTTTTGTGATTTTTTTTAGCATTTAAAGCAGTTCACTGTATTGCAGTAATGGAAACGAAACGCACGACAAAATTTTCGGTGTTTCTGTTCATTTCATTTCATTTTGGAGACAAAATTTCGTTTGTCATTTCGTTGCATAACGAAATGAAAAAACAAAAACAGAAATGAAAAATTGTTTGTTTCGTGCCCATCTCTAATAGTTATTTTGCATTTTTCAGCAGGCACATGCAAACCTGCTCTTTCAGTCACTGTCTTATACTGTATATCTTCTTCCTGACTCAACATGTCAAGCAAAATATATGTTGAGATAGGTAGAGAAAAGGGAAGCCAGCAATTTTTCTAATAAAAATTTCACTTTCTTCCAAAGGGCTTTTCTGCTTTGTGAAGGAAAAGGTAGAAGTACTTCACATATCAGTGTTGGCGAATCTATGGTCTGGGTGCCAAAGGTGGCACTCTGAGCCCTTTCTGTGGGCACCCGACATCGCCCCTTCACAGCCACCTGTATTCAGGTTAAATTGCTGTATTGGCGCTTTGCGAAAAACTAGTGGGTTTTGAATTGCAGTTTGGGCACTCGGTCTCCAAAAGGTTCGTCATCACTGTCATATGGTGTGTGTGTACATATGCAGTTACATTATTTCTGCATCCTTTTGGGGTCAATAAGTGTGACAAAGAGTGTAAAGGAATGACACACTCTTTCCTGTGTTTCCCTCATTTGTTTTACCCCACTTCCCACTTTAGCTTTAGTGCACTAATCTTGGTTGATATAACCCCATGCATGGAACTGAGACAGATCTTTTCAGGAATGGGAACTGATGCAGCAAAATTGGGAACCAAGTCTCCAGCTGTACACAGTACCCTTTCTTGTTGGCATATGTCCACTCTCTGGATTCTGTTTTTGGACCCTGGATGGAGTCCTTGTTCAACTGAAATGTTTAATTCTAAATCTGAAAATAGAACACATTTGTGAAATGATCCTTTAGTGCTCTTCTCACTGATGTTTAGCAACATGGCAAATACTGCTGCTGTTTTGGGTCTAATTTGGGCCGACGGCTCCAATAAAAGCCATCTGTCTGAACAGATCCACTTTATGATAATTTCTGTTCAAACTGTGGCTCAGGTAAATTGACTGAAAAGGGACCAAACTGTGACCAGCTTAGTCTGGATCCACACCAACCTCATACAAAATAGGTAAAGATTTCCTGGAGAATTGGGTAGTGTTTACTTGCTATATAAATGCAACTTTAAAATGGACTGCGTAAAGGAAAGCCTTTACGTATATCCAAACTACAGTAATACTTTGGTTTACGAGCATAATTCATTCTGGAAACTTGCTTGTAGACCAAAACATTCTTGCTTGTAGACCAAAACATTCAAAGCAAATTTCTCTGTAAGAGATAATGGGAACCCAGATGATTCGTTCTGGGGTCCCATGGACTACATAATGTACACACAGAATGCCTAAACTCACAAAAGAAGTTGGCTAGAAGTCTATGTCCACACCCTGGTTTACATATCTGGTGGTGGAATTTGCTCTGCTTGGGACTAACAATTGGATTTTACTCTGGATTTTTAATGTGACAAAGTGCAGTTTGTAACCCTATACACACTTAGATAGCTGCCCCATAACTAGAAATGGTTTGAAAAAATAAGAATATTGAAAACAAACTGAATGAAAACATAAAGAAAAATAAACCCTAACCTGTACATTCCTGGGTGGTGCAAAAGAAACCTCTATTTCTGTCTCCTTCTTCTGTTTTGGAGGCTTCCTGAGACTGAATGTGAATCACGTACAATCCAGCAGGGAGGGAGGGAAAGAGAGCCACCATTGGCTCACTTGTGATCATGTGACCTCCTCCAGTGCTTGTATATCAAGACATTGTTGATACAGTGGTACCTTGTGTAAAAGAATTAATTCGTTCCAAATGAAATTCTGTTAAGCAAATTTTCCTTTATACAAATTCCCATAGGAATGCATTGAAAATGGAGTAATCCCATTTTTATGTTGTACGGATTTGCCCCATAGGCGATTATGTTAAACAAATTTCCCCTATCTCCGGAATTTTCATGTTGTACAGATTTTATGTTATACAAGCTGTTTGTTATACTAGGGTCCACTGTATAGGTAAAATTTGGAAGAAATGTTTGCTTGTCTTTCAAAATGCTCTTAAACCAAGTTACTCCTAAACCAAGGTATTACTATATCGCAAATACATTCCAGAAGCAGCAACCTGTGGGAAGCTAAAGGTCAATGAAGGGCTCAGGAGTGTTAGATGGATATTCATTTCTCCTCTAATTTTTTTTAAAAATACTTAAGTTGCATATCTGTTCCAAGAAAAAACACTTGGTATAAAATATGTCTTTTTTGAATTATAGTTGTCTGCATTGTGTTCTGTTTCTTTTATTTCTGCAGAGATGAAAATGGATGCACATTTGTTGAGGTGCTGGAATTTTCATTCACTATATCTTGTAATAAAAGCTTTCTAGAATTACTTGATTCAGCATTGTTCTCCTGCCTTCATCATTTTAGTTGTGCTCATTGATGATTTATGTGCCATGATCTTTGATTTATTTATTCTTTGACAGTTTTATAATGGATATGTTTTTTATATTGTGTGAAATATTTAAAGTTATATGTTGCTTTGTATTCACTCAGGAAAAACAATTGCTGGTATATACAATTTAATAAACAATTCTTGCAAGGATACTCAGTATTTGTTAAGATTCCTTTGTCCGTCAGGGATGAATTGGGAGGAAGGAAGAGATAGGGACAGTACAGATATAAATTTGTATTTGGTAGTTTATGAAAAATATAAGCTATTATAATTAGAGATGGGCAGTAACCGAAAAAATGGGGATTCGTTTTGGTTCGGTTCATTGTAGAGTTTGGTTTGGTTCATTTTGTTTTTAATGATTTTTTTTTGAAAAATTCGTTTCGTTGTTTCATTGATTCATTATGCGGTTTTCCCAGCTTTGCACGATTTAATCAATTTGACAACGCGCGGGTGGGAAAAACATTCAATTATTTTTTTAAAAAAAAACTACTGCACAAACTGGACTGGCAACATCCACATCCGCATCATCCGCATCATCATCATCTTCTTCTTCAAAAATCAACACATCATCCTTATTAGGTGGTGGTAGCGGCGGCAGCGGCAGCGGCAGTGGCAGCGGCAGCGGGGTGATCCTTACCCCTGTGGCAAGGGCTTTTTGAAGTGTTGGCTTGGGGCCAGCACATCTTTTTCCCCAAGCCCCCACCACGCAGCCCCTGAGGCCGTGTCAGTGCTTCTTTTATTTTTTATATTTTTTCTTGATTTTAGGGTGTCAACCCAGCCACCCCTGGGGCTGGGTCGGTGCTCCTTTTTATTTTATTATATTTTTATTTTTTTAATTTATTTTTATTTTTATTTTTTTATTTGTTTATTTTATTTTATTTTTTGCTGTCAACCATGTGGTCTGCGCTACAGTTGTAGCACAGGCTGGTCGGCTTTTGTTTTTCTGGTCTCCACTCCCTGCAGCCATGAAGAAGGAAGGATCAGCACCAGGTAGGAGACATTCCAGTGCCGCCATTAACGAACCAAACCAAACTAACCAAACCATTTTTTTTCCAGTTCATTTCATTTCCTTCTAAATCTACTCTGGGGTTTGTTATTCATTTTGTTATGTAATGAAATGAATAATGAATAATGAAATGAACTAAAAGATCATTTCATGCCTATCTCTAATTATAATATATTCAAAACCAGACCCAGTCCCAAGTCAATACTAAGGAGGCCAACCAAGCCAAAGGTAAGCACTTCAAACTCATGTTCAATTCATGTGCTTAGATTTTCCATGGAGAGCTGCAGAGGCTTAGCAATGTTATTTATGAGCCATTTCTCTACCCAAAGGCTGAAAAGGGCAAGTGTGGTTTAGGCCTACCAGAGGAAGCTACCAGAAGATCCAAGGATGTCACAAGTCTCCCCTGACACTCTACTGTAAAAGGACTGCTGGTGGTACATCTATGCCAGCAAATCTTTCTCCCAGCATATTGAAGTTTCCACTTAAAGGCCTGCACAGAAACCAATGCTTGTAATTATCCACACAATTCCATCTCTTGCAAAGAGAAAGATTTCTCCTGTTACAAAACTTTGTTTGAGGGGGAAGAGAGAAGGAGATGCCTTCTGAACAGTCACTCAGACCCTTGTTATCTCCCACATAGATTATTGCAATGCGCTCTACATGGGGCTACCCTTGAAGAGTATTTGAAAACTACAGCTGGCCCAGAACATAGCAGCATGGGTTATTCTTGGTCTCCCAAGATCAGCACCCATAACATCTTTGCTTCATAAGCTGCACTGGGTGCCCGTGTGCTTCCGGGTCCAATCCAAAGTCTTGGATACCACCTTTAAAACTCTACATGGCATGGGGCTAAGAACTGCCTCACAGCCTATTACATCAACCTGTCCCACCCAATTGTGCAGGGAGGGCATGCTGCAGACCCCATCAACAAGAGAATTTCACTTGACAGGGTCTAGGAGATGAGCCTTCTCTGTGGTGGCCCCAGCCATATGGAACAACATTCCCCTGGAGGTGAGACCGGCACTCTCATAGCAATTTGTGTAAGCATGGTTGCATGTTGTTTTACTTCCAGCATCTCTGGGGATGTATAGAGATGGGCACTTGTTCAAAGTGTGCTTCAGCAGATTGGGCCCACAGGTGTTGCAGTGGTGCCCCAGATTATGTATCATGCCTACTCCTCAGAGCACCCAATCAAAAGCAGCACCATGGTCTTCCCTGGCCTGCCTCCTGAGTGGCTGCCCATGAGAGGAGGTGGGGCACAGAATCCATGGTGCCAAAGAGCTGAAATGCAGTAAGTGTCCATCTCTAATGCTGCCTTCACTGGAGACCTTTCTGCTATGTCCTTTGACTGGCTTGATGATTGCAATTGACCAATCACCTCTTTTATTATATCACTTAAAATACTCAGATAGTCATTTATAGTGGAAAGCACACTTCTTTTTCTGCATTAGTAAGACTGAGTATAATTTTGTCTGTTGCTTCTCTCATATCCTCATTGTTTTGTTTTTAGGCTATCAATCAATTTTCTAAAGTTCCAAATATGTAAATACATATCTCAGCTCTCCAAAAGTGTTTGCTGCAACTGCCAAAATACTGCAGTGAAAATGTACATTGGCAAAAATGAAAACCTGCTTGCATTTCCTAGCAACCAATCTATCTGATTTAGTAGTTGCTCAGTATTAGGGATATGTAGATTCTTCTGTTCTGCTCTGGGCCCAAATAAAGATTCAGGGTAGGTTATAGACTGAAGTGTGGAGTCAAGTCAGAAAAGTACGAGCGGCATTCTGCTAAGCTGGGTGTTTCATTTGTTTCTTCTTAGAGAATGCTTTTAAAGCAGACAATGGAAAAGGAGATTATGAGAGACTTCAAAAAAGGCAACAAGCACAGTCTTCTTTCTCCTTTTCCAGTCACAGCAGTTCAAATCCTGTTGCATGCCATAATGAGTGACACTAGAATAGCCCCACTGATTCAATGGAAATCTGGTGAGTCATATACTTCATTAGCCCCATTGATTCAAATCTATGCTTAGGTGAGTTGCAAACCAGAGGAGACCATGCAAATCAGTGGATCTTGCAGAGGAATTGACTCAGCAAATCTCCACTTATTCTCTTGGACTACTTTAATGCAACTCACTATGCTAAGCAACAGGAATTCAGGAAATGTGTGAATGCCAGATTTAACACAATGGATCAATGGGGCTCTTTGGTTTGCCTCATGGTCACTTTAGAAACAATCTCCCCTGGTTGAGTTCATATTTGCACATTTGTCCAAAGATAGTGCACATGCCTCTTCCAAACACTTAAAGAAACTTTGGCTTATCTGCTAAAGTAGGACAAACTGGGTGTACGGAAACTATAGGGGAGTTAAAGCTGGGGAGTGATTTGCCCAGTGCTGTTCCTATTACAGTTTCATCCTACACAAGCCACAAAACCGGCCCAATTCAGATGACCCCTAACAGCGGTGGAGCAATGTCTTCTGACAGCGTCATATTAAACAAATACTTGATTCATCATTTCCATACAGACACCCACACCAAGATAAGTTCTTTGATTTACACATATCTTGCCAGCTACTGGCCTGGATAGAGGTCGGACAATGTCCCAAGGCTTTTTACTAAGGGAGGGGCCATCTAATCTTTCCTTTTCCTACGATGCTGTGTCTTCACTAGAGATGGGCACGACTTAGCGGTATTCCCGTTTCCGTTTCCGTTAGTCGGTTCCGTTACTCTACGGAAACGGTAACGGGAATTACTGCCCCAGACTTCGAGCTCGAACCGACGAACGAACAATTTTGGTCTGATTTGTCGTGCTCGTTACTTGCGTGACGTCACGCGATCACACAATGCCAAGCGGCACAGAAAAAAAGTTTTTAAAAGTAAAAAAACCCCGATTCCCGGCCCTAAAAGCAGGCGAAAACTGTCTGAGGGCACCTACCAGGCCAGAAGGGTGGTTTTTTGGGGGGGTGGGGGTTTCCTCGCCCCCCTCTCCTTGGCTACTGCTACTGCTGCACTGCTGGTACCAGGCCGGGGGGGGGTCGTCTCGTCTGCCTTTGCCATGCGGTGTGCGGGCGGGGGGATCCAAAATGCCGACCGCAATATTTTTTTTAAATCGTGGTCCAAAACCCCACCAAAGCACCACAGAAACATGCGAAAATTAGCTATTTTAAATGCTTGAATTTTTACAGTAGCAGCAGTGGGTTTGTCTTGCAAAAAAACGTCTCCATTGATTTTATTTTATTTCATTTTATTTTATTTTTTTACACCTGCGCATTTGCAAAGATGGGCTCGCCCATGGGAGTGGACCATGCAAAGTCTTGGAGCCATTCCACCAATCGCATGGCCAGGTTTTGCTGACTGAACCAGGCTGGGAGGGCGTCTCCATTTGCCATGCAGTGCGGGGGG
>JAHTLZ010003399.1:2391007-2401161 GCA_023846285.1 Phrynocephalus versicolor
CACACACACACACACACACACACACACACACACACACACACACACACACACAGGTCACATGTTTGCTATGTTCAGTTAGTGAATGCAGAAGAGGTCTTCTTTCTATTGCACATCAAGGTGCCTGAAGGGTCATAGACCATTTTTATCTAGCTCTGTGGACAAGGTAGTTAGTGGAATAATCTAGGTAGATAGTGAGATTATTTGGAATGAGAAAAGAAGCCTATACAAGATCTTGATACATCAATGTAACTTCCCTGGCTAACTATGACAACTAATCCTTGAATGTTAGAGTTCCCATCTATCAATATATCATTACAGGTGGTGACATCAATGGGATTGAAAGCACTTCTTCCTCTCCCCCCTCTGGACTTCTCCTGTCTACCTGAAACTAGAGCCACACCTGCCTCTCAGTTTACAGTCTTGTCATTTGCTGTCATTGCCTAAAATCCTGTTGCTTAGCATAGTAAGTCCCATTAGAGCAGGCCAACTGAATCAGTGGCATTTGGTAAGTCAACTCTTAAGTAATTTCCACTGATTCAGTGAGGAAGCCTAAATATGAGGTGGACTGATTCCATAAAGGAAGCTGCAGCCTTGAGTTTAGAAGAGCTGTACAGGGCTGTTGAGGACAGGACATTTGGGAAAATCACTCATCCATAGTGTCACAGTAAGTCGGAAGTGACTTGACAGCATGTGGCAACAACAGAGTTACACCCGGACGAGCTGATGATGCCATCAGATGAGGGCTTTTATGACTCATTAAAAGTTTGTGATCGCACTCACCTTCCGAGCTTCCCTTGGGATCCCTTTTGAGCTCAAGAAGCCTTTAGGAAACTCAGAATGGGGAGTGAGGGCTGCCAATGATTCTATTGCTGGGACGAGGACTTTCAGTGTAATAGGAAATGTTCAATGAACAATAAAACCCCATTGCTGATATCACCTTGCATAGATATAATCTTACTAGAGATGGGCACGAAATAGAAAAAGAGTGTTTCATTTCATTTTGTTTTGTTTGTAACGTATTTTTAAAGTAGTTTCTGATCTGGGCCATGTTTCCACATTGATCCCAGCCATGTTTCGGCACCAAAGTGGAAGGGGTACTTTTCTCAAATGATTCTAGGTAACCTCCTGAAATTTGGAAAAAAATGTGGTTCAAGGGCTCCAAAGGGGGTATCCCTAGGGAAAAAAAAAACCTTTCTATTGGAATTTCAGAAGTCAAGCCATGGGCAAGCATAGCGCTGCCGCGGCTTGGCTTCCAATTGCAATTAGAAAGATTTTCCGGGTGGGGTGGGGGCTTTCAGGGAAGAGCTTAAGCATCTGTGCCTTTGATTCCTCAGGGATGAATCCTTTTGTTCTAGAGGGCAAAAACTGTGTTTCATGACAAAACAAAACATGTTTTATCATTCTGTTAGGTAATGAAGTAATTTGTTACCTAACAAAATGACAAAACAGCATTTTGTTTTTTTGTTTCATGCCCATCTCTAGACCTAACTGAAGAAAAAGTGTGGCATTGTGTTGTTTCTAATTCCCTGTTTCTTTTCACACTTGGAGGACTTTCTTCTCTCTCTGGAGCTCTGGGTGCAGAAAAGTATCACACCATGGTGATCCATTCCCTTTCTTTCATGGCTGGTTCCACCAGCAGTTTGCCCAGTTGCCCCTTTGCCCTTGGCCAGTTCGCCTCAAATCTTGGGTCTTGCCCCCACTGGTTATGATTGCCTGTAAAACAGATGCTTTACAGCTCTTGCCAGGGCAGGTTGTTCCAAGCTTTCTTAAATAGAAGTCTTAGAGCTTTGCGTCACTTTCACACACATAAGCAGCCTCTTGCACACATACGTAGATGCGCTTGTTCACTGTGCCCTGTTTAAGACATGGGATGGAAGATGGACTCAAAGGATAACTTGCATTGAGGTGGCCTATTTGTCAGACCTGTATATTTCCAAAATTCCTCCCAGAAAAGCACTATGTCAACCCATGCTTCCCTACTCTCAGTGGCTGGTGATTTAAAGTAGAAGATGAAGCAATTTAACAGGATAAAATAAGGCCCAATATCCCTTTGCTGCAGTCTGTTGCTATAGGGATTTTGCTCAATAAGTGTTATCACTCAGGGAGTGATCTGGCTGCAACACTGAAGGAAAAGTCTATTTTCCAGCCAAGATAAATCACTAGGAATAAATGTCTTATGACAGTGTTTCCTCCCCATCATTTGCACTTTGCTAGGCTCACCTGTCACTTATACGGACTCTGAAATGAGTAGCATAGGTCATGGTATCTGTTCTGAGCTACCTGAAACTATTCCATACTATATGGAAGCTGAATTTATTGTTCTACTTGTTTCCAAGCTGGATGAGCATGCAAAGGCAGGGTTACTTATTCCCTCCCCCCATAGACTTGTCAGCCTGCTCTCCAGTCTAGTACCAATCTGTGGTCTGAGAAACACAAGCACAGGGAAATCCATCATGATTTTGCACCTCATCCTGGATTGGTCAGCAAGTGCAAGGAAGAAAAAAAGGTTGATTTCACTCGAGATTAGCGAGGTACATACAGAAGGCAGAAGAAAGCACAGTGCAGCATTTACTGCAGCATCACTCCTATGTCTATTCTAGAGGCTGAAAAATTTCCTTCTCTTAGATTCCAGCTCCCAGAGCAACCATAGGGTGGAGCAAAGAGTCTGGGGCACAGTGGAGCAGTCCCCACTATCCCCATGGCTCACTTGTGTTTCAGACAACGTTCAAAAGAATGTTGATTTTTTTTAAAAAAAAATGTTGCGCAACTAAAATTGGTGGAAAGGGAATAATAAATCTCAAGATGTTAGCACAAGCATGGTGCAACAGGAGGAAAGCATGGGTTTCACACGTCTCCAAGCCCATAAGGGCTTTCACACACTGAGGACTTTGCAAGTGAGGGCACCAGGCTCATTTACATGCATCTTTCACTGCCTTCCACTGCCTAGTGTCTCATTCCCTGAGACCAGAGTTGTTTTGCCCCTAAGCATACAGAACTGATGTTAGTCCCTTGAGTTGGCCCTGGATGGATGGAGCTAAGCACTTTTGCTGATAAGCACATTGTCCTCTGGCTGTGGAGGTTATCCTTCCACCTACAATCTGTTGCAAAAAAAAAAGAGACTGGTGTTAGAAAAGGAAAAAGTAAGCCTTTCTTTAATTACTGTAAATCTGTCAAAGGAAACAGCTGAATCAGTCCTGACGCTGGAGGGGGAGAAAGAAGGAATGGCTTATCGGAGCAGGGGGGTGAAGAACTCAGCTAAATTGTTTAGATTAGGATTTACCGGACCTGCAGGGCTGCTGGGGGGAGCAAAATGATCACGGGAGTGGTTGGGCGCTGAGCATGCTGCAAGAGATAAGATGGGCTGCTCTGGAGGGAATGAGACAAAAATAGCTCTTTCAGCCGTGTACTAATCGAGGGAGACTTCCCTGTCACAATACAGTGCAATGCTTTTAGCAAAAGATTTGGTTTCAAACGATTGAGGTGTTTGTGCTGCAACAACCTACCATTCTCTGGGCAGTATGGTGACTAGCTGTGCAAGGCTCGTGTTGAAAGCTACAAATGAACAAAGGTGGTGGTGGTGGTAAGAAAGCCAACCTGGAATGGCTGCACACCTTCTCAAGCTCATCACATGCTGTGATCACCATCAAGCCAACATGACTTCTGTGTGTGTCATGCAGTGATGGATGCCTCTATGCCAGGCGTGTCCAAACTTTGGCACTCCTGATGTTCTGGACCACAACTCCCAGAAATCCAAGCCCATATTTCCAATAGCAAAGGACTGTGTGAGTTATGGTCCAAAACATCTGGAGGGTTGAAGTTTGGACATGCCTGATCTATGCACAAGTGGTGAAAAGGTCAAACCACATGTGCTACAAACCATCAAGTAAGCCGTTTGTCCCCCATAAGACCCTACCTTCCGCTCTCTACTGTCAATGGCTCCCTTATGGTACTGAGCCAATTTATTTGGTCATGATATTTCTGTGAGGGGGAGTACTTCCAATTATAGTAGGACTGGGCTAGGATACCTGTAGACTAGAAGGCCACATAAGCCATGTTCTTGGCCGTTTCCACATTTGCATCCCTATGTAACAGGTGTAGTCTGAGACATTTACTATCAGCTTCTGATGTGCCAAGCCCCAAGAGACATGAGACAGATGGGCAAGTAAGTTCTTTGATCACTCAGACAAGTGTCTCTCCTTAAGAGCATGGGAAGGACCCAAAGCCAAACCTTAAGCCAAAACACCACAACAGTAAATTGAGTGCCACTGCTGGGATAGCTCATTGGCTTTGGTGTCTAGCTGTGGAGCTAGTGGTTGGTAGTTCGATTCCTCACTGTGCCTCTTTGTTAAGGGATAGACTAGAGTCTGCAGTTCTAAGATTATTCTTATAAAAGGACAAAACAATTGCTGCTGTTTTACAACATCCCAAACATGACTAAAATATTGCTGCTGCTTTACGTTATCCAAAATCTGCCATATTATTCTGCCAAATGAAAAAATGGCTCTACTTCACAAGGTCAATGTGAACAAACCAGATTGTGCTCATCTGCAGGCAGCAAATACACCACTAATAATGCTTGAAAAGCAAGATTTACGCAGTTAGGGCTTGTCACCACCACTCTTTAGTGCAAAATACAGTAGATTTAGTTGAAACCCACCATTTAAATTCAATCAGAGTCTCCTTTAATTATCTAAGTATGTATGTTGCACGTATGTTGACAGGAGCATGCTAGACTGATCCTTTCTGCTAGAGATGGGCACGAAACACCAAAATTGTGGGGTTTTTTTTTCATTTTTTGTTTTTCTCCTGCACATTTCTTATGAAATCATTTCATACTTTGTTTCATTTCAATTTTTTTTTTACACAAGCTGACCAGCCCAGCATGGCGGGCTGGTCAGCAATTTTTGTTTTTTTACAAGGGACCAGCAGGGGGGGCACACTACAGCTGATTGGGGCTTTTGGGGGCCCCATGCTGATGCCTGCAGCAAAATAAATAAATAAATAAATAAATAAATAAATAAATAAATAAATAAATAAATAAATAAATAAATAAGTCCTAGTCCAGGAAATAGGTCGAAGGATAGCCATTACTTCTCAAGATGACCGAGCACCTATGTTTCTGAGGCAACAGCTCTCAATTGCTGTTTAAAGAGGGAACGCCTGCTGTGTGCTTGGCACTCTAGGCCAGCTGATTAAATAATGGTGTTTTCTAGTAAAGTGATTTTAACCAGTATAATAAATTAATAAATAAATAAATAAATAAATAAATAAATAAATAAATAAATAAAACATAGATAAATAAATAAAAATAAAAATAAAAATAAAAATAAATGAAAAATTTAAAAAGTGCCAAGCTGGGGGCCTGAGCTACAGCTGATCGGGGCTTTTTACAAAAAGCCCTGATCAGTTGTAGCACGGGGGCCCTGTTGGGCACTTACAGCAAAATAAGTAAATAAATAAATAAATAAATAAAAGCACCAAGCAGATGGCCTGTGCTATAGCTGATCAGGGCTTTTAAAAGAAAGCCCCGATCAGCTGTAGCACGCCCCCCCGCTGGGCATTTTTTATTTATTTATTTATAGTTTTATACTACAACTAATGCATTCCTATGGGGAAACGAAACAAATCAGAACAAAACAGAAATTTTTGTTTCATTTCATTTTGTTTCTCTTCCAGAGTGGGGTTCAATTATTCATTCCATTGGGGAACAAAACATATAACGAAAAATGACACAAACTGAAAATTCATTTTGTGCCCATCTCTACTTTCTGACATCACATTTAACGCATGAAGCCCCCATTTGAATAGACCCTAGAGGCTGTAATCTGGAAACTGATCATATATCTCTAATGCATGGAGATTCCATTAAAGATCTCCCCCAAACATCCATTAATCCAGAATACTACTTCTTGTTTGCCAGCTGGATTTTTTCTTATAAAACACAATTCATCCATTTTGAAACAGTTTTACTAGTCGACGGTTATTCCCAGGCACAGCTGACATTTTGTCTGCTTGAGGCTCTATATGGTTTGGGACCTGGGGCTGAAAAATAAACTTAACTGAGAATTCTGTCCACAATGAAAACTCTTCTTGCACCATTTCCTACCTTCTAAAGTCAATACACCTCTATGGAACATTTTTGGCATTGGGCCTTTGTTATTGTTGTTGTTTCTTTGTTTTCTCCAGGACATTTAAATAAGTGCTAAGTCAGTGTCATTCAGCAGAGCTTGTTGTTTTTCTGCAGTTTCAATAACGTTGTTGCTGCATTTTGTCCTTTCCCCCTTGTTTATTACCATTTCTGAGCTTTGACTTGACTATAAGTCATCCCAAAAGCTTTACAAATAAATCAAAATGTATAATTTAAATCAATGAGACTTAAAGATGCTCAGATTTAGCTGGCTTATGCCCAGATTTATTTGATTTCCCCTGAATATTGTGCTGCAAAAAGCACATTCCTGAAAGCATACAATAATGAAAGCTTTTCTCCCTCCCCCAACCCACCTTTTCTCTCTGTGAGTGTGTGTTGCCAAGTCTCCAGGCACCAGAAGAAACAGCCTCAAGAAATTACTATGCTTGCTGGCATCTCCAGCCAAGAGGAGAAATCACAGAGCAAATGGTCCTGGAGGAGAATGAAATTTGATCATACCCAGTTGTATCAGGACACTGGGTTGCTGCATTACCTGGGCCATTGAAATTTACCTATATTTGGTTGACATTTTCCAAGAACAAACTGGATTCCAAAATCTGATACATGAAGAGCTGTTCTTTTCCTGCTCTCATTCTTTATTTTGTGATTGCATGAGGGCTCATCTGTGCACCTCTTGGAGCAGAGAGTTTGCTTCTTTTGCTGTGGCAATCCCCACCCCCCGAAAAAACAAACAAACTACAGATCTGATTGAATGAGGCAATTCAAAGGAAGTACAAAGTTTCCAAGTTCTTGTCATTAGTTAACCTAAATCATTTGTAAATGAAGAAAATAATCTGAAACCAAATGAGCAAGCCTCTTTTGTGTTGGTTTTCATTTGTTGCAATCCCTCAAATCCTTTGTTCATGTTTTGAATGAGGAGTAGAGATGGGCACGAATAAAAAAAAATGGTGTTTCGTTTGTCGTTTGTCATTTAGAGGGTCTGTTTCGGTTCATTTCCGTTTTTCGTGAATTTTTGCAAAAAAAATCATTTTCACTTTCATTTGTTTCATTACCGTTTTGTTACCATTTATTTGAATTTTTTTGTGTTTTTTTAGCATTTAAAGCAGTTCACTGTATTGCCGTAATGAAAACGAAATGCACGACAAAATTTCCAGTGTTTCTGTTCGTTTCGTTTTATTTTAGACACAAAATTTGTTTGTCATTTTGTTGTGTAACAAAATGAAAAAATGAAAACAAAAATGAAAAATTGTTCGTTTTGTGCCCATCTCTAACGAGGAGTATAGGTTGTTCTGTGATCTTCCTTTTCTTGCATTTGGGGGATATATATCCATAACGTAAACCAGAGACCCCATCCCTGCTACTTTTCAGGACGTGTTAAAATACAGCCTTGACCTATGAAACATAAGCAGAATGTTTGGAAATGTGTACAAAACAAAAATGTGTCTATAGTTCTTTGCATCTTTTGCTACTGATGTAATTTTAATTTAGCCACATAAACTGTGAAAAATGTGTTTAGTTTCTTTTAAACACCACAACCATACAGCAGTTGATGCACAGCAGCTTCAATGGTTTTGCCGTGGATATGCTTTAGTTCATACGTGCAAATTTAAAATTTCTGGTGTTCCTCAAATAATTCTTGCAAATATGTTTCTTTTTAAATTGCTCCTCCAAGCTAACACATTTCATTTTTATTAGCGTGAGTCATCTGATTAATTGGCATTAGCTGCAAGTGTACTGTCCGTTTGGCCTTTGCAGACAACCACTATGTTTAGAAACTGAATGCGCCTGCCGCGGTGTTATATAATGGCATTTCTATTTTTAGATCTCCATTATACCTAGAGAACCGTGTCCTGCCATTGGATTAGTTAACAATGAGCTGAGAGGAATGTGATTATTGATTCCTTCATTGTGGCCCACCATCACCATCACTTCCAGTCCTTAGAGAATCAATGAGATTTGCAATTCTCTTTACTTATACTTCTTTATGTCATTGCCATCTGCAGGGCAAGCATGTTATAAAAAAAAGAAAAGGACCAACTAGAAGGGTACAAGCCTGCATTCTTTTGATCACTCAGAATCAGTGTACAACGTGATTTCTGGACAGTAAAAAATAAGATCAACAGATCAGCAGGTGTTTCTTTTTCTGTCAAGACATGGACAGGTTGAAGCTTAGACTGGAGTTGCAGCTTTTAATTTACTCCCAATACACCTCTTGATCTTTTCCCTCTTCAAGTTTTTTAACCAAATGAAACAGGAGTAGTTCCTTCTTAGAAACAGGCACCAAGGAAGCCAGCTGTATTATTCCATAACATATCAGGGCCACCACAAGAAGACCCTATTAAACTTAATATTCTTAGAGCAGAAACAGATTTCATTAAAGGAAGAGAAAAGCCAAGGCTTTAAAGTCTGAGGAAGCATGAGTGAGTGTACAACTCTTGGAATTCTAAAATTACTTGGCTTTGTTTTGTGATTAGTCTTCAAGATGCATGTCAGGGATTCCTTTGAAGTTCATCTTCTCAAACATTGTTTTGCTTCTCAAACATGAAACATTTTCCCATCTTTTCTCCAAAGATGATTTTAAAGCAACAGGAGGTTCTTAATGGTATGCCAATCCTTCAGACAAGTTGAACCAAGCAATATTGGGTTTCCATGGCCAAATCCATGTTGAAATTTCAAATAGGTATTTTAAACCAATAGAAGGGTAAGGGAGGCCCCTTTTGTTATCCAAGTGTCGCTTGTTTTGCAACTAAATACTTTTTAACATTATGGATTACAGGTTCATTCACAGAGCATCAGTAGCACAGCTACTTCACAGCAAATATATTACATAAAATTTACTAAGCTCATCAGGATGAAAATAGAAACTAATTCATACAGTATATCTTAGAGTTTATTGGGTCTTACACTTGCATTATACCAAACTAAGGGCAATGGGCTAACACATCCCCTTCTGCTATCTGACTGTATGTTTTTATGTACTGTCAAGTCAGAACTGACAAAAAGCAACTCTAAGTTTTTCAAGGTAAGTGAGGCATTTAAAGAATGATTTTACCCCTTCCACTTCATGAGTTTCCATAGCATTGACCTAGTTCATTTTCAATCCCCTACTTCATGTTAGATACCTTATCTGGCTGTATACAGCTCCAAAATTCCTCACCTAGGTGTCTCTGCCTTTGCCTCAGGTTCTTCTTTTCTAGACTATGCTCTTGAAAAGTCTTTATTTCTTATGCTGTCCCTGAAAAGGCTTTATTTCTTATGTTTGTCATGTCTTATTTCAAACTTGGATTACAAATAACTCTTCTAGTCAGTGCCATAATTATTTCAATGTTCTACGTTTTGAATCTACATCCATCAGGACACAAGTGGCATATTCTGCACTACCTGAAGTTTCTAAGGCACGTTTGTATAAATGAGAGCAAGTCTACTTCTGAAGTTGTTAAATGACACTCCTAGAAGGCTACTGCCACCTTCTGTGCTTCAGTTATTAGTCTACTAGGCCAGAGATGAGTCTGATTCTCACCTCCAGTGTAAGCACAGGACATCCAATAGCAGTTGTATCATTCTATCCATAATAAGAGACAGCCTTATCCAAAGGACTTCCATCTTGTCTAAACTGAGGTTCTGTTTTTTACCCTCCTCCATCTCCTAGCTATTCAGGCTTTATTTAGCAGATGGAAAACAGAGATAAAGAGGCATGGCATCACCACAGATAGATCCCTGCAGCTTCCAAATTACTTGTCCTAATAGTTTCATATATATATATATATATAAAACAAGATGCAACCTAGTGCTCTGCAGTTTAGGAACCACAAAGAGGCTGAAAAACATCTATGGGAACCATTAGGAAAATTCAGAAGTGCCATAAAGCCAACCAAGCCAGAAGATTCCAAGGAATAATAGGAGTAATGGTATCAAAACATATATATATATATGTTTTCGTAGATTTTCACGGGTATAGGTATGCATGTTAGGGTGGATTCGGGTTTCTTCCCGTGTAGAAATCTGG
>JAHTLZ010003399.1:2402161-2428508 GCA_023846285.1 Phrynocephalus versicolor
AGTTGGCTGCCAAATGAGAGGCCAAAGCAAAAATCTTTTTGAAAAAAGGCTCCCCAAATCACATTGCCTGCCTCTTGTTCCATCCTTCTGGAGTCAACGGATTAGACCATGGGTCAACTAAACCTTAGATTATCTGCAGTCCTGGGGGATGTGCATCACGGGTCACCTCTAGAAGATCATTTCCCAGTGTTACCTGGGGCGGCTGGAGACTGAACCCAGACTCTTCTGTATGCAGGGCATGATCTCTTGTCACTGAACTATGAAATCTACCACCCACCTTACCTCAACTTTTCCAACATGTATTTCTGTCCCCAGATCCAATGTTTTGTTTATTTTAATTAATACTGCTTGTGCACCACAGTTGTACATTTTCCTGAAGATGGTGTGTTGGATCTAGACCAGTGATGGCGAACCTATGGCACGGGTGCCAAAGTTGGCACTCGGAGCCCTTTCTGTGGGCACCCAACATTGCCCCTTCATAGCCACCTGTATACAGGTTAAATTACTGTATTGGCACTTTGCAAAGAAATTAGTGGGTTTTGAATAGCAGTTTGGGCACTCGGTCTCTAAAAGGTTCGCCATCACTGATCTAGACAGTCATGCCTCTAGTAGACCCGAAAAAAACAGTAAAAATGAAGAAAAGCATGGGCAAATAAACTCTCATTGATAGCAACCAATCTTTAGCAAGAGTAATTAAATCTGGAGCCAAACTATAGACTGTGGTTACCTATCTGACCTACAGGGAATTTTGAACACATATCCAGGGGAGGTTCTCCAATCTTCCTGACAGCTGGCTGCAAGTGACAAGAGCTGTTTCCCATTGTACTTTCCTCTGGCCATTTGGCTTTGGTAAGAGAAAAGAATCCGTTGACATTGTTATGCTGATAGATGGCTGCTTTCCTTGCACAGCTGAGACAAGTGTTGGGCAATGCTATTACTGACTAGTGGCTAGTGATGCAACTATTGTACTATGAAGTGTGATAGTGGTTGTCACTTTCTCACACTCCCCTTTTCTTGAATGCTATCGATAGGCTTTTAGGAATGAATATATCTATGATGTTAACTAGAGCAAGAAGCAACATTGTAATGTTTGCTGCCTTGCTGGGACCATAAACCTAATCATAGTACAGTGAACCTTCATATAACAAACTGTTTGTATAACATAAAATCTGTACAACATAAAAATTTCCAGAGATAGGGGAAATTTGCTTAACAGAATCGCCTATGGGGTGAATCCATACAGCATAAAAATGGCCATTGTTAGGGATTACTCCATTTTCAATGCATTCCTATGGGAAATTTGTATAAATTAAAATTTGCTTAACAGAATTTCATTTTGAACCATTTAATTCCTTTATACAAGGTACCACTGTATTAAGGCAGAACTCTCTACTTGACATTTTAGAGAAGGAAAATACATATATGCATTTAAATATATGGTCGGTAATAGTTGAACACATTTTATATATAATTTCACATATACCTAAGACAAGAAAGATCTAATAATGCTCCGTAGGTTACATCAGACTGTGCTTACTTCTGAGTGAACCCTTATAATGCAATGGGACTTACTTGGGAATAGACATCTATAATTGCTCAATAGGGTCTAAATTCATATGTTTGTTTGACCTAGAGAAGATTCATAAAGCATGTCTGTGAGCTGTTTTTGTATTTGATATTAATTTTTGATTCTAGTATACTTTTTTGTCATTAACAACCTGTGTAGTCCATATTTGTTGAGAGAACATCTGAGCCCTGCATCTGCCATCAGCATGTTAAATACAGAACACAACTATCTGAAGAGCCTTTCCAAATGAGCCATCTAGCCTAAAACTGTGGTTCTGGGCAGATCAGCTCCATCCTATTCAGACAGATGTGTTTCTGTATTTAACATGCATTGAGGGATAGGCCAGCAGGCTCTCTCAACAGGCATGGTTCCCTTCCTAACAGGTGAATACAGTCTAGCAGCAAACATAATGACAGTATATATAAGCATGTTTTGTAAGTATATCAGTCACCTGTAAATAAATAAATAATTATAATAAATATTTGGATACAGGAATATGCAGTCTTGCTTTCTTTTGAATCCCATCAAAACATTGAAACATGTCTGTATTGTGAGTGCAGTCCAACATTTGCAGTTCTTTTTAGGTGCCCTCAAGTTCCCTGTAGGTTATGGGGATCCTAAAAACATTTTAAGGGGTCCAATGAGGAGATTCTTATTGCTGCCCCCTTCTCCCATGAGTTTCCATGGCTGCAAAGGGATTTCATCCCAATTCTCCCAATTTCTAGCCAAAACATCACATAGGAAGATTCTGTAGAAAGCTGCCTTATTTCAAGTGCCTCATTCAATAATGGAAAAGCCAATAAAAATGGCTTAGAATTAAAATATTGCAATCCCCAAAATTCTCTGCATACTGTTCTGTCTTCTCTAAGGCCAATAGAGTGAATGACCACCTCTTATCATGGAGTTTTCACACTTAGCTTGCTGCCTTTTAACCTTTTGTCTGCTTCCTATCTTACCGAATGGCCTGTTTTGCCCATAGATGGCTGCTTCAGTTTCCTGATGTGAACAAAAAGAGGTAACAGCTTCTTCTTGTACCTTAATGAGCATTTGAAAGAAAGATCCAAACACAAAAGGAGAGAATAGTGCTCTTCAAATACAGAAATACTGTTCAAAGAAAGACTGGATCCAATCTTAGGAAATACAGCAGCAAAGAGAGGTGACGAGGTTTGAGCTTTCTTACCTGAAATTGTTCCAAATACAGCATTTGCATACATGCATCTTCATGTGTGGCATTCATTTTGCAAAAACTCACAATGTTGTTTCTTTATTGTAACACACACACACCACCATTTCTGCATTTTTTCTCCACCATTTCTGCATTTTTCCATACCATAGAAAATCTATTTACCAGCAAAAGTCAGGAAATCTGCCTAGTGTCTTTCAACCCAGTGACAGGAGCCCTCTTTCTGAAAGTACAGTATCTTTCATATTTGTGCAGATGGGTCTATAGCTGCAATTCAGCATGGCCAACGAATTTTGTTTCTGGTCCGTAACAAATTCACAAGGAGTTGTTCACTCAGGAATAAAACTCTTACTCAAGACCCTTTGTGACTGTGCCACTGGACTTATTGAGTGGTAGTTATTTGGACACAGTTTGGGCCTTTCTGCCTTCATATTATGGTTTTGGTCATTGCTTTCATGAGCAGGTGTCTTCATGAGCATGGCTGGCAGGCACTGTAAGTACAGTACTTGCTATTCCATATGTAGTGCACTCAGGAGCGAAGAGAAAGAGAGTTGGGCTGTTGGTGCCAAGTAAGCAAGGCAATCGCCCTGTTATGATCATTGATGGTGATGGATTGTTGATGATCATGCTTATCATAATATAAACTAGTGCATGCATAGGCTTGAAGTCCATTTTTCTTTCTCTTGTACTACTGTCTGTTTTTTGTTTTGCTTTGTTGAGTAGCTTGATTCTATGTCCCAGAGACAGCAGCTTGATTCTCTCTCCAGCAGCTAAGGCTGTCTGCCTCAGCTTTTTTGGATTAGTTTTAAAGGGTTCTTCCCTTAAAGAACGGGGGAACCCAAATGGTGAACCCAAAAGAGGCTTTACCTTTTGCATTAAAGAAAAAACCTAGAACATGAAAACAAATTAGATAGGCACCCCTAAAAGAACCTACAATGATAGAACTACAAACATTTTCATGATGCTCACTCTGAATGGGCTGTTGGGTAGGCTGCATTCTTTTCTTGTAGGCCACAGTGTAACACCTCTTCATCACTTGAGACAGCTGTACCAGGCAGCGCTGTGCAGATCAACATCTTCTCTGCTGGCATTGCCTGTAGGAAATGTTTCCACACATAGGCACATTATTGTTGGGTTCAACAAAGTCCAGGCCCCATGCAACAGCTTCCCCCCTCAGCATGAGGAGAGGCTCTCTTTTATTAGTTACAATGGCATAGTATCAGAGGCGGTGGAGACAGGGCTTACGTGTCAGGATGGTATTGGCTGATGCATTCCTGGGCAGGGCTTCTCTGACGTAGCAGTGTCACGTAGGAAGGGGTCTTGATGAATGATTAACAGACCGCTTGTTATTTCCTATGTACCATCCCGTGGCCTTGGTGGATAATGTGGGGGGAAGAGATAAGAGCAAGCCTGTTTCCTGAGCATCAGGTCTCATGGAATCCATTGTCCCCTCCAGGGTATCCCCACGCAGATGGGGTTCAATGATTCCCAAGTGACCTTGCAAAGAAAGCTGGCTGGGGTGCCTTTTAATATCTTCCAAGGGGATATCACTATAATTGCCATAGAATAGAATCTAGTGATATTTATTCCATGTTGTCAGCTACATCTGTCATTCTAAGTTCTCTCTTGTTTCATTACTGCCATCTCTCCAGTAAACTGGAGGCTTGTCTAGTTTCACTCATGGAATAGAATATTTAAGATGAACTATGTCCACTTCTCTGGTCATTTCCCCAGGACATGGACAATATGGCCTGTTGAGTTGGCAGAAAACTTGAAGTTTTAGTCTAATCTCCAGTCAAAACATATTGCCATCCTTTCTTCATGAAGATATGCCTGAAGTTCTTTTACTGTCTCTCATTATTAAAGAAATTGCTGCTAAGATCATTCTCTAGACAGCTCCTTTGATTCCCATATTCTCTAATCAAAGCTTTGGAATCTAACTAATTTCCTTGTCTCCCTCTGAAACTGTTAAGAAAATAAAATATGAACATTAAAGAGACTAGGTCGTATTGGTGCTCAAATAACATTAAGCAATTAAAAGGATCAAATTTTAATTCTGTAGGCTTACATTCTCACAGCCCACAGTCGTTTCATTCCTTTAATTTAAAAATAAGAAAATGCTCTAATGGAAAAAGTGATATGCTGTGATAATAAAGTGCATGCTTAGAATGTCTTGAACTCTTGCTTCATTGTGCGTGTATAATGCTTGGTTAAGGTAATGAAGACATTTAACATAATGAAAGAAAAGTTAACAAAATATTATGGCTCGATAACTTTCTATAATTTCAGTGGTCCCCCCCCCTACACTATGCCAGTTATTTTGGAAGCAAAGGTTTAAACATCTGTGCATTTATTAGCACTTCTTAAAACAATTCCTGCTAATCTTACCACTTTTGTATCTTTTTAAAATTACAAAATTTCAGTATAACAACATAGGCATGTGTAGGGCAAGACTCTAAGCAACATATCAAGACAAAGTTAAAATTCCTATGTTAAATTGTTGATGCCATAATCAGCTAGTGATGGGCACAAAACAACAAAATGGCAATTCTTCTCTGTTGGTTTGATGAAGTCCACAAAACATGAATTTCTGATTTTTTCCCTGAATGAATCACAACTTTTTTAAGCAAAGAAAAAGGTGTGAGGTGGTCACAAGCACAGAGGCAGCCAGGTAGGAGCTGGCCAGACTGCCTCTTTTTAAAAATCGGGTTCAGCTGAAGAAGTTGGACTGCTTCTTTTTTAAAGACAGCTACCAGGATCCATCAAGAAACGCATGTATATGTCTGATTTGGTTCATTTGTAGGCAGTTTCTTTGAAGGTGGTGCCCCTCCCTAAGGGGAACAATCAAGGCCAACTAAAGGAAAGGGGGATGATGTCCCCATAGCCCTTGGCCTTGAGAAGCACCAGCGTCAGAGGCAACATGTTGTGGTTCCAGTGGATGCAGGCTAATTTCTTCTCTGCAGCTGGATGTCACTGACTAATGAAAATCTATTGGTTCAATATTTGCAGGTTATAGTTCCATGGAACTCAGCATATCAGCTGCGCGATGGCAAGTGGTCCGTGACTGAAAGCAATATGAATGCACCCGTATATTTCATATGCAAAACATAGAGTTAAGCTCCCCTGTTTCAAAACAAAGTTTAACAAGAGACTGTTGCTACTTAGGAAAGGATGCGAAAGACTGCATTGCATCTACAAGCTTGGCCATGTCCATCAATAAGAAACCATTTTTAAATGTGTATATGACAACAGGAAAAACAGTCTTGCATAACTTGTCTTATATTGTTAAGAAACATGGAAAGTCTTATTTCAGAAGAATTCTCTCAAGCTAATTAATCGTTTTGATATTCTTTTCAGTAGAAATGTGTATAACTGCATTTTTGCAAATATAGCATTTTTTTACAGTAACTAACTGTCTAACTTTTATGCATTACAATACAATGAGATAAATGGTGGAAGCATTATCTCTCTACTTGACTAATGATTGTATGCATTAGGAGTCAATTCCCTTCATTCCATGTGGGTGGAACTGTGGGGTACATAAAGCAGTGTAAAGAGGAAAGGATGAGGCAAAACAATTTACTGTAATCCCCATGTGTCATAACTCCATGCCATTGCTTCCAGTGTGGCTTACTCTGAGGAAATTGCGCAGGAGAACTAAGTCCCAATTTTATTAAAAAGAAAACAAAAAAGCCAGTGCTTCTAAGCTTTCTTAAAGGGACCACTATTGTCAGCCTGTTAATTCTGCTTCCTAAATCTCTTTCCAGGACTCAGAAACTACTAATTGAACCTCTTATTCACTTCTCTCTGTCCCTATCTGTGCAAACCCATATGTGTGGGTTTTAAGATGGTGTGTGTTTTAAAACAGTCACCATTCTGCCAGGTGTGGTATTAAACCTGGCAGTACAAAACATCATCATTATAACTTGTGAAGACCAGGGCAGGCTCACTCCTTAGCCTCCTGTCTATCCATCCCCCTCATGGGATGGACAGGTCCAGGGAACCACTCAACCAATAAATCAAGGTGGACAACAATGACTTTGCAGATGTTGGTGAACTCTATCTTCAATTGTCACTAGCCAACCTCTTCAAATGTGAGGGGAGATGGTGAGAGCCAGGCAAACCACATGTTTGTGGCCAAATACTCTCTATCCCTCCACTCTCTCAGAGGATGTTTATTATTCTGTGAATGCTGAGCAAGATCAGACTTATTTATGCTGCTTTCTGTTTGCGTGTTTGCTTGTTTGCTTGTTGGGGCTTTTCCTTCTTAGGGCACCCCTGGCCAAGAATTCTACAACCATTGGAGTTCTTCCAAGCATAGTGTTCCCCTCATTTCTAGTTTCTCAATAGCCCTATTTTAGCTACGTAGCCACTGTAACTCACTATTTGACTTCACTATTAGTATGTTAAGAAGATGATTTTACTTGGGACAATGACATTCGACTTGGAATCCTTCTTTTATTGTGCTTTCCCAGCAACTGACTAGGGAAGTGTAAAGAATCTGGAGTCGGTGAGTGCTCTACCTCTGCACTTCCATATACTGTATCTAAAATTACAGGTGGGTGTGGATGTGTGTATCTCCAAACAATACAATGAGGCAAAATGAAAGTCTCGTGCAATTTTTCGTTAAAAAGATAAGAATTCAAGAGGATGCAGAGAAAAAATCAAGAAGGATATTTGATAGAATGGCTCATCAAGCTATTTGTGGGAAGACTTCTACAACACGTGAGCCAACATGAATTTTGCCTGAGGAGACACAAACTGCAATCTCTGGTAGCCCAAACGGATGACTCAGAGATCAATAATGAGAACTGTGTTTCAAATGGAAGCGAATAAATGAATCACAGATCTGATCTGCAATATTGCTGGTAAGCCTGGCATAAAGAGAAGATAAGAACATTTAACTCTCTCCCTACCCTCAAAAGGTTGAGTTATCCACTTCCCTGACTACTTTGCAGGGTGTTCGGCTGCAGTGTGAAAAATATTCAAGATCAGCAGTCTGTATATAAAAGTTAACAAGATAGATTGGCATCAACATTATCTCTGAGACTTCAGCATCCTGACAATCAGTAAGTGCCAGGAAGATATATTTCTTAATATTAAATACCACCAAAGAGATCACATCAAGATATAACAATGAAAACTATTCCTGACCCAGCAAAAAGTGAGATGTGAGAGATGACATTCTGATCTGTTAGGGAACCAGAGGGAGAAGGGGAATTTTAAAGTAGGCATAGGTCACTAGTTATCAAACAGAATTTTCCCATAACAACATATATACACCCCACAACATAGCTTTACATCTTCTCAAGTTACTGTTTAAACAAACAAACAAACAAACAAACAAACAAAAACACCCAAATGCAGCACAATGGCACACAGTAATACTTCATAAGACAAATGCCCCTTAAGACGAAAAACTCGTAAGACGAATGCAATTTCCAGGGATAGGAAAAACTCCTAAGACAAAATTTTCCTTCCAGTTTCCATTCATCTTATGAGGTACCATTGATCCTCACCCAGCCTGGGATGTTTGCAAGGGAACAGCCCAGGCTGGGTGAGGATCACTGGGTCCCTGCTTTGGTGCGCACAACAGGGTCTCATTGATCTTTGGAAGGAAAGCAGCAGTGGTGATCGGCCGCCACCACTTGCTTTGCAAACCTCCCGGGCTGCGTGAAGATCCATTTTAAAATGTCCTGCCATGAATGCTCCAGCCGTCTCCCCTCCTGCTTCATTGCCCGCAGCTCAGATGTATACCAGGGAGCTGTCTGGGCTCTGCGTAAGGGGAGAGGGCGCTTAGGTGCAATCGTGTCAACCGCCCGGGACATTTCCCTATTCCACAGGGTGACCTGAGCTTCGACAGGAGTGCCGACCATATCAGACGGATAATCCCCCAGAGCTTTTAGGAAACCATCTGGATCCATTAGTCTCCGAGGGCGGATCATCTGAATAGATCCCCCACCCTTGCAGAGGGTAGAAGAAGCTAATAGCCTAAACTTGACCAGAAAGTGGTCTGACCATGACAATGGAGTCAGAACCAACCCCTCCACATTCAGACCACCATCCTCCAACCCCGTTGAGAAGACCAGGTCTAGAGTATGGCCCTTCTCATGCGTTGGGCCGTTGACATATTGAGACAGCCCCATGGTTGTCATGGCGACCATGAAGTCCTGAGCTGCCCCATTCAAGGCTGCCTCAGCATGGATGTTGAGGTCCCCCAGTACCAGCAGTCTGGGGGTCCTCAACACCAGGTCCGAGACAGCCTCTGTCAGCTCAGGCAGGGAGACTGTTGGTACGCAGCAGGGTGGGCGGTACACCAACAGAATCCCCAATCTGTCTCGTGAGCCCAACACACAGTACAGGCCCTCCAGGCCTCCTCCCAAGGAGATAGGATGTCTGGTCAAGGAGATAGAACTCCGATAGACTATAGCAACTCCCCCTCCCCGACCCTTCAAGCGACACTGGTGCTGGACCGAGTACCCAGGCGGGCATAGCTGGGAGAGGGGAACACCACCCTCCTCTCCCACCCAGGTCTCGGTAATACATGCCAAGTCGGCACCCTCATCCAGAATGACATCATGGATGAGGGTGGTCTTATTTTGTACTGACCTGGCATTCAACAACAGCACCATGTGGCTTGTGGGCTCGCTGATATGGTCACCTGATTCCTTCTGGCTAGGGGTGGAACCAGAAGAGGGGATAGATGTAAGGTATCTAACCTCTCTTCTCCTACACGGGCATGTTCCACTCCTACCACCATACCTTCCCCTACCCAGCACAATTCCAATGGCTGCCCCCTCCATTGCCCTCCCCCCTTCCTGTTCCCTCCGTTCCATTGTGGGCCCTATCTCCTATATTTGATGGCAACAAATATCCACCCATTCACCCCTACCATCCCACCTCCCCCTCCCCATCATATCCATGAACGTACAATAGTCTGTGCCAAGGGTGGCAAGATACCAAAGCCTGGATTATAAGTGAACTTGGTTGGGAATCCCTCCTTTTTGGCCCCTCCCTTCTGGTGTTTGGCCGGCTCTGCTCCTCCAGGTGTTTCTCTCACCAACACCCGAGAAGCAGGGAAAGGAAAGGAGCAGACGTAGAGTAAGGGTGGCTTCTTCGGCCCAGTCCAAGAGCAGCAGCAGCAGCAGGAGTGTTTGCTGGGTGGTGTTGTGGCTGCCGGGAAGCTGAAGGTCAGCTAAGAAGCCTTGGGTGGAAATCCCTCCTCTTCGGCCCCTCCCTTCTGGTGTTTGGCCGGCTCTGCCCCTCCAGGTGTTTCTCTCACCAACACCCGAGAAGCAGGGTGGTTCCTGGTTTCATATTGCATTCTACCTTGTATTTTCTGGCTTTGAATGTTTGTGTAGAACACACCATTGCACACACAAAGGCTGATACGTCACATCCATCTCATTGCTGTTCGCGGTCCCGCTGGGGACTGGTACGAAGAAATCTAACCGCACGTCCATTGCGGGACGAAGTGAGTTTGTCCTGACCATGCCCCCTGAACTGCGATCTAAGCGGGATGAGAGATTCCCCTCCCTGGCCTCTGGAATCTCCTCATCTTGCTTCTTGTTCTGATATGAGAGCCTGTGAGGTCAGTCTCCTCCCGCAATGTGCCATTCTCCATCTAGTGGCAGGAGTGCGAAGTGCCAATAACCAGTACATTCCCTATGGAGTCAGCAACACAGTGCAGAGAGATTAAAAGACAAATGCCTCAAACTTAGCTCTGTAACGCATTGAAGGCAAGGCTTCGGAGAATCGAAACATCGAAAAACGGAAGGTTGGGTAAAAAAAAAAAGGAGAACCAAGGCCTGGAATTTCACATCTCATCATGGAACGAGGACGTGAGGGAACAGTCATGCCAGTATCATCAATCATGCCCGTGCATACACAGGAACAGGGACAGAACTGCAAGAAGACCACGTGACTGCAACCGACATCAACACGCAACGAACTTCCTCCCAGGACGAGAGTGGACGTGAAGTAACCATCAAACACTCCTTGGCATGTGGAGCATTTCTACACCTTGCAATACACTGGAATTCCTGCAGGGTCAGTGAGTAGTCCAGTCTCACAAAGTGCAGGTGTATTTAGTGGAAACAAAAGAGTGCATTAGGGGCAAAGCAGTCTGTCTCTTTACAGTTATTTTTTTAGGGTCAGTATTGATAGAAACATTAAACCAATCAGAAGCAATGCTCAAAAGTGGCCTGTATAACAAGAAAAGGAAAACAACTGAACAATGATGATTTTAGCAACCATAGGGGAGTGAATTTTCATGGCGTGCAGAAGTTGTGAATGCACTTTATGCAAATACTTAGCAAGTCATCTGGTGAAGCATAATCTTCTTTATCTCTAAATAGCTAACTTTAGGGGAAATGACCGCGTATGTGCTTTCCTGTGTGTTTCTGTGGTTAATTATCCATGTCTGTATTGCCTGTGGGCAAAAATAAGTGGTTCTGACTTCCTTTATAGGACACCTAGGCACCAAGGATTAAACAGATAAACAAAAAGTTGCCCAAGTATTTGAATTCTATTCTCGTGTACTGTTTCAATGACAAAAACCAAAAAAGAAGAAGACATTTTTCAATAAAAGATTAATGGGGAAAGGAAAGACAATCCAAATCTATAGGGAGAGAATACCATCCATTAGAACCATCAAAATTAAACAACTGCCTGTGAACTTTTGAGTTCTCCAGCACTCTTTAGCACAGTGATGGCGAACCTTGTAGAGACTGAGGGCCCAAACTGTGATTCAAAACCCACTTTTTTTTTTTTTGCAAAGTGCCAATACAGCAATTTAACCTGAATACAGGGGGCTGTGAAGGGGCGATGTTGGGTGCCCACAGAAACTGCTCTGAGTGCCACCTTTGGCAACCATGTCATAGGTTCACCAACACTGCTTTAGGAGGCTATGGGGATACCCAATAATAAGACATGGCAGAAATATAAGATGAAGCAAGGCAGAGTGTAGAGTCACAGCTAGCCGTACACATTTTGGATCACATTTAGCAATGCATGTTGGGATGAAGAGGAAATTTCATCTTGGAAAACACAACAGAAACCATTTTTTTAAAAAGAAGATATGCTAAAGGTAATCTCTGTTCAATGCAATCAGGTCACATCTTACTGACATAAAAAGATGTCTGGCAGCTATTAATGTCAGTAGGATGTGACCTGATGGTAAAGTATGCAAAAATATGCAATTTTTAAAATATTGATTGCGTATCTTTATATTAAAATGGAGGAATCCTCTATATCAGTGGTGGTGAACCTTCAGCACTCCAGATGTTTTGGACCACAACTCCCACAGTCCTTTGTCATTGACAATCTAGGCTTGAAATTCTGGGAGTTGTGGTCCATAACATCTGGAGTGCCAAAGGTTCACCACCACTGCTCTATATGAACTGTAAGTAATGTGGCTAATAAATGCTAGACTCTCTCTGCTAGTTCTTAGCACCCTCTGACAGCTCCAATAAAGGTATCCATAGGTTACTGGTCATGGTGCCTCCCCCAACCCCCAATGTCAAAGACAGCATGCTTCTCAGTACAGGCCACTAGGTAACAGAAGAGAGAAGGTGCTGTTTGAGGCATCTGGTTGGTGAATAGGGAGAACATTACAATTTTGATAGACATTTACTCTGATCCACCAAGGTTTGTATTCTTTTCTTGTTTTCGAGATGACTCTTGCAAAGTATTCCTGCTCTCTTCATGATGGCTCTTCTGTGCCACGGTTGAGAAAAATGTCTGATGCTGGGACTGAGATAGTTGCTGTGCATTTGGCAAGGTATTCCCGTCAACAGTTTCACCTCTCACACATCCAGTTTTCCAGCCATGTTAATGCCATGTAACAATTCTGTATAATGTTGCAAATGCATACATCCAGTAAAAGTAGCCATATTTGAAATAACAATGTTGACTGATCTGCATAACCCGGTGGAGTGTAACCTGATGGTGTCACATGATGTAGACCAAAGCATTCTTCTTTTCTGGAATCTTCCCTGCAGGCAGAAGATCAAGGAAGAGTATGCCTTAGACACCCCCCCAAAAAAAATTAATCTATATTTGTTCAATTAGTACAAGCTCCACACCATTCAGTGAGCTAATGAGGGCTCTAAGCTTTAAAAACAGGACTGTTCCTGTGTTGTCACCAAGAGTTTAGTTTGTTGATTTATTAACAAGGATGCTGCTGAAAAATGTAAATCAGAAAACTACTAGAAACCATGTTTTGCTTGCAGATCCATATCTAGCAAGTCTGAAAATGCCAATAAATGCTGAGAGGTCAGAAAAAAGGTGAGGAAATCCACAAAACATGATGGAACCAGGAAGGAAAAGCAGTACTTAATCATGCAAAAACAAAAATGTTGGTGAAATACTAGCCTGGTAGCAGAGCTATCTGTTCCTATCCAATGGCAAAAGTATTGTAAATGTAGAAGAAACTTGCATATCAAAGTGTACAGATGAACATAAACACACATTTTATTTAATTTTACTCTACCTGAGGATCCAACCAGATATTAAAGCATAGTCCCAGAGGAGCCAAGCTACTTCCCTTATGAGAACAATATTTTCTCAGAGATAGGTGGCTCAGCAGTTTTGCAAATTAAACCAGTGCTTGCCTTCCAATGGAATAACAAATAATGCTAAATGTTATATACATACATTAAAAAAAAAGCTATGAGCAACAGATATCTCACCAGATGATGAAGCACATCTTCAGAATACATGCTAATCCTGTAGACCAGGGATGGTGAACCTTTTTGGCACCAAGTGCCCAAACTCGGTGATGGGGGCCGTGGTGGAGGCGGAGGGTGTGTTGAGATTGGTTGCAGTAGGGGGGACAGGGGGAGAAGGCAGCAAGGGCACGGGGGAGGCAGGGTCAGGGTCATCGGCGGTGGTGGTGGGAGGGGCAGGGATGGCGGTGGTGGGGCAGTGGAGGTGGGGTCGGGTTGGCGGTGGCAGGGGCGGCAAGGGTGATGGTGATGGGGACAGTGGTGGCGGGGGTCAGGGGTGGGGGCGAGTCCGGCGGTAATGGCAGTGGGGGCGGCGGAGGCAGGGCGGTGGCAGCAGGGGGAAGGAGCAAGAGCAGTGGTGGCAATGGCAATGGTGATGGTGGCGGCAGGGTCGGCCTAGCACACAGTATGCTCCCTGCCACACCCACTCCCCCCTCTGCAAATTCCTCATGGCTGGTCCAGTGGAGAGGTAAGGGGGGGCAGGGAGCATGTTGCGTGCCAGATGAAAGCTCTTTGCATGCTACCTTTGGCACGCGTGCCATAGATTCGCCATCCCTGCTCTATTTTATTTATTTATTTATTTTTGCATTTATATACCTGTCCCATTTCCCAAAGGGAACTCTGGTGATTCACACAAAGGTTAAAAACAGAACATCAGTTAAAAGTATAAAAAGGTATTAGGCAAGCGTCACAAAACTACACACACAAAAAAAAGAGGACTTGGTACAACCCTAGTGGTTGCCAAAGGCATCCCTGAACAGCCAGGTTTAAACGGCTTTCCTGAAGGATGCCAGGGAAGGAGCCTGGCATATCCCAGTTGGTAGTTTGTTCCAAAGCACTGGGATGGCCACCGAGAAGGCCCGTTTATGAGTTGCTACCTTACGGGCCTCCCTAGGGGTGGCCACCCAAAGTGAGAGAGCCAAGGAGGATTGGGTGGGTCGGACCAGCTCTGATCGTAGGGAGATATGCTCTGCCAGATACTCAGGACCCAGGCCATGGAGGGTTTTGTAAACCAAAACCAACATCTTGAACCTTATTCGGGAGGCAATGGGCAACCAGTGCAGACGAGCCAGGATGGGGGTGATACGGTCAAACCTGCATGCGTACCTCTCAGTGAGTGCCCTCCCTTGCCCTGCAGTGCAGTCACTCTGCGGCTGCCTTGCACCCTGGGCAACACCCGCCACTGCCTTTGCAGCCTCCCTGCGTACCTAGTCTATACTGTGTCTCTGCCACCATCAATTTTTTTAGTGTTTTCCCTCTGGTCTGGGGCGTTGAGGGACACCTGCACACGGAAATGCTTTAAAAATCTTGCAAAAGGTGGGTAAAAATGAAAAATGAATAAATGAAAATGATTTTTTTCAAAAATTCACGAAAAATGAAAATGAACTGAAACAGACCCCCTCAATGAAAACTGAAAAACTGAAATGCCATTCTTTCGATTCATGCCCATCTCTAGGCATGATTGTATAAATAAATTGTGGTCCGAGCCTTTTCAACCCATATCTTGTTGCACTTATTCATTTCCTCGGGGGGGGGGATGGCAAATAACAAGAATAAATCCTTCAACAAATGGTTGTTATTTCCATTCCTACCATGAATGATTTTTGAACATGTATTTCAGCCATTTTATTGCATATCTCTTCTCATATAATTTATCTCAACATATACTCTAGGGGTGGGGGTAGGAGATTTTACTCAGCTGGGCCATTTCATACCACATTGGCCAGAGTTTTACTTTTTCCTCAAGCACTAGGATGACTGTGGGCGTGCCATGAATTCTCTGCAGGCAATAAGGAAATGCAAGAGTGCATTTAAATGATATTTTGTAATATAGCGTAGTATACTCGCTAGGCATTCTATAAAACTTAAAGGGGGTGGATTATAACATTGCATTTTGGTAAGTTTTGCATTCAAATCAATTACAGGACAAGAAAATGCTTTTGATATCTTGTGTAACAACTGTGTGCTTGTTTTTATTTAAAGCAATCCTATTCAAGGTCACTTATGTCAGAAGTCAACAACTGAGCTCTTATGCGTTTTTTTATTTGATTGGTTTATTAACTCTGTGGTCACAATCTGATTACATTGATTCTGTGTTTTTGTCCCAGGCTACACTTGAAAACAAAATGCAATAATAGAATGAATTTGAGCTGTCATCTTGCTCTGGTATTTATTTCACTTGCCTTTTGTCAGCAAAAGGAATTCTCACTACTTGACTGAAATGGTTTCCCCCTCAGGGAGTCAGCAGAGTCGTTGTTTCCCTATGGCGCTGATGAAATAAGCAGGGTTAAGTAAAATGCTCTAGTCGTACGTTTTAATCTAGCTGAACAATGAATCCTTCCTGTTGTAGATATTGGGACAATGCCCCTGTTTCACAATACTGAAATCTGACAACGCTTTCAGGATAACTGCATAAAGGTTCAGTGTTCTGCAAACTATGGCTCTTTTTCTATCTTCTTTCTTTTTGCCATCTCATGAAGTCCATGTGCAATTCAAGTAGAAGATGGTTTTTCTAATCAAACCAGTTTTCTTTAGTCTGGAGCTTGCACTGTCATTAATGCCTTGTCTCTTTTAAATGTCATGCAATGGTAAGGCAGTGACTTGATTTCTTAGGAACTGGTTATTTCTCATTGTCTCCTTAAGGGCTCTTTTGATTCACACTGCAGTGTACCGGATAGAGGGATGGCCAAGCACTCTGGAGAAGAGGTTTTGAATCCTCATCATCAGAGTGGAACTGGTAAAACCACTCCTTAAATATTTCACTTATCTTGAAAGCCCTATCTGGGTCACATTCACTATAAGTTGGTTTTAACTTGACAGCACTGTGCATATACACAAGGGCTGTTTTAGATGAGAGACAAAAAATCCATTCTGTTTTTTTCCCTATTGATCACAAAGGATTGTAGGGTTTACATCCAAACCTCAGCTTTAATAGCCAGTTCTCTCCGAATGTCTGCTCAGAAAATATCTGAAATTAACAAACATGGAGGGAAAATCTGCTTCTCTTCAGGAGGCACTTCTTTTAAAAAGTAGTTAATCCAAAGCTTAATTGAAAGTAGGGGTGTGTGGGAATATTGGCCCTTCCAACTTGTTGGTCAAATAGAGACACACCCACCCATATTGTTTTGGAATTGGCTTGAAGTTAACCCTTTCGGTGCTGAATAAGTTCTAAGATATTTAAATGAAATCAGTTTACTGGGCCTTGTATAATGTATATCCCTGCAGTAATGAAAGGGTTTTCTAGAAAAAAAACCAAGATACAAGTTAAACTGTATCTAAGAAGAAGACAAAAAGCATGGAAAGTGATGTTTTAGGGTGTTTTTTTTAACTCTTCTATCTCAAACAAGCAAGCAGCATGTATATGCTGGGTGGGTAGGTGGGGGAAGGCAAGTGAAGAAAGACAAATTTAGAGGCCCTAGAAAAGTGTGACACACACAACTCTGTTCTGTAACAGTGAGAAACTGTGGTGGCTCAGGCAGAATAGGTGAAGAGCTGCAATCAGTATTCCTCATGTTAGTGTATTGCAGGGCTGTCCAACTTTGAACAGGCTGAGGTCTACTTTTTCCGGCCTAAAGTGCCTGAGGGCTACTACACTAATGCCTCTACTTATGAATTTTATCCATTCTGAGCACATGCTCATGTGGCCCTTGAATTGCCCGCTCAGCTAAGACAGTGGGCCTGCAGACCCAGAACTTTGCTGGGGCAGTAGTGATCCTTGGGATGGGGGAGGGGGTGGAGAACTTATCTCCTCACATTTTTATTGATGCCTGGTGGGCTACTTTTGAACCCTTCTGGTAGCCCGCGATCTACCTGTTGGACAGCCCTGGTGTATTGGACTGTGATAGGATGCAGTGGGGAGGAAGAGAGCCATGTACCTTCAGCTCCCTGGAAGAAAGGCGAGCTATAGATATGGCTGGTTAATAAAAGAGAAAAATTGTGGAAAACCAACATCTGCTGCCGGCAAGTAAATCACTGTGCTCTCCTTCATGTTAAGGGCTGCCAGGAACTGTACAGAAATCTTTAAAGAAGATGAGTTTGAAGCCTCCAAGATGGATTTTACAACGTTATATAAATCTCCCCAAAAGAAACATTAGTTGCTCATCCATATTTTTAAAAATATAGGAATATATTTCCCTTGGTATATTAATAAGAGTGGAGCCACGATTAAACTCCATAAATAGCAGCTGAATGTGTGTTGGTTGTTGTTGTTTATTTAAATGCTCACTTGAACCTGCAAAATGACTTAAGGATGGTATTGATGTGAAGCCACCGCTTGAGGTCAAATGGTATCAACCTTGACCTTGTGACAGGCCAGAAAAAAGATTAATTTCCATCTTGGTTCCATATGACTGGTTGGGCGCACCTGGAATCTGTTCTACTTGGCCAATTTTTACAGGCTTTTCTTTTGATGCATGAAACTGATTCTTGTGACTGCCATCTTTCTTGACTTGGTGTTCTATTTAACTGTCCACCTGCTGCTACTTGGTGTCTCTCTCCCCACCACCAACACCATGTACACGCTCCCGTAAAGGCTTTTAATTCGGAAGACTGTTTTCAATATTATGAATATGAATATGGCAACGATACCCAGGGACCATCACTCGGGATTGTGTTCTTTTGCTGCAATGGCATTGGTGTACATCCTGCTGAAATCAGCATGACTTACTCTACAGTACGCATGGATAGGATCACCCTGTCAGCTCTCAGTAAGGCCAAAGTTTATAAATTCTGTTCTTTTTAAAAACTAATAACAGTTTCCAAAATGCCACATGCATACCATATTACTGTTGAGAAGTTCTGTGAGTTGCTGTCTATAAAATAAATTTCCAATTTCTGTGCATTCCTGTAATGGGACTGGCACATTCATAATTATCCTAAGCATGCTTATTGTATGTTTTATTGAGGTCAGTGGAACATCTTCTGTGAAACTGGGGTTTAGAACTGCAGCATTCAACTGGCTATTGTCTCTCCTGGGATGTGGTATAAGATGGCCGTCTATGCTCCTGTCAAACCTCTTTTCTGATACTTTTAAATTGCCGTGGGATCGTTTCTGAGCAGAGAGCTAGTAAAATGTGTTAAATAAATAAGCAGCTGTGATTTGGTACATTTTGGATTAATTGGCTCAATTAATTCAATTAAAATTAATTAATCTGTCGTTCTTGAGGCATGGGGTTTATTTACTCAACATTCAAATGCTGTTGTTTCCGCTATAAACAAACACCCATATCTGCTTTGTAAAGGTCACATTTAGATCCAAAATTGAGGCCATCCATTCTGATCTGCCCCCTGGTTGCTCTAGTTCATCCCCTGATGTCTCAGGGGCCTCACCCCCTCGGTCTCCTCATCTGGTTGAGTTTGGGCCGGTGACTTCAGCGGAGGCCTCCAGGGCCATGGCTTACTGCTGGCCGGCGGCTACCCATTTTGACCCTTGCCCAGCTTGGCTTGTTAAATACGCCGGAGGGAACTGGCCGGAGTGGGTTTCGGGTATAGTCATTGCCTCCTTCAGGGAGGGAGTTTTCCCTTAACGTTTGAAGGGGACCGTGGTGAAGCCCACTTTGAAAAACCCTGGCATGACATCAGATGAATTATCCAGCTATCGTCCGATTGCCATTGTTCCCTTCCTGGGCAAGGAAGTTGAGAGCGTGGCCGCCATCTGGCTTCAGTCGTACCTGGAGGAAAATCGTATCCTGGATCCCTTCCAGTCTGGGTTCAGGCCGCTTCGGGGGACCGAGATTGCCCTGGTCGCTCTGCAGGATGACGTCCTCAGGGAGGCTGACAGGGGGTGTTCCTCCCTGCTGGTACTCTTTGATCTGTCAGCTGCCTTTGATACCATCGACCACGGTAACCTGCTGGTCTGGTTTGCTGAGGCTGGAATTTGGGGCCTTGCCTTGAGCTGGCTCCGTTCCTTTCTTGGCGGCCGGTCTCAGTGGGTTCAGCTGGGTGATGACTCGTCAGCTCCTTGGACCCTCCCTCGTGGGGTGCCCCAGGGGTCGGCAATCTCACCCATGCTGTTCAACGTTTATATGAGGCCGCTGGTGGAGGTCATCAGGAGATTTGGAGTTTGCTGCCATCAGTACACTGATGACATGCAACTCTATCTCTTCTTTTCTTCTTCTGCAGAGGAGGCAGTTTGCTCCCTCGACCTGTGCCTGGAGGCGGTCCTGGAATGGACCAGGACAAACCGACTCAAACTAAACCCGGAGAAGACTGAGGTTCTGTTCTTTGGGGCGTCGTCGTCTGGGTACAATGGCCCCCTCCCTAGACTGGGGGGGGTTCCCTCCAGCCTACGGAAAGGGCTAGGAATCTGGGTGTGGTCCTGGATTCAGCCCTTTCCCTGGAAGCCCAGGTGATGGTGGTCTCCAGGGCCACTTTTTTCCACCTCCGCAGGATCACCCAGATCTGACCGTATCTCGATGATTCCTCCCTGAGGACAGTCATGCAGGCCCTCATGATTTCAAGGATCGACTATTGCAATGCCCTCTACGTGGGGTTGCCCTTGACCCTTGTCCAGAGGCTCCAGCGGGTGCAGAATGCGGTGACCAGACTGGTGGTGGGTGCTCATAGATTCGAGCACATCACCCCAGTTACGGCTTGGGATCAGAATACCTGTCAGAGCGTATCTCCCAGAGATCAACTTGGACCAGGCCCACGAGAATGGTGCAGGCACGCTCACTGAGGGTAACCACACCCAGGGAGGTGTGGAAATCACTCACGCATAACTGTGCCTTCTCTGTGGTGGACCCCACGTTGTGGAACCATCTCCCCAGTGTGCTGCGCCTTGCACAGTCCCTGCCTGCCTTTAAAAAGGCTTTGAAGACTCACCTTATCAAGGAGGCATTTGGGGAACTTTTTACTTAATTTTTTTTTTCGTGGCCACATGCCTCATCTGTTCTGATGAATATTGTCCCATTCCATTTTATCGGATTGTGGTTTTGTATTCTGTTAGCTCTGCAGAGTTCCTATTGGAAGATGGGCGGGATATAAGTACAACAAATAAATAAAATAAATTAATAATAAATAAATAAATAAATAAATAAATAAATAAATAAATAAATAAATAAATAAATAAACGGGCTATTCCTAATAAAATAACAGAACACTAGCAGTACATACAAAAACATACCAAACAAAGTAACATAAGATAAGGCGATGGCAGCTCAGGCAACGTCAAGGACCGTTAGGCAAACACATATAGTCTGCCTCACTCTGACAGTCGGCATGGAGAGAGAGGGATAGAGTTAGCAACAGGCTGCAGCAGCTAGCAAGAGCTAAAACTGTAGCACAATGCATGCTTCTGAGCAAGGTGAAGGTATTTCTTTTGTAGGAGCCATACTAATTAAAGAGCTATATCTTGCAGCCTTACAGTTCCCAATGAGGTTCTGCTGGCCTTAACCCTATAATGTCTGAATATAGATCATATTCCAACAGTTTCTGGCAGCACAACATTTAAAAATCTGTACAGTAACCCCCTGTCTATCGTGAGGGTTAGGGACCAATCCGACCTGTGATAAATGAAAATCCGCGATATGTGGATGCAGGTCGGGCCGGGCCTGGGGGGCGTGAGATGTTTGAAATGACTTTAAGCAACAGAGCCAAGTGCTTGGCTCTGTTATTTAAAGTCATTTTAAACATCACACACCACTTCTTCCACTCACCCAGGTGTGGGGGAGCCGTGCACGATGCTTCCATTGAGGCAAGCCCCAGGCTCCAGCTGATTGGCACTGGAGTGGGGGAGAAAAATCCCCCACCCCAACGCCAATCAGTTGGAGCCTTGGGCTTGGGGAAGGGGGGGAAAGGTTTAAAAAGCCCTGGTTTTTAAAACCTCCCCCCTCCCTCAAGCCCTTTCGGGGTACTGCAGTCCCAGGATATAGAGGGACCACAGTATATGAACCATGAAAAGGCGGGGGACCACTGTACCAACAGTTGTTATTCTCAGCGTAATTTCTACAGATCAGCTTTAGGTATCGAAATCTGATTTTAGTTTCCTTTAGTTAGACAACAAATTTCCACATTTAGAGAAGCAGGTAATTTTCAGAAGTCATAACACTATTGATATATTATAATTAACTTGATTATCCTTTAATGAAGAAAAAACACAAATAAAATACATTATTTAAATTGTTTGAGTTCAAGCACCACAACCAGTGATTCTATTAGGGCTGTTTTAGAGGGCAGTTTCACATTCTAAAAGCATAATAAGCTTCCATTTATAGCCATCTCGTTTTTTTTTTAAATCTCTCCTTAGTTTAATAACCAGAAAGATGCTTTAATCAGAAAAGCTTTTAGGAACTCCAATTCAACTTCTATATATGCACAGAACTTCCCTTATTCCTACTGAAGAGTTGGACATCCACCCTTACATCTCTGATTTGAGATAATCTGTTCCCTCTGCAATTCTGTTGACTAAATTAAGAGTGTTTGTTGTTGTTTTCCCTTCACATATTTTAGTACAGCTGTTTACTTCCCTCAGAGGGAAGACTCATCTCCAGATAGCCACCATCACATCTGTCCCAAAGCTTTCTACTGTATTCAGTATCCTACTTGCAGTATCACATCTTGGTATCTCAGTGCACTTTATCTTCTGTGCATTTTGTGCTTCTCCCACAATTGCTCTCTTATGAAATAGACCTATCCATTCTACACAGCAGACGTAGAGACGAAAGTGCCATGATATACTTATATCATAATCTTGGTTTATGGCTTTATTTTGCTCTATAGGTGATTTTCTTCTCTTTGTAATCTACTTTCAGAAGGCAATTTGGTCCACTGATTTAAAACATTGTATTAAGCAACACTTCTTAAAGCTTTCATTCTCTCTTTCTCTGCCTCTCTCTCTCAATAAATGGTGGAGGGTTTTTAAAAATTTAGCATTCATCTTAAGAAAATGTAGGAAAATAATATAGATTGTCTTTTCTGGCAATCTTTAGAAATGCCAAAGGAATAAATCAAAGAGGAAACAATGTTTTGGTTTCGGAAGGCATCCCACACCATTTAAAAAACTTTTTATGGTCTCCAGGCTAATAATTTATCACTTCACTTTTTCATTATTACACTTTACTTTTTACACATTCCGTGAAAGGGTCCAAATCAGTGGTACCCAAACTTCAGCCCTCCAGATGTTTTGGACCCCCTACTCCCACAATCCTTTGTCACTGGCAAAACAGACTTGTAATTCTGGGAGTTGTGGTCCAAAACATCTGGAGGGCTGAAGTTTGGGCACCCTGATCCAAATGGATAGCTGATCCCATGACATGAGTGTTTTTGTCCTTTCCTCTTGGAAAGGATGGGAGGAGCTTGGAGACACTTGGAAGTGCATATGAGTCTCCTGATGAATGGAGACATGAATGGGGAGCACAGAACATGCCCCTTTATAAAGAGGAGATATCACCTCCTTGGATCCAGTGGAACAGTGTGTGATGGACCAGTTTCCAACTGGTTGCTGAATAGGAAAGTTTAAGGTATTTCCCATTACTGGGGTTGTAGGACATCATTCTCATCTCTTTGTAGTAATACACAAAGTGACCTGGTCTCTATCGAGTTGGTCACAATTCAGGCAAGCTATGTTCCCACTGATGGCCTACAGTTGTAGTCTATAACCCCCATAATCCCTGTCAGCATGACCATTGATTATAATTTGCTGTTGCCGTAGTTGGAAAATAAAGAAAATATACCTTTCCCCTATAAGAAGCTGTAATACATAATTCAGAAGTGCAAAAACTGATCCATAGGTTACCACTGGAAGTACAAAACATATTGATCTCAATGTAGACTGAAGAAAATCCTTAAGTATACTTATGTTAAATACTTAAGAAAGATTACTAATTGGCAGTTCAGTTTTTTAGCTTCATTTTGTTTTATGTCATAAAACAGGTTCACTGTAGGATGGAGAAATTTAGTCCCTTTCCCTTAGTTAAAATGCTCACATTAATTAAAAAATGTGAGCATTCTTAAATTCAAAGGAGCAGTAGCCATCATTGTAAAGGTTCTTTTAGACACTCAGCCTAACCAAGACAAAATGGACTAGGATTAGGAAGTGACATTTCCACTGTTTGCAGCCATTTGCTTGAAGAAATGTTAGAAGAAATGTCAATTGTTTCTTACTTTAATATGAATTAATTTAGTGATTTTGAAGAAGTCATCCCCCCAGGTGAAAGACATTCAAATTAAAAATGTTGCACTGTTACAAATGCATTACAAGATGACCACAAAGTTTACCAAAATGCACTACTGTGCACCTTTGCCACTTCCTTACACTTTCTTTTGAAACCAGAGGCAGCCCTGTCATTAGGCAAAGTGAGGCAGCTGCCTCAAACTATTTATTTGGGGTAGCAAAGAAGGTAAACTGTTATTTAATTCTTTCGTAGTACAGTACATATTTAGAACTTGCCCTGAAGGGAAAACATTTTTGGCTCTAGAGAAGGGTCAAGGTGGATGTTTCCTCACGTATTGGTACTTTTACTCACCTCTGCATCTTGCATTTAGCTATGCTCTGTTTTGTGACTAGTTACTTCAAGATAAGTACTATATAAGTCTGCTGAGAAAATTCTGTTTCTGGAGGGGAAACAGGGTTATGTGCGGGGAATTCATATTTCCACTAGATATGGGCATGAAATGGAAAAACATATTGTTACTTACAAAAGAAAATGAAATGAAATGAATCCCCTGCAGCAGCACCACTCTAGATGGTGCCTGAGGGATTCAAAAGCCTCCTCCCTACCACCTCCCAGCTGATTTTGACAGCTGGAGCTGTTAAAAAGAATCCCATCTGGGAGGTGGGTGGCTAGGGATAACTGAACAGCCAGGCAGCAGTAAAATCGCTGCCTGACTGCTCCTTTCTCCCATGCCACCCCCTCCTCTCAGGGGTGTGTTTTGAACAGGGAGTGGTGGGCAGTGGGGGCAGCACCCCTCCCCCTCTCCACACCCCAACCTGTCAAAAACCGCCAGCTGGGAGGGAGGGGGAGGGGTGAAAGGCAGAAAAGAGCAGCCAGGAAAAAAAAACTACAATCAAAGTTTACTTAATTGGCAGTGTGCTGGCAGTGTGGAGGCAATTAGGGAGTTAATACCATATAGTAAACTCCCTAATACCATAGAGTAAACTCACTAATATTTTTTAAAAAATATGCACTCAAAAATTACTTACCTTGGGGCACCAAAGTAGGGGTTCCTTCAGAAAGTGATTTTAGGGAACCCCCTGATTTTGAAAACATTTGGGGGAAAGGGGGCTGAATTATTAAGCTCCAAAGGGGTTGCCTCCAGGAACCTTTTTTTCTAATTAGAATTGGAAAGAAGCCAAGCCCTAAGTTTCTTTCGTTTTGATACAAGAAAATATTGAATACTCTTTCCACTAAGTCCCCCAATTTTTCAGGTAAAATCAGACTAGAAGTCTGACCCCTATATTTTTCTTCCTCATCTACTATCAACTGGTTTTCACATAATTGAAAGCCATCTGAATTTTTAAATGTTCCAGTCTATCATACAGCTTAACATAGTCAAACAATGCCTTAAGAGAAAAATGCATATTCATTATCTATAGGCGTTTTGATGTCTTCCTGTAGAGAAAGATTAGAAAGGGAAAACTCTATAAACATGTCTTGGAGGTTCATTAAGTTTTATATGGAGAGAGAGAGAGATAGCATGATTTCTGAAAATCAACTAATTAAATTGATTACTCTGGCCTTTCTACAAGGCCAGTATTCTCATTGTGAGATTAATGTACAAATGAGGCCCCTTGTCTTATAATAAAATCATTCAGTGTGTTACACTTACTCTTATTGCCATTTTATGTTCTATTGCTAATCAAGGAAAGCAAGTGAAAAGGTCAAAAAGAGCATTTCCCAATTTCCAGTTTGCTTTTGTCATTCAAGGACATTTCCGAGGCCTCACATTCTAGTGAAGGACCACTATCCAAATGTGTCATTCCACTAGTCCAAGAGCAGCAGCATCAGTGGAAGATTGTGTATGGAGTAGGGATTTGAATGCAACACAGTTCTTCCTCAGGAAACCTGAAGCCTTAATTCACCAGTCTTTGCCTTCTGTAATAGGGATATTTGTTTTGTGTTGTCAAGTGGGAATTGACTTATAGGGATCCTAACCGGGATTTCAAGGTAAGTGAGATGGTTAAGGAGTGGTTTTCCCAGTTGCACTCCCCCAGTGAGTTTGCGTGGTTGAGCAGGGATTAGAAGCCTGTTCTCCAGGGCCCTAGTTTGTCACTCTAGCCACAGCAGCACACTGGGACATTTACACTCTGGAATTTGTTTGCCAGATGTCAAAAAGACATTAGCTTTACATCAAAGCAGATATAAACCATCTTGTTCATCAGCACAGTACGGGCTAGAAACTGGCACAAATCAGCAGGGCTTTTGTATTGATTTGTGATTTGTCAAGGTCTACAAATCACAAATTTATGAATTTTCCTGAATGAACCACAAATTGGTTCCTTCGCTTGTTGGGCCTATAAAATAGTACTCCAGACTGAGACACCAGAGTCATGGGGAAGCTTCCTCTCACTCTCCTCTACAACCCTTCCAATTCTGGCAAAGTTTGGGTTTTGGACATTCAGGTTATATACCCACAAAGTAACTTCCCAAAGGAAAGTGTTTCCCAGGCACCTAGAGAACCAAAATCACTGAGAAGCTTCCCCTGACTTTCCTGTACCATATCTCCACATTTGATGAAGTTCAGTTTTCGATGTCTGAGTTACACAGCCACAAAGAGGGCCCCCACAGGAAAGTGCCATGTAGCAGCTAGCTTGGGGAAAATTCTAGCACTGGTTCATGTTAGGGAGCATGACTCACAGAGGCAGCATAGTTAGACTGCTTCCTCTCGCTCACAGAGGCAGAAGTGTAAAACAGCTGCAAGGAAGCTGCTTAT
>JAHTLZ010003399.1:2429008-2445930 GCA_023846285.1 Phrynocephalus versicolor
AGGGTGGGTGCTGATGCTTTTCTGCTGCACATACTTTTTGCTTCATCATAATGCTGACTTAACAACTTGGATAGATCTAGATTGCTTTCCTCAAAAATATTTAGTGTCAGCTGTGTGAAGAATGCAGCATTGTAGATGGTGGTGGCTACTTACATAACAAAGTCTCATAAATCTTGGATTACTAAAGCTATGTTTTGGCAATTGTTTTATCTGTAGAAGAAGCTGCTATGAGCATATACTATGGCATAGCTGAAATAATTATACTTATTACCTGGAAGTTGAGACATGACAACTGGATTTCTTTTCTTGAGAGACTGAAATGTTTCACTCCTCATCCAAACATCTTTGTCAGTCTGAGGAAAGCTAGTTGTGAGTCCTCCATTTTAGAGTTCACTTTGACCTCATGTCACCCTGGCCTGAAATATGCTTATAAGATGAACAATAGCCTGAATAGGTGCATTAGGTGGACAATAAGCTCATTAGGTGGACAATGGCCTAAGGAAAGTCCCACCTTTAACCTTCCCAACACCCATTAAGTATGGGTTGTTTGCTATGGCCTTGGTGGTGGAGGTGTGACATATTTTTGAATTGTCTGGAGATTGTTGAAATAACTGCCTGATAAGTAGAAGATAGCCCTGTTTGGACATGTTCTGGAGGTTTTTCTTCCTGGCATTTCACCAGACTCTGTGGCTAGCATCTTCAAAGGGCAAGGAGCTCAGGGAACTAAGAGTTCTCTCTGTGCTCTGGGGTATAAAGTGAGTGAGACTGGGTTTTTAAAGTTGTGGTGTTAGTCATTGTATTGTGATGAAGGGATTAAGAAGTTTCAATGCAATCAGGGATAGCAACAATCCTTCTATGTAGTTGATGGGAGTCATTAGCTGTTCTATTATGTGAACTGATCACTGTTGCTTGTGGCTGGGTGGGAATCATTGAGTTTTGACCTTTTGCATTCTGCAGCTTTTAGTACTGGTAGCCAGGCTTTGTTGATTTTTGGACTTTCTTTTTTGTTGAAACTATGCTTATGTTTGTGGATTTCAGTGGCTCCCCTGTGTAGTCTGACATAGTGATTGGTAGTGTTGTCCAGTACCTCTGTGTCCTGGAAGAGGATTTCATGTCCAGTTTGTTTCAGGGTGTGTTCAGCTACTGCTGATTTGTCAGATTGTTTTAGTCTGCAGTATCTTTCATGTTCTTTGATTCTGGTCTGGATGCTGCGCTTTGTGGTCCCAATATATACCTGGCCACAAGTACAAGCTATCCAGTATACTCCTGCAGTGCTGAGTGGGTTCCTTTTGCTCTTTGCTGACCGTAGCATCTGTTGTATTTTTGTGGTGGGTCTAAATACTGTTTGTAGGTTGTGTTTTTTCAACATTTTGTCCATGCAGTACTGGTTCTGCCATACTTCTGCCAAAATACTTTTTTTGTTGGAGGCTGTTTTTCTTCTTCAGTTCTGTGTTGTTTTTTCCCTGAATTCCTTCCCCTCTGAAGATGCGAGCCACTTAGTCTGGTGAAATGTCAGGAAGAAAAACTTCCAGAACATAGCCAAACAGCCTGAAAAACTCACAACTACTATCAGAACCTACAAAATCTCCCCACTTTATCATTTTATAGTAATTTCATATAAAATTATGGATGGGGTGGCAAGGTTTGGTTACTCTTTCACTCTCATTTTTATTAAAACTGTGTCAGCTCATAAAATACAACTTTAGCTTATGCAGCTCACTGCCCCAGAATTTAGTATCCCACCAGCTGAAGTACTATTCATGGGATATAGATCTACTAAGAGAATTCGAAAAACTCTTTCTAGAAGTAAAAATGGCAAACCTAAACCTGGTACACTTTGAGTACATCATAAGTATAGAAGATATGTAGGACAATAGTACTAGGAAAAGTTGAAAAAATAGATGGATTGACTTCACAGTCACAGTTTTTAGTTTGTAAGAGCTGAGTAAATCTGTTCATGATAGGACATTTTGGAGGTCTTTTGTTCCTAGGATTGCTGTAAATCATATGTGATTGGGCACCAACAAGAACCAACGGTCAAAGGCTATCCCTTCCAGAGCCAGCCCAAACATTTTGATCCCTGAGGCAAAGGACAAGATGAGTGTTCTCCTGGATTTTGTGTACACATTCTTACATAAGCATGGAAGCCTTTTTTTAAGTAATGGTAATAGGACAGCATCCTCCAAATATCAATAGCTCCAGGAATAGATTAGAAGATGTACAGCAGGGCATGTGGTACATGCAGTTCTAGTAATCTTGGGCCTACCACTTAAGATGGCTGCTTCAAAGTAGGGCCCGCCCTACTCAGAAATTGGAAATAATGCATTGCAGATAACAGTGTTAGTTGCAAGAAATTCCTTTTGGTACTACTGGAGTCCGAGCGCCATTCATTTCCCAAAACTATGCAATAGTTATCCAGCTGTTACTTCTTCCCCCATCCCAATAAAGGGAACAAGGGGGGATGCACTGGGAGTTCTCGAGAGGCCAGCTAGCAGGAATAAGTAATGGAATGACTCAGATGAATAATATGACTGACTATTTTGAAGAGTCAAATGCCAAGTTCTGCTCAGAAGCAGTGTACCTCAAAATATCAGTTGGGGGGGCACACAAAGATTGGGGGTTGCATTCCAGGTCACACTTAAAATATTTTTGTCATTTTCTTATGGTATTGTCATTTTTCTCCCTCCCTCCCTCTCTGCCATCCTCTCCCCTGCACCCCTCCTGCCTTTTCACACTTAAGTAGCATTGCATCTCCAGACCCAAAATAAACAGGTGGCACAAGATATTGGGTTTAAATCTGGGCCACAACTTTATTAAACAAATGTAATCACTTATCCCTAAATTTAAAAGGGGGCTACCATAGTGCAAGTAAACTATGGCCTGATTTGTACTTATCCTTCAGACCCTTAAATCTTAAGTGAGTTCCTAACTGGAAACATGCTGTAAATTTTATTCAGCATATTCCCAATCTCTGGGAGACAAACTACCAAAAGACAGCCATTATCATAATTTTACAACCTATAAACTTATTATTACTAAGCTAATAACTCTCTAACATTATATTAAAGGTTGTCGTAGTCCCATTAACTCACCTTCCAACACCAACTTGCACTACCCGCCAGTTGCAACCGGAAAGATGTCAACCTGCCTAACCAAATAATGAGAATGGGATATGCGAAAACTAACCATCATACAATGGCCAATCAGCATGACAGTCAAAAATTCCCATCTGGCCCCGCAGCGACCAGCTACTCTTACTCTCATTAAAAATAGGATGGGTGGGGAAGGTGCTTGCAAGCAGTAAAAGATGGAGCTATGCCAGCGGGCTGGCCTCTTAAAGGCTCTGGTAAGCCCATGAAAAGCTAAAGATCACATGGGCTGCCCCCTCTTCGCCCCTTTGGCTCATTGATGCAAAGCATCCCAGTCTGGGACTTTCAGCCTCCATGGAGCCGCCCATGCTGGTGTTAGCACTTGCATCAACGTGAAGGCTATGGTGCCAAAGTGAACAGAGACAGGTTTCTAAAGCAGTGGGGCCAGTGCCAGGTGGTGCCTTTTAAGGCATGAAGAACATTGTCATTGACTCAAGAGTAGTGCTTTGAGTTGAGGCTGCTACTGGGCCCTTCTGATCCACAAGGAAAATCCTGCATTGTTTCCTTGACTACCTCTTCCAAAATATTATCCACTTTCCAGGTTTTATTGTATTATACGTATCTTGCTGGAGACACAAATAGCACTGCACTCCCGCTACCCTTTATATAGAACAACCTTAATTTTTTTAAAGGTCAAAATGTCATTGGAAGACTTGCAAAATCTCTTGAAAATGAAATGCAGCATTAATTTAGATTGTGGGTCTTCTGATGGCAATTTTAGTGTGATGTTTTTAGTATAAGGTTTTTATTGTTGTTTTAATTATTTATTGTTGTTTGATCTTTTTAACTGTTTTAATTCCTTGATTGGAAGCCGCCCAGAGACCTTTGGGTAGTGGGCGGCATATAAGTTGTAAAAATAAATAAATAAATAAATAAATAAATGCAGTGGGAATTGGAAGGAAGGAAGGAAGGAAGGACCTTGTACCACCAAAAAAAGGCATGTTATGCTGATAAGCAAAAGTGAACCCTTGTCAAGAACTGTTTCTCCAAGTAGTAAGGAAGAATCACTTCTCCTTTTCTTATGACACATAGTGAATTGTTTTAAGACATAACATAAATGCAGCAGCATGTGTGTTAAACAGTCCTTAATGCTTCTCATGGGCAGAGTTTTGCTACTGTGCAGAACTGTGCTACTGTGCATTACATCCAAAGGTGTAATGAGTCTGGATATTATGAATTAATGCTATTTGAATCTTGATCTCTTCTGTCCCTGCACATTAAGTCAGCATAGTCATATCATATTGGGCTGGCAGCTCACAAGCTGCTCAGGATTTTCCAACCCATTGGAATTCTCAGATTTAAAATATAATGAAATATATCAACATTGTCTTTTAGAAAAACACAAGAGCTAGCTATCCTTGTTCTGGGGATCCATCTGCTAAAAGCACCTGCAAGGAATACAATAGATCTCATTTTTAATTTTCCAGCCTCGACAGCTGAATGTCTCAAATCTCGGGCAGCAGCTGCCAGCTACAGCATCTAATTCTAAGCCTGATGCTTTCTCTCAGGGTGGAACTAGAATATACAAATGCCACACCATTAGAAGTAGAAAGCATATTAATGCTCCAGCTGTGTGATTTTCTTCTTGGTGCCTGAGTAATCAGGTTTGCAAACAAAATTCATATTTAACATAAAACAAGGAAAGCTAATGTGCAAATCATGGCAGATAAGGGGGGGGGGAATCCATGGTACAACCACCACAGGTCTTTTTACATGGAAGGACTCCCCAGTTGTAAGCACATGCTATCTGCATCACCTTATATGAGCATCACAGATATTTGTGCATCCCACATGGAGGGACAAATCAACAATGTGAGCCTTTAACAAAATTACTCTTTGGTGGGTATTGATAGAAATATTTAACAGAGAGGGTGAGATTTTGGGAACTTGAGACTTTTCTGTAACAGCTCCCCATTTGTGGAACTCTCTCCCCAGGCAGGTTACACTGGCATCCTCTTTACTCTTATTTTTTAGATGGACATTGAAGAACTTCTAATTTCACTAGGCTAAATTTCAGTGCTTCCTTCACTATATTAACAGCACTGAAAGAGTTTTCAAACTTTTCATGCTTTTATCACTGTTAGAGTTTGTTATTGATTGATTTATCCATCATTTTGAGTGCTTAGTACACAAAGGGCTAATTAATAAATGCATGAAGTAAATGGTAATATATTATTTTGGGTTTGTTTGTGTGTGTGTGTGCATACGCACACGTGCCTGTGTCTGAGAGAGAGAGAGAGAGAGAGAGAGAGAGAGCAAGACCGAGACTGGGAGATGCTTTTTATTATTGTATGTTCTCAGGAATGGTGGACTTTTCAGTGAAAGCTAATGAAAGTTATCCTGGAAAATCTTGGAAGATTTGGCCTCAAATGCCACCTCAGGCTGCTCTGTGGGTTACCTCAGACCTTGAAGGGCACTAGTACAGTATAGGAAAGAGATAGATCAATGGTCTACTGGAAAAATACCTGCCTTCAGTAACAAGCAAAATAAAAGAGAGCTCTCAGAAGCTTTTGAGAAAGGGTTAGGTATAGAAGAGGTTATGAACATGCCTCTGCTATAAGGGGGCATGGTGGCTCAATGGGCTAGAGGGCTGAAAACTGTCAGCTGCAATCCCGGGTGCCATGCAGCAGAGTGAGCTCCCACTGTTAACCCCAGCTCCTGCCAACCTAGCAGTTTGAAAGCATGTAAATGCAAGTAGATAAATAGGTACTGCCGTAAAATGTGGGAAGGTAAACAGTGTTCCATGTGCAGAAATGTGTTCAGCCATGCCAGCCACATGGCCACGGGCTTGCAAAACACTGGCTCTTTGGCTTGGAAACAGAGATGAGCACCACCCCTAGAGCTGGACATGACTAGCAAATATGTGCGGGGAGAATCTTTACCTTTACCTATGCTATAATGGAGATTGCTGTACATTTATTAAACTATTATTTCTTTTCTTAATGTATGACAGCCTTTGGAGATGGTAGCAGCTAAGTATTTTTTAATTTTTGCTGGTGATTAACTGTGTGATTGAGCAACTAGGAATCGTGTAGTGCATCCCATGAGAGCTACCCTTAACTGTTGGCCTAGAAGACAAAGGAGCACCTATGCAAAGTCCCTGCTGTGGCCAAAATACAATTTCACGGCTTTTAATAATGAATACATGGTACTAATGTTACACCAGTATAATATTCCATAAAAATACCCTTTGCAAATTATATCTGAACTTGCAGAATAAATGAGGACTGCCTTGGAAAGTAGATTCATTACATCACATAAACATGAAATAATAAAAATATGCTAAGCAAAAGAATGAAGCATAAGTTTTCTACCCGGTGATATGATTGGGATCACTTGGCAGCCCAACCTCATACATATTGATTTGGAAGTAAGCCTCCCTGAGCTCAAAGGATTTATTTTCAAGTTAGCTCTACAAAAGACTGGAGGCTAAAGTGGTTCCAGATGGACTCATGAAGCATCTAAAAATCCTTCCTTCCTTCCTTCCTTCCTTCCTTCCTTCTTCAGTAGAATATGTCTAAAAATACTGAAGAGAGAACTAAATAAAATAACTGTAGAAAAGCCATATACAGAGGCCTATCCCCTTTTCTGAAAGTGGGTTTGTGCAGAGAGGAAATTTCTTTTGAAAAGAAACCTCTGCCTTATGAATGTGTGATATTGTAATCTGTATCCACAATTTTAAGAGCCAGCCAATAGCCAGATATTGAGCCCATTTACACGACCCTTAAAATTCGCTGCAAAACACTTGCAGATCAGGAGCATAAAATTGTTTTTCCACCAGCAGCGGACTTTTAAAAAAATAGAGTACCCCCATGCCCACTTAAGCATGCCCCAGAGCACTTTACAAGTACCTGGTCTCTGGAGGTAAAAAAAATTCTGATGCTGATTGTAAAGCTGTGGATGCCGGGCTCTCCTCGCCTTCTGTTTGTTTTTGTTGTCCCCACCGCCCCTTTAACAGACAGGAATCCCTACGGGGCTGCTCCGACAGCAGGCAGAGGTGAGCGGAGGTCAGCCTGCATTTTTTCTCCCTTTTTTTCTCCCTCCCCTTGCTGCAGACAGAAGCAACAGAGTGTGGAAGGGTGGGAACACAGGAAGAGGAACAAAACACACATGATATATGGCGGGGGGGATCTGAATTTAAGGTACCAGTGGATCTTAGGGGTCGCTTGAAAACAGCCATTGCTGCACAATATTATGACCACATTGTCAGCAGAGGAAAAAAAGGATGCCAACATTCACATAGGAAAGAGCCAGATGAGTGCTCACAATACCAGTGGCAGCAGTCAGGATGGCCTACAGCAGTGGTGGCAAACCGTCGGATGTTTTGGACCACAACTCCCACAGTCCTTTGTCATTGGCAGTGTGCTCAATATCATTCATAATGTGAGACTACACAATGGAAAAATCGAAGAAGCTGACTTCTTTTTTTCATCAGTTAACCACTTCTCACCCAAGCACAAAGCAGTTATTAGTGGTGTCCAGAACTTTGCATGCCACTCTCAGTGTGATCAATGCAGAATTTAATGCATTCTGTTACCTTTCTTTATCTGGACACAATGTTGATCTTACTGTTGGAATTTGGACCATTGGCGATGATTTACACCCCTTCAGCTCTGAAATGCTTCCCCAGACCAGAAATTATCCCAAGGGAACCTCAGAAACTGGTGTGATCTCTCCTGATATCATGAGAGGTAAAAGCCTGTGATTGATGGTATCATCACATTACACAGGTATAAATTTATGTAAGAGGATTCTAAGAAACATTTTTCAGCTTGTTTTCTACTCTAGGTGTTGCCTACTAGCAGCTCCTAAAATTAAAGAGTCTAAACCTGTCAAGGTTAGTGTGACCATGTGATGATATGAAAATAAGGCAGGTGAAATGGCAGTCAGTGTGTCTACTGAATGGTGATGTTCCAGTTCTGGAACGTTCTCCCCATAGATACTCAATGAAAAACTATATTTCCATCCCCAGTAGAACTCTTTTTACTTTGGTCAAATTTTATTGAGATTGTTTACATTTTCTGTTTTCTGCAGCTGGTCTTAATCTGAAGCTACTTATGTGCTTCACTATTATATTCACAGTTCTAATTTTATTTTATTTATGACTCATTTTTGGTAGGCAGTACAGAAATGGTGTAAGCAAGCAAGCAAGCAAACAAAATTCATGGATTTCTGTGCACTTTCTGGATATACTGAGAAAGGATAAAATTTATCTAATGTTTTACAGAGGAAAATGGAAAAATACAATAGAGTTCTCTTTAACAGAACTCATGTATTGTGTCCCTTGCCTGTTTCCTTAGCTAAATAAATGTTCTTTACAAAGATGAGTAAGCCCCTAATTAAGGTAGGAATAACATCCATCTGCATTATAAGATATACAAGTTGCCTGAACAAAAAAAGGTGATGATGATACAGCTAATCATTTGTCCTACAGAATTTGATTCATTCATTGAAGATGTAATGAAAGCATGTGTGTATTGATCATCACCATCTCTGAAGGTCATTATTTCTAACAATAGAACAAAGAGTCTTTATGAATGTTGAATAGAGCCAACTTCACCCCTCCCCATGTCTTTGGGCAGAGGGAAAGGAAATTCTCCTATCTGCTGAAAAATGACAGGTGGTCAAGGTTTCCTGGGGTCAAGCAGAACGCTTAACTGAGTACAGGGCATCCATTAATAGTCAATAATAAGTATGAAAGGGAACCCACCCTTAGTTTCTGGCCTTATATTATTTATCATTATAAAATGCTTTGAAGACTGTGGAGGCACATTACCCTTTATAGAGTAAATGTATTATCACTGGTTCTTTAAAACCAATGTAAACCATGTTGCTTTAATGTAATGTCTATTAATGCTGTAAGATGTCCCTCGATTTCTTGTTCTCCAATACTTGAACATGTCTTAATTGTGCTGGACTGTATATTATCCCTCTTTACTGTATGCTGCCTTGGGTCCTTTTCCAAGGTGAAAGGAGGTGTAAAATAATCTAAAATAATAGATAAATAAATAAATAATAATGATGGATCACAGCTGAAATAACGGTGTGTGTGTGGGGGTGAGGAGATCTTTAGAAGTTCAAGGATAGCTTCTCCCATCCTCATAAAGTGTCTGTGAAATGGAATGAAATGCAACCTAGAGCTCCACTGTCACAGATGGGAAATTAAGAGCTGGCCAATTTCCACTCCCTTGCCACCCCTGGAGGAAAGAAGACTTGAGCAATCACTGTCCTGAAGTGCTCATAGGGACCAGCCACTGAATGATATCATTAGCTTCCCACTCCAGCAACTGGGAAACTACAGCAGTTCTTTTGGAGCAATGGCTTATTCTTGATCATAGCCTCCAAGTCTGCCATCAGCAGATTATGTGTCGGAATGGAGGCTCCACTGGGACTTGTTCCCAGGGTGGGGCTGATTTGCCCACCTGGATGGGGGTTTGGCAGGGGAAAAGCCTACTTGTTGGCACATACTGTACACCAGGCCTGCCCAACAGGTAGACCGCAGGCTACTGGTAGCCCGTTAAGGGTTCAAAAGTAGCCCGCCAGCCAGCAATAAAAAAGTAAGGGGATTAAGTTTTCCACCTCTACCTCCCCTATCCCAAGGACCACCACTGCCTCAGCAAAGTTCTGGGTCTACCAGCCCACTGTCTCAGCTAAGAGGGGCAGTTCAAGTGCCATTGGGTGGTCTCCTGCTCCCACCACTGGCCAGATGATTGAGCGGGTGCAAGGGAAGCATATGCATGGTCAGCCTTCCCATAGGAATGCATTGAAAATCAATTAATCTGTTCCAGAGGGAACAGATATCAATGCATTCCTATGGGAAACCGCTGCTCTACTTACAAAAATGTTTACTTATGAGCATGTGCTTGGAATGGATAAAATTCTTAAGTAGAGGTATTAATGCAGTAGCCCTCAGGCACTTTCGGCCAGAAAAAGTAGACCTCGGCCTGTTCAAAGTTGGACAGCCCTGCTGTACGCAATGAGGGATATGAATACAATGCATGTATAGAATATATGTAGGACTTTTGGCTACAATAAAAAGTTATTTTATTAGCTAGTTAGCTGCTAGGGGCCTACAGGAGTGCACCCAAGTCTAGCTTAGATTCAAACCCTGGTGGTTCAGAAGACCTTGCTAAACGTGGAAGATGAGCCATATAGCGCTTAATGCAGTGGTTCCCCCACCACAGCTTCCCAGCTTCCCAAAGTGTTTGCCACTAGCTGTGCTGTCTGGCCAGGATTTCTGGGAGTCAAAGTCCAATCCAATAATAAACAAACAAATAAATAAATAAGAACATCTGAGCACCCAAGGTTGGGAATCACTGGCTTAAAGAGATAGACAGAGGTCCAGTGCATGCATTCTATCTTCATGATCCTCCCATGTCCCTGAAAATATTCCAGCCACCCACAAACCCTTAAACGTATCCCATCTGTTCAACTCTTTCTATTTTATTTTCTTCATTAGCAGAGGTAGGACTGACTGTAACAAGAGGTCGAAGAGATTAATTGTAGCAAGTAGACCGAATTATAGGGACTGCTTGAATTCTCAGGCTGATCAAGATTTTCCCCAGTTGTAGATGAGGAAGAAGGAGGGAAGGTATGTGTGGGGTGTACTAAAGCTGTCAACCTGGCAAGTTCCATGTAGGATTTGTCCATCTCCATCTGGTGCACATAGCAAGCATTACTTTATTTGTAAGGAGAAATAATCTTTTCTGATGAGAAACACCCTTTTGTAGAAAGCCGAGCACTGTGGGATTTTTTCCCCCTATCTGTGGGAGTCAAAATCATTCAAATTGCCTTCTCAAGAGGACCCAGGAAAGTGTTGGTTCGGTGAATAAAGATTCCTGCAAGCTGACATTTGTTTACTCCTCTCTTTATGTGGCGAGTGAAAAGAAAAACGCTGAGGAGAGGCTGCAAAATGTCTGTTTACCAAAACAGCCCTGCGACAGCAATTTTTAATTGCCCATTGGAGCACAGAATGTATAATCAGATTGTAATTTGCTTGCAGTTTGAATCATAGTGCTCACTTCGTACAAATTCCTTTTCTTTGAGTCACCTTGAAAGCCACACAAGCACCCTGTTAACATGGCATCCACATTTTTCTAATCCTTGTAGCATCATCAGTAAAAGATTAGGCGAACTGTCCCCAGCTGAAAAGATCAGCTAGTGGTGTTAATGTTTTTTCCTTCTGATATTTTTTCCTACTAATTCCTGCCTGTTTCTGGTATTCCATCCCCCTCGGGGTGGGATGGGGACACAATTTGATATAAAAAGCACAGAGCAGAAAGAGAACCTTTATTTACATTACTAAAAGTGAACCTATAGACATGCTTTCCACATTGGATGGATATTAAAAGCATGAATGATATTTTATATACCATTATGCCATTGTGTCTTGAGATCCACTGTAAACAAGGATGGGGAAAATCTGTTGGTGTCTTCTATCACCTTTGGTTTTTTAAAACATCATATTCTTTATATTTTGATCCCCCCAAATAAATTCTACTGAATATTTCTTCATCAACAACTAAACAAAAGAAAAATCCCCCCCAACGCATTTCACACTGAATTCAGGTAGAGAAGTACCACACTGTAGCTCTGTGCCATATAGGTGCATTGGAAGTGCCCCTGGGTCAGAGTACCTCTCCTAGGCCTATAGTCCTCAGATGAACATTTTTAGGAAACTGCAGATAAGTTTACTTGCACTCAGCCATACGTAGGAGAACCCTGGCTTCTTTCATTAAGCCTCCACGGTGCCTGTAGCCATCCCCTAGATACATCTGCCCTGGCATCCCTGTCCTCCCTTCTTCTGATAATATGAAGAGGATGCTCCCTTCAAATCAATTGTCTAGCTAGGGAGATTGGTCTCTTCTGTCTGAGTTCCCCTCAGCACGCTGCTGTGAGGTTTCTTCTGCACCATCACGGGAGGCAGCCAACCTGACCTACACAGCTCCATCCTATGAAAATGGTCCAGCCTCCAGAGTGGCTTGTTTTTCCCCCCTCTGTGTCACTGCCGTTCAGCCTCCCTCTCCATCTTCCTCCTGCTGCTTCACTCTTCACTCTTCCCTGTGAATGGTCCTCCTCTCCATTTCTCCATCTTTTGACAAGTCTCTTTGTTCTCTCAAAGGATTTGAAAAGCCTTTGCTCCACCCCTACCCTTCCAGGATATAAGATACTATGTTGTCCAATTGCCAGGCAATGGCCAGGTAGCATGGCACTTTGTGTGACACTGTTCAGCAAGAGCCATGACCATCCCACAATCCACTTGGGCCTTCTCTGTGAGAAGGGTAGATACACAGCCTGAAGCTGTCCATCCTATTGGCATGGATGGGCAAAGCTGTCAGTTTCACTTCCTTGCATATTGGAATTGTTTTCATTTCAAATTCTTTCCATCTTGAATGGGAAGAAACTTCTACATTTTACAAAATCAACTTGCCTACATGTGGTTCTTTATTATGATGGTCACATTAAAATTCCTATCTCTGGAATTTTTATGTTGTACACATTTTATGTTATACAAGCTGTTTGTTATACAAGGTCCACTGTACATTATTTCAAGGAGGTAAGTCTGCTAAGATTTCTTTTTGCACATTTTTGTCATGTAAGAAAAAGGAAAAGTACAAAACAGCCATTAATTCTGATAAATCATGGAAGAACACATGTTAATGCAATCCGTATGAATCAATATATGCCACTGGATTCTTAAATGGCACTAATAAATGCATCGTACAGTTCTCCACAATCCTGAAGCATCAGATTTCATTAGTAATGAAAACGCTCAATATTTCAAGGAAGATGTTATGACAGGATTGCCAGATCAGGAGCATCTCATTCTCTGATATTTCATGGACACCAGAGGTAAGGCTGGATCTTTGTGATGTCACTGGGAAGGACTTCATAACATCACCAGTGTGGGTCAGATGATATCGCAAAGGTTGGGCAGGGGTTGGGGTGGGGGAAGCTGACACTATCACCCTAATCCCCTTTTATACCGCTGCCAGCTTGGAATTGGTTACGTGCAGAAAAAACTTGTAAGCATTTTCTCAACAAAAATATGAACCTTTTCCTCCACTGCTGTCCATCCTGAAATTTGTATCCCTTCCTGGAGATCTGGGAAAGTTTAACAATTCCCTGAAACATCAACTAGCACCTTGAGACATTGTAACTCTAAGCCCTCTTGATTTTCCAACTCGAATAAAATTGACAGCTCACGGTATAGTAGAATTCAGGAGTGCAACCCTATACTCCAATTGCTGTATCAATCTGCTCTGTGATAGGCTCCCTTTTAATAAATGCAACCTGCTTCTGTATAAGAATGCACAACATTGCAGCAGTAATCATATCCACTAAAATAATAATAATAATATTTATTTACTTATTTACTTATTTACTTACTTATTTATTTATTTATTTATTTACCACCCATCTTCTAACAGAACTCTGGGCAGTTTATAATAATGCAATAAAAATAAGTTTTGGGGGAAAATATTATCTATTTCACTTTTTACGCTTCAAGCTCTCAGGTTGAAACTTTATAATGAACAGTAATTCTTTTTTTTTAAAGAAAAATCAGGTAATCAGGGATGGAAACCATTTAATTCAGTCAAGGATGACCTTACTAAATGGAGACATAATGCTTAATAGGATGGCAATAGGTTAAAAAAACCCTTTAAACTGCGTTTTTAAGTTGAATTGATTACATGGATGGTACAGGAACTGAAAAATCCAATTGACTTCCATTAAGTTAGATATCTATGGCTCTTAATAAAGGTCATTCACAGTCAGGGTCACCCTCAATTACACAGAATCAGAGCTTAATTGCAAGCAGGTCTCATCAGACCTAGGCCTGAAATAAGCTTGAAGTCGGCTCTTGGATATTATCTCTTATAAGAGATTTTTAGTCACATTTGTAGGCCCGGGTGGAGGTGAAATTCCTTCCTACAAAGCAGAGCTATAACAAGGAGTAAGAAGGTCTGATTAACTCTATTATATAATCTGACATTGGCCAAAATCCAATTGAGAAAAAACGTGCATGTCAAAGTCAATGCAGTGTGACCAGTTGTGAGGTGTCCCTGTACCTTATTCCATGATGGGATTTCTCAAATGTGTGAAGGAAAGCTTGTGAGAGAAACGTGGACTGTTCACATGAGTTCTTTTACATAAACAAATAGGATTCCAGCCATTACCATTATTATAAGTTATTACATTTGTGAGGAAAATGTTTGCTCTAAATGAGGCTTGACAGCTGTTTTGCAACTAGGGTGTGCTGTTACTGGCCTTCAAAACTGTTGTCTGTCCAAACTTTCACACAACCCCTAAAATCCACTGGCAATTTAAATGCAGATTCCCCCCAATGTGGTTTTTGTTCTGCTTCCTGTGTTCCCACCTCCGCACTCTTGATTCTATTGCTTCTGTCTGCAGTGAGGGGAGAGAGAAAAAAATGCAGTCTCACCTCTGCCTGCCTTCGGCAGCAGGTAATTGTTCCAGCCCGTTAGGATTCCTGTCTGTTAAAAGGGGGAAACCCAACAAAAACAAGCAAAGAAGGCAGGAGGGCCAGGCATGCAATGCTTTAAAACAGCAGCGAGGAACAGCAACAAGGATTTTACCTCCTCGATACCAGGTACTTCTAAAATGCGCTGGGGCTCGCTTAAGTGGGCGTGGTTGTACTTTTTTTCTAAAAGTCTGCTGCTGGTGGGAAAACAATTTTATGCACCGCATCTGTGAGCCCTTTGCATCGGATTTTAGGGATCATGTGAATGCAACCAGTGTTAACAAAGAAGCAGCAACTCCTTCACATAATTGTTGTGAGACTATCACAAAGGAGATGGGTTTTTGGAGGAACATGGGATTTAAATATAACACCAAATCATAGGAATCCCTTCAAGAGTAATTGCTTCTGTATGTAGGAGTCCTCTTCTTTATTCAATAGGAAGTTTCTGTTTATGCAGAATTTAAATGGTATGAAACAAATTTAAATATGCTTCGTTTTAATCTTGTAAAGTAAGCAATGATAATGAAACAAAAATAAAAATACTATTTTAAAAAGAAATGTGGAGTTTCATGTAAAGTGCTTAGTCACACCCACAGTACTATACATACTATGATTTTAGACTATTGTGTTAAACAGTGAAACAGTGAAAACAATTAACATTGAATGTTAATATTGGTGGTAGTGAATATCATTACAGTACATTAAAAAAAGTCAGCTTGCTCTAGCCTTCTGCTGCAGTAATTTCAATGCCAATGCAATTTATCTCTTCAATAATAATAAGTATATTAAGCCTACCATTCAATCAACCACAGCAGCAGCATAATATGTCAGGCTGTTACATGGTATCATGTAATGTTTGTCTTAATTATGAGGAAGAAATCAAAGTCGCTGCCGCAGCATTCAGCAGGAGGAGCAACTGTGACTGGCATGATTTAAGCAAATACTTTTCAATACATTCTTTAAAAAGCAAACACCCTGCAAAGTGCTTTGTTTTGCACTGATGTTTTTATGAACACAGGAAATGGGAATTGAGTTTCTTTGTTACTTATTGAAGGTTTGATTTTCAACATAAGCCAAGCTCCAAAAGTGATTTTTTAAAATTACTCGGTCCCCACCTCTCAGTAGGTCACCGTTTTGGAACCGAATCATTACAGATCAAGAATACAAAGTGAAACAGCTGAAATAAGATTTATATCCATGATGGATACACACAAGAAGGGATTAAACATAAGTTGGGGGTTCTTGAGTTATTATCAAATGTAATATTACCATATTGTCACCTTTTCATTGACTCTAAGGGCCTTTTCACACGACCCCTAAGATCCGCTGGCCCCTTAAATTCGGACCAGAGATCTTAGGGGTTTGTTGCTCTTCCTTCCTCCCCACCAGAGAAAGAGAGGAAAAAATGCAGCTCACCTCTGAGGAGCTTCCTGGAGCTCCGTTTCTCTTCCATTTCTCTTCTGTTTGCTTTTTTCCCTCCCGCCCCTTCTCTTAAAGGGGCGGTAGGGAAAACAAAAAAACACAAACAGAAGCGAGGAGAGCCCCGCGCTGACCAGATTAAATCCGGACCTGGGGATTTTCACCCTCCTCAAGCAGGTACAAGAAAAGTGCGCTGGGTCGCGCTTAGGTGGGCGGGGTCACACTTAATTTCCTGCAAACTCTGGAGCTGGTGGGGAAACACTTGTAAGCTCCGGAGCTTGCAGCCATTTGCTGCAGAGTTTAGGGGTCGTGTACAAAGGCTCTAAGTTAAAAACTCCCATTCTCTTCCCCCCATCTCTTCCACTACCTCTCTGATCTGATCTGATCTGGTTTCTGTCACTTGAGGAATTTACTTCCCATCCTTAAACATAAACAGAGGTTGGCGTGAGCCATACAACTATACAGCTCTAGCCCAATATTCTCACAATTTAATCTTCTCACCATTTCTAGTAATTAACTCTCCCTCCTCTTCTTCCCCCTCCTTCTCCCTCCCCTCACCTATCCACCCCCCAACTCTATGTACTACAGCCAACATATATCTGGTATGAAATGTATATCCCATCTCATATTTCACACCTCATCCTGCTGCTATATGTCTGAAGTACACATGTGCAGAAACTGTTGCATTAAAATATGAAAGTTAGTCTTTAAGGTGCCACATGTTTGTGTCTTTTGTTTTTTTATTTTTGCCTGAAAAACCTCTCAGTATATTATTATTATTATTATTATTATTATTATTATTATTATTATTATTATTATTATTATTATTATTATTATTATTATTATTATTATTATTATTATTATTATTA
>JAHTLZ010003399.1:2448486-2505673 GCA_023846285.1 Phrynocephalus versicolor
TTTATTTATTTATTTATTTATTTATTTATTTATTTATTTATTTATTTATAAATTTCTATACCACCTCTCTTCCAAATGAACTCTGGGTGCTTTCCAACAATGTAGAGAAGAGAAATACAACAATATATAAAAATAAAATAATAATCACAAAATAAAACAAACACAACTAGAATAATGAACACCAGCAAAACAATCTCATTCTAATGGTTCCAGAAGACTTTAAAAATACATTAAATTAACGGTTGCCAAACACCTCAGAGGAAAGTTTTAAGAGCTCTTTAAGAGGCAGGCAGGCGGGGACTCTGTAAGGCAGATTTCACTCAGAAGTTTGTTTCACAGTGAGGGGGCGACCACTGAGAAGGCCCAGATTCTAGTGGCCATTTTCTGGGCCTCTCTATAAGTGGCCACCCAGAGTGAGAACGCCTGCAAAATGTTCTGATCTTAGGGGGATTTGTTCCACCAAGTATTCAGGTCCCAAAATGTGGAGAGTTTTGAAAGTCAAAACCAGTGCCTTGAACCTTATCCAGGAAACAATGGACAACCAATGTAAGTGAGCCCAGACTTATACACACCCACAACCAGTCTGGCCACCGCCTTTTGTACCCACTGCAACCTCCAAACAAGGGTCAAGGAAAGCCCCATGTAGAGAGCATTGCAGTAATCAATCCTTGAGATCACAAGTACCTGTAAAACTGTTCTCAAAGAAGCCTCATCCAGATACTGGTGAATCTGGGTGATCAGCCAAAGATGAAAAAAGGCCATCTTGGAGATAGCTGCCACCTGAGCTTCCAAGGACAATGCGAGTTCAAGATCATGCCCAGACTTCCTACTCTATCCACCAGCTGGAGAGAAGAACCCTCCAGATTGGGGAGAGGACCATTATATCTAGTAGAGGAAACCCCAAAGAACAGAACCTGGGTCTTCTCCAGATTGAGCCTGAGCCTGTTTGTCCTGGTCCATTCCATAAACACATCCAGGTAGCAGTCAAGGGTCTGAACTGCCTCTACTGCAGAGGTAGAAAAGGAGAGATAGAGCTGCATGCCATCAGTGTAATGGTGACAGCAAGCCCCAAATCCCTTAATGACCTCAACCAGAGGCTTCATATAAATGTTAAATAGCATTGTGGAGATCGCCAACCCCTGGGGCACCCCACATGAGAGCGCCCAAGGGGCCGACAACTCTTCCTTGAGCTTAACACACTGGGTATGGCCTCCAAGGAAGGACCAGAACCAGCTAAAAGCTAGATCTCCAATCCCTACCTCGGCAAGCCTACCCAGCAGGATACCATGGTCAATGGTATCAAAGGCTGCAGACATATCAAGGAGAACCAACAAGTTAGAACAACCCCTGTCAGCCCCCTTGAGGAGGTAATCTTGCAGTTTCAGTCCTGCAATTTGGCCTTAACCCAGATTGGAGTGGATCCAGGACCCAATCCTCCTCCAGGAACGACTGGATCCGGTTAGCAGCAATTTGCTCATTCAGCTTGCCCAACAAGGGAACATTGGCTATCAGACAATAGCTGGACAGATCATCTGATGCCAGGTCAGGTTTCTTTAAAGTGGGCTTCACCAATTTCTCCTTCAGACAAAAGGAAAAAATCCCTTCAATTAAGGATGTATTGGCAATTATAGAAGCCCACTTTGGCATGCTCCCTCCAGCGATCTTAATAAGCCAGGACGGGCAACAGTCGAAAGGAGAAGCCACTGACCTGCAATATGCCAGTGCCCTGGAGGCCTCAGCTGATGACACAGGCCTAAACTCAACCAGTTGAGGAGACTTGGGAGGGGTACATTGCTTGAGGTACATGGGGACATATCAGTACAACCACTCTCCATTTCTTATCTAAAAAAGGCTGTAAAAGAAATCACAGGAGGAGGCCCCAGCTGACCAGGATTGGTGAGGTCTCAAACCACCCAGAACAATTCCACCTGGTGGTTTGAGGCCGCATCCGTTCTCAAGAAGGCATATGATCTTTTAGCCTCCCTCATCGCCCAACATAGTGCCTGGTCAGCACACAAACTGCAGCCTGATTAGTCTTTGACTGATCCTAACTCCATCTGCTCTTGAGTCTTCTTCGTTCTTGCTTCATCACCCACAACTCAAACATAAACCATAGCAACGATTGGGTTTTGCATAGAAAAAAACACTTGGTGGCAATCAGGTCAACAGCCCAGGTGGCATCATTATACCGCCCACCCACCAGGGCATCAACTGGATTGTCAGCTGGACCATCCATAAAACCCCCAAAGGCTGCTAAAAACAATTCAGGGTCCAGAAGCCTTGGGGGTGGGCCCAAATAAGGGGCCTAGGTTCCCCATGAGGAAGAGTGGCGATTGCCAGGGGAAAAGTAATCAGATAATGATCTGTCCATGACACAGGTTTGGGCAAAATATCCCCAACCCTCATATTAAAGTCCGTGGATGTAGAGGAAATAACCAGGGCCAGGGTGTGTCCAGACCTATTGGTAGGACAAATAACATACAGACAGATTCATGGAGGTCATGGACTCCATGAAATCCAGAACCACTCCAAACTGCCCACCACCGGCATGCACGCTGAAGTCCCCTACCACCAAAAGGTGGGAGTATCTCAACAATGCTGCTGTGATGAACTTGGAGAGCTCTGGGAGGGATTGTGCAATGTCTCAGGGAGCATGGTATCCCAACACAATACCAAATTTATCTTGCTGTCCCACCAACAAGTGCTGGCATTCCAACCCCGGACAAACGAGCACCATGGATCTGCCAATAGAAAGGGATTATCTGTACACAATGGCCACCCCACATCCCCAACCTTTCAACCTGCCCACATGCTGAACATGAAACCCAAGGGGGCACAACTGGGAGAGAGATGCCCCCCCATATCCACCCAGGTTTCAGTAATACAGGCCAGGTTGGCCTGACAATCCAAGATGAGGTCACACAGGATGGGCATTTTGGGGGCTTTAAGCTCCAAGAAAACATTATAATGGGAATTTTAATTGTTGCACCTACTGTAACTCTAGAGATCTGTAATCTCTAGAGTTATCTGGCAATCTCCCACTGTGATAACAGCATTGTTAAGATTAAACTTTCTGGACAGCTTGGATCAACAAAGGCCTGTAGTATAAAATATCTGGCATCACCGAATTGTTGAAAGCCAGAATATTACAATTATAGAAAGTAGAAACCACAGGACCTGCTAATGTCAGGAGGAAACATCCTAATAATGTGGAGAAGACTAGAAATGGAAACATTCACTTTAGCGTTTAAAGGGCAACTATCCTATCTTTTCTGCCCATAGTTTTATCCCTTTTTGTTTACCTTTCACATGCCTGTCTTTGTAACCAGTTTAAATATTCTGGGCTGTATATTGGCCCTCATTATTGTAAGCCACCTTGGGTCTTTTCCCAAGGAAAAAGATGGGGTAAAGATATTGAAAATAAATAAATAAAATAAATAAATCAAGCTCAATGTCCTTTTACAAATGCAACTAGTCTTGTTGGACCTTTTTTTGTACAATTTTGTATACTGTCTATGGTTTGAGAGCATGGGAGGGGAGGGAATCTTTTCTGGGCTGAGGTGATAGCATATCTGTCCAGTGTCCAGCATTAACCAACTGCCCCTTCAAACTTTTGAAATTCAAAGAGAGCCATGCCTCTCTGCTGAGTCTTCTATCCCTCTCTTTCCTGTCCTGATGGCAGTTATTTATTACTGTTTATCCGGTTGGTTGGTTGCTAATATGTATGCAGTAAAGAAATATAAAGTCTGTAATTTTGAGCAACTCTAAGTAATGAAACATTTTCTTCTTTTTTTCCTACAAAAGTCTCAGAATGAGTTATGGTCTATTTAAGGGCCAGTTAATTAGAAAGGGGTAGACTCTGGAGAACTTTGTATCTGTTCTCCTCTATGGATTTGTGTGCTTCTACTGTGTAGCAAAAAGAAAAATGTGCCAAAAGTTCAAATTTCTGTAACAAATCCTGTATCCAGAAGTGTGAAAAAAATCAAGCTTTCTCTATTAAACCACAAGCATTTTCTTGGGAGGTAGTTCCCATTACAAATTAGAATGATTAATTGTCATTAATTCCTCCTTTTTATTGACTGGATTTTCATTTAGCTGAACTACAACGATTTATTAGGTCTACAATTGTCCTCAGTCCTGTCTCTCCCTAATTAATAGACGAGCAGTCAAAGCCAACCCTACCATTAGGCCAATTGAGGCAGTTGCCTCAGACATTAGATTCTGAGTGCCATGGAAGAGTAGTAGTTGATTTATTGCATGTATTGTTTTATTGTCAGACCTGCATTGCATATTTTTTGCCTCAGCTGCTAAAAACAACTTCACTGGCCCTGTGTAGTACATTTACCTTGGCTTGGGCAAGTGGGGTATCATTTGCTACTTGGCCTCAGGCAACAAAATGCTGTGGTCTCACCCTGGCAGCAATCTTGGCTCACTATGCATGGGGAAAGGGAATGTAGGCCTTTGTTTCTAAAACGTTACTCGTTCATGAAAGCCTCCGAGCATACATTACTCCTTCCCTTTTCAATACTTTTGAACCTCTGGCTGATAATTTATTTATTTATTTTTAATACAGAAGAAGGCCCATTCAGCTATACAGTGGTACCTTGTATAAAGGAATTAATTCATTCCAAATGAAATTATGTTAAGCAAATTTTCCTTTATACAAATTCCCATAGGAATGCATTGAAAATGGAGTAATCCCATTTTTATGTTGTATGGATTCTCCCCGTAGGCGATTATGTTAAGCAAACTTCCCCTATCACCGGAATTTTTATGTTGTACAGATTGTATGTTATACAAACTGTTTGTTATACAAGGGTCCACTGTTTTTATAGCAGATTCATTTAAACAAAAACTACAGCATATTCTATGATGCCCCCAAGTGTTCTCATCAAGCTTTCCTTACAATCCATGTGTCTACAGACTAGAGATGTAAAATTTCTGGAAATTTTGAAGCCATGGGGAAAAACTTTGGAGCAAAATGGAAAAATTGGCAGGGGGACAGTTTCTCCTCCATTTCCCCCCTCCCAAAGTTTCCAGAAATTTTGCAGAAATATATCTACTATATACAGGAGCTTCCTGGTTGTGTGTAGGCTCTACAGACATACAACCAAATAAACATGGGATTCCTTCTCATGGAGAACACCTGCATGTGAACTCTCCATGAGAATAAAAAAAGGAATGCCAAACATGATGGCATTCCATGATAAGTGTATTGGAGGCAGCCTAGTCGTGCTTATAGCTTAGGCAAGAACTGAAACATATTTGGATGTAGATCTGAGAGTTGTGGCATGGTGAATGAGAAACAGGTTTGGATCTGGCAATCTTGCCAGGATAGGTGGTGGAAGAGAGTGTTGAGGGATAATAACTTTTCTAGGCAGGTGGGAGTATCTAGTTTTTTTACTCAGTCTCTTTCTCTCTCTTTTTCTCACTTTAATGATTTGAAACTCTTTGAAAAAACTGGTATCAGGAATGCAATTCTGTTGTATGAGGTGAAGAGAGTACCATTTTATTTTACTGGATATATCACCAATGAGTACATATGTTAAAACCAAGGCTGCTTTTACACAACCTCTAAAATCCGCTGGCAACTTAAATTCAGATCCCACCAACCAGAGATCGTGGGGTTTTGTTCTGCTTTGTGTGTTCCCACCCTCTCGCACTCTATTGCTTCTGTCTGTGGTGATGGGAGGGAGAAAAAAATGCAGGCTCAGCTTCTCCTGCCATCGGCAGTAGCTAGTTGTAGGAGGACTGGAAGGCCATCTGTCTAAAGGGGGGGGCAACAAAAGCAAACAGAAGATGGAGGAGAGCCAGGCATTCACAAACAAATAGAAGGTGGAGGACAGCCAGGCATTTAAAATACGCATCGGAAAAACTTTTACCTCCTTGAGGCCAGATACTTGTAAAATGCGCTGGGGCGCGCTTAAGTGGGCGTGGTCATACTTATTTTTTTTAAAAGTCCACACCTGGTGGGAAAACAATTCTAAGCTCCGCATCTGCGAGCCCTTTGCGTCTGATTTTAGGGCTCGTTAAAAGCAGCCTAAGATGCTTTCTTGGGGGTTCCTAAGAAGAAGAAGAGGGCATTTGTTTAATGGTCTTTTTGGTGAAGAATCAGCACAGATGTTCTGACAGAGACTAGAGAAGAAACTAAGAACTGGAGCATGGCTAGATGTGTGTGTGTGAGGGTGTGTGTTGTGTTGTGTTGTGTTGTGCTGTTACAGTTGTGATCGACTCTTCGTGACCCCATGTCCATGGAGTTTTCTTGGCAGATGAAACACACACACACACACACACCTAATTATTCTTATATTCTTAGGAGAAGGAAATCTGAAAGGTTCAGCAAGCTGACAGACCAAGCCTTTCGGGAAGTCTAAAGAGCTGCTGTTTGCTTTTGAGGGGACTGACATTGCTTTAGAGATTAGCATGGCTTGTCAGATATTTTCCTGCTCCTCCATGATCAGTAACTACAGTTGTAAATAAGCAGATAAATATCCAGACAGTCTTCCTTCACAGAAAAACAGATGGCATTCCCAAAGCCTCCTACTGCTGAAGGAAGCACAGAGCATGTACAAAAAACAATATGTTTCTGGATGAGCAGAACAAGACTGAGACTTAACAGCAGGGAATCACGCAGAAACCAAAAACATATAAGGACATTAAAAAATCTTTAGAAATTCACTGAGTACCAGAGATAAGGAGAAAATTTACTAAAAAAAATTAAGGGCCAATTTGATCCACTAGAAAACAATGATACATGCCTTTTATCTTTATAAGAAAAAGTTTTTGAGTTCTGAAGGATGTTCTTCATTTGGAGAAGAGTAATTGCCACTAATAAGAAAACTCAAGATGGAGAATTAGAATTGGAATCAAAATTGGAAGAAGATCTGTGTCCTTTGTTTGACTGTATTCACCAACACTTTGAAACTTGGCATGGATAACTTGAGGTGTGCAACTTAGATATTTTGTTTTCAAAATGGAATCATAAGAATAATTAGTTTAATTAAAATTTGAGGCCTACTGTATCATCTTCAGTTGTTCAGTTGCAGAATTCCTTCACTATTGACATGAACCTGCACAGAGGCCTGTTATAGACCTTTTCTAGAAGATCCCAGTTCACAATGCTTCTGTTCCATTCCTACTATAGGCTGGACTGTTATCCTGACAGTGGATGTGGCAGTTTAAGAGAACAATGATGAGTTCCACCAAAACCTATCTCTAAATACTCTAGGCAAGAGAGTTGTCTCTACTCTGCACCTTTTTTCAAAATCATTTTACTTTGAATGATCATTTGAAAAAATAGTTACTATTTATTTCTCAGTGCATGCAGTGAGCTAGAAGTCTTCCACATTTTTATGCACTTTTATGTGTTTTAGGATTATTAGAAGACACTCCCCTCCCCATCGGGTATCTTCTCAATCCAGGAAATTCTTACTATCCTGAAATAAAGCTACATTTCAACTTCATCTCATTTTTTTAGTAGTTGGTATTCAAAGTCCATGATTTCATACCTGCTCCAGAGAATAAATAGTACCATACAATCTGCTTTCTCAAAGTTCTCAAAATTACATATTATATTCTTCATTTTAAGGAAGTGATTCATAGCCTCACCATTAGAAGGGAATCATATATATTATCCCTTCAAAAACACTATCCCATCTAAGTTTCCCCTTCTGTGCAGTCAATAAGGAAATGAATACTGTGCTTTCCCCCTCATGACCAAGTGGTAAACAAAGGGCTACTAGTTAGAACTTGCAGAGCCCTGTGGAAGGAAAAGCAAACCCTTCAAGGGGGTTTCATATCTAACAACAAAAGTGAACCCTTGAATCTCTTTGTACAGAAACTATGTTTTTGTTGATGAATAAGATTTGAGTTGACTTGACTCTGAGTAATGTACCGGATCTGGTCCCGTGTGTATTCTCTCAAATCGAAATAAAACAAATACAGCTTGATTATTTTTTCCCCAGGAAATCGTGCCCCCCCCCGCCAGTAATGTCAGAAACCACTTTTATAGAGGTTGATTCTGTTGTGTGATGGCTCAGTGGACAAAGGCTCCAAAAAATGTCAGCTGCAAAGTCGGCAGCTCGGAAGTTCGAATCCCGGGTGCCACACAGCGGAGCAAGCTCCCTCTGATAACCCCAGTTCCTGTCAAGCTAACAGTTCAGAGGCATGTAAATGTAAGTCGATAAATAGGTAACACCATAAAAAGCAGGAAGGTAAAACTGTGTTTCCTTGCAGCCATGCCAGCCATATGGCCATGGACTTGCACAACGCTGGCTCTTTGGCTTGAATACAGAGATAAACACCACCCCTAGAGTTGGACATGACTAGTATGCATGTGCGGGGGGGGACATTAAATTATTCTGCTGCCGCCAGGCTAAGTTTATTTTCATAGTTATGGTTTCACTCTTCACTGCAGAGTTCTAGATATTATGCAGATTACTTTGTTTCTTACTGCAGTCAAATAGTCCCAGAGCTCCTATTTGTGTTTATTTTGTAATTAGAAGCCATCTATATTATAAATATTGCTAGAGGTTGAATTGCCTGCTGCAATGCAGGCAGAATTTCTACTGCTGTTATATGCTCAGATTCGCTATCCTCGGAGGCTCCCGAAGAACCACTATTAGTGGCTTCAAGGGTGTAGTGTGACACTTATGGAAAATATGTCAAATCTTAATAAGCTCATTCAAACATAGCTGGATGCATGCAGGATTGTTTATATCAGAGCACCACATTTGCTTCCTGCAGGTTAAATGATGCTTGGATGGTGCTAAAGTTATCTTACCATTTAAATAGCAAGATAGATGTGCTAAGGAATTATGATAGCCATAATTCATTCATACACACACAATTTAAAATGGTAAGTTATGAACAGGGTTCTACCCATTGTATTGCAATCAGATCCATGAACCTGCTTGACTAGCCCTAAATATCTCCACTGTTGGTCCCAACTGCCTCCTCTGTCCATACTGCAGTTTCAATCCCGCTGCTCACCTTGTTCTTTGCAAATAAATGACATATAGCCTAGTCTTACATTTGTAAATAAATTTTAAACTCACGTTTGCATCACCATTGTTCTTGATTCTCCTTACCATGACCAAGAAGTCATGAAAAGGAGGGAAGCAGCTGGGCACATGTCTTTGTAAACTTAAGAGTTTCACCAGTGCATCTTGCCAGAAATGCATAGAGATGGGCACAAATTACAAAACAAATTGCAAAATTTGTTCAAATGTCACCCATTCATCAATTTACATTTGTACAAATTGATACCCACCCCCAATGAATAAGATTTAACAAATTTTTAGCAATTTTTGATTTGTCGATTCACTATGCTATAAAATGGCCCCCAAGGCACCTCGGGTTTCCGAATTATGCACTGCCAAATACCCCTCCCCCCCAAAGCTTTCTCCACATACCTAGAGATACAAAATTGTCAGAGAAGCTTCCCCTGATTTTGGTGAAGACTGAGTTTCTTCAAGCCAGTTGCTAACATTCGCTTTCCTCAGGGGGTCACTTTGTGGGTGTATAACTCAGACGTCTGAAACCCAGTCTTCACCAAACACTGAGGGATTGTAGAGGAGATTTATGGGAAGCTGGCCTGCAAATGTGATGTCTCTGGGGGGCACTTCCCCATGGAGTCCATCTTTGGGAGGGTATATAATCCAAAGTTCACCAAACATGTTGTGCTTATAGGGGACAGTCATGAGAGGTTTCCTGGCATATATGATATCTCTAAGTGCCTTGGAGGCCATTTTATAGGGTTTTTAAAATAAAAACAAATTTACAAATTGATTTGTTGATTCATCAGAAAAACTATTTTGTGTAATTTTTGTGTTGATCTTGATGAATCCCAAATCAAAACAAATCACCATTTTTTAAATTAGTTTCCATCTCTAGTCCTTAGGCAAAAGACTCAAACAATCATGCTGTCATGTCAGGATTAATTATCACTGCCCCCATGTATCCTCACTGTTTTCTTTATTCTTGCAGAAATGCAATACTTCATTCTTGCAGAAGTGACTAGTTCATGGAGAGTATAATGAGGGAGGCTGTGAGGGAACAAACAAAAGGGGTGGGGAGAGAATGGAGGAAATGTGGCTGGGACTCACATACCTCTGCCAATGTATTTGAGTTATTTGTCTCCTGGTGCATCCTTTGGATGGCATCAGTTAAAAATTTACACACACACACACACACAGAGAGAGAGAGAGAGAGAGAGAGAGAGAGAGAGAGAGAGAGAGAGGATGGATGGATGGACGGACGGGTGGATGGATGGAATATACACATGGGGAGACTGGCCTTGTTTTCACTTACGTTTAACTGTATTTCTGTCGGTTTCTGACTACAGTTTTCTGCGAACACTTTGTTCTATGAGGATTCTTGACATAATACCCCTTACAACAATGTGGCCATAAAAGCCACACATCTGAGCCCTGGCAGCTGCTGCACCGGGCGGTGGTGGACCACCCTGCCACCACCTCCATAGATCCAGCAACGACTGCTCTGGGTGTTGATGGACTGCACCGCCGCCACCTCCGGAGCCCCAGTGCCGCCTTCAGAGGTCCCCGACCCAGATGTCAGGAAAGAAATGCTGGTGGGGAGGGGAAACGAAAAATGAACGGAATGAAACGGAAATTTCCATTTCATTTCCCTTTCCTTAGAGGGGGCTGTTCATTATTCATTTCATTACCTAACGAAATGAATAATGAATAATGAAATGAATTTTTATTCATTTCATGCCCATCTCTAATGTCAAGCCTTAATTTGCTATAATTGTGATGATTATGTGATGATAATCATCACAGCTATGAAAACCCCAAATCCACGTTCTCAGAAAATTAGAATAGTGTGAAAAGGTTCAATATTCTAGGCTCAGAATGTCCCATTCTAATCAGTTAATGAATCCATAACACCTGCAAAGGGTTCCTGAGCCTTTAAATGGTCCCCCAGGCTGGTTCAGTAGGAATCACAATCATGGGAAAGACTGCTGACCTGACAATTGTGCAGAAAACCATCATTGACACCCTCCATAAGGAGGGAAAGCTCCAAAAGGTACAGATTGCAAAAGAAGTGGGATGTTCCCAAAGTGCTGTATCAAAGTACATCAATAGAAAGTTATGTGGAAGGGAAACGTATGGAAGAAAAAGGTGCACAAGCAGCAGGGATAACTGCAGCCTGGAGAGGATTGTCAGGAAAAGGCCATTCAAAAGTGTTGGGAACTTTCACACGGAGTGGACTGAGGCTGGAGTTAGTGCATCAAGAGCCAGCACACACAGACGGATCCTGGACATGGGCTTCAACTGTCGTATTCCTCTTGTCAAGAGCAACTTTTGCATCTCATTTTGGGAACCAAGGCCCAGAGTCTGGAGGAAGAATGGAGAGGCATGGTGCTTGAAATCCAGTGTGAAATTTCTACAGTCTGTGTTGATTTGAGGAGCCATGTCATCTGCTGGTGTTGGTCCACTGTGCTTCGTTAAGTCCATGGTCAATGCAGCTGTCAACCATGACATTTTGGAGTATTTCATGCTTCTTTCCACAGATGAGTTTTATGGGGATGCTGACTTCATTTTCCAGCAGGACTTGGTACCTGCTCACACTGCCAAAAGTACCCAAACCTGGTTCAATGACCGTGGGATTACTGTGCTTGATTGGCCAGCAAGCTCACCTAACCTGAACCCCTCAGAGAATCTATGGGCAATTGCAAAGAGAAAAATGAGAGACATGAGATCAAACAATGCAGTGGAGCTGAAGGCCGCTATTGAATCACCCTGGTCTTCCATAACACCTCAGCAGTTCCACAGGCTGATAGCATCCATGCCACACTGCATTGAGGCAGTAATGGATGCAAAGGGGGCTTAAACCAAGTACTGAATACATATGCATGCTTATACTGTTCAGAGGTCCAATATTGTTCTATTTCCAATCCTTGGTTGTTGATGTCATGTTACATTCTAATTTTCTGTGATTGTGAGTTTGGGGTTTTCATAAGGTGTACACCATAATCATCACAATTATACAAAAAAAAGGCTTGACATATCTCACTTTGCTTGTAATATAATTAGTTTCACCTTCTGAGTTGACTTACTGAAATAAATGAACATTTGCATGGTATTCTGATTTTTCGAGTTTCCCCTCTATGCCATATCGGCAGACTTAATCATACTGTGGCATCCTTGATGTGTGCCCTTTCTGTCTCCTGATTCATATCATGTGAAGATGGTGGTGGCAGCAAGGTAACAAGAGGTGGAAGTCTGCCTCAAAATTAAGTTGACCTGAGTGACCATTTTCAATAGCTTTTTTATATCAGGTGTCATGTTTGCCTGTGCCCTGCTTCTCCATCTACCAAGCAGAGACGAATGGGGCAGTACTCATTACAGCCCTTTCCATTTGCCCAGGGCAAGGTGGACTTTGCACTATGAAGAAATCAACAGACCCAGCAAAGAACCACACAAGTCAGAACCTTTTATTTTCTGTCAAAATCCATGCCATGTTGTAGTACAGTAGCTAAAATGAAAAACAAGGCTGGGATTATGGGTCACGTAGTGGAATTGTTATTATTCTTTGACTGAAGTCTTGATGCAGAACTAAACTGATGCAATCTGAGGTTGCATCCACAGTAGTTGTGCTGTTGCTGAGGTGGAAGTCCTATCCTAAAGCCCTTCTGCTGGTGCAGTGCAGCACCAATCAGACCTTTGAGTGGGCAATTCCTTTTTACCGGGCTTAACACCCTGGATATTTATGCCAATGTAACTGTACATTAGGCCAGCAGGCATTTTGCACTTTGTGTGTGATTTTTGTCCCCCCCCCACTTAAAAAAAGCTATACATAAATCAGTAATTATATTATCTCACAGTAGTTCTGCCTGTTTTCCTTATACACAAAAAGCTTCTTTGATAAAATATATCAACTGTGAATGCTAAGATGCTCTGTGAGTCAGTGAGAGTTTCTTTTTTCTTGCTGTAATGTCTTCTTTTAGCATTTTAAAATATGTACAGCAAGTTCTCAGTGCCTTTCACTGAGAATGTTGGCTATGTTCCTGACTTTATTATACAGAGTGTATATCAAACAACCCTCCCACAAGGGAACAAGCAGTTAAATGTCCATTTAGTTGAAGTTTCTGTGATAGGAATGGGTTCCTTAGCCAGACAACTAATTTTTAAACTCACATTAGAAGGAGGATACAGATAATGGAAATAGGTACAGCTACTCCCATTTCTCATTGCTTTCTCTATATATGGCATCACATAGAAAAAGCATAATATAGACAAGCCAGGAAGTCAGCTTGATTATCAAGACTAGAAAGGACATGTTTGATCACAAAAAATGGACAGCATTTTAGCTCCACTTTGAAAATTTCCTAGAGCCAAATCATGTGGAACACAGCATGGAAAATGGAGAGTTCTTTCAGTAGCTCAGAAGTAAAATTAGCTTATTGCAAATACATGCTTCAAGCACCTAAAGAGATTATTGTATACATGGGCATCACAAGATGGTCAATATAGAAATCAAACCAACTATGTAAAAGGAAACAGGAGGTGGAGAAACTATGTTCTGTCTCCCAAAACAAGACTACTAGCAGATAGTGGTGTTGACTACATTGCTAATATCCAGCAACGGAATAAAGCTGAAAAAGAACACTAAAAGAATTGTAGTGCCAAAAAAATTTAAACAACATTCCTGATTATTCTGATGCCTGCATAAAGAACAGATTTGCAATACTAAACTAAGCTGACAATGAAACATAAGAACTGTGCAATGAAAAAAAAATTATTAAGGAATAATGCAAACAGATAATTCCAGCAGTAAAAAGAAAAGAAGAACCTAGAGGGGTGAAAGAGAAACATAATAAGGTCAAGACCCTGAATTCAGTTTTTCAGCAGTAATCACATAGAGACAAAGAGATTCTAGTAACCATTGCTGAGAAATACAGGAGAAAAACAAAGGGGAGGGGGGGACAATAGATCTCTTCTAGGATATCCAAGAAATCAAAAATACATTTCAGCCTAGATTAAGAACGCTAACAGGGAACAGGTGGTATTGTTCAGCACTTGATTATGTTAATGCATGACCTGTATTGTGGACAAGAAGCTAAAGTTGAAAACTGAATATGAAGAGCCAGAATACTTTCCTATAGACAAAGGGGCCATACAAGAGTTTATCTTATCCTCTTATCTGTTTGATCGGCACACTGAACAAATCATACAGAATGCTGGACTAGATGCATATGAAGGAATAGTGAAAAATGGTGGAAGAAACATCTGTAATTTAAGACATGCAGATGACACCAACTGGCAGAAAACAGCAATGACTTGAAAGAACATCTGGGAAAATGGAAAAAGAAAGTGAAAACACAGGAGTGCAGATGAACATTAAGAAGACAAAAATCATGACTACAGAAGGACTATATAACTGTAATGTTGGCAGTGAAAAATACTGAAATACAAATCTTGTATACTTTGGGTCAGTCCTCAATCCAAATGAAGAGTGTAGCCAAGAAATCAGTAGACCACTGAGACCAGGAAGGGCAGCAATGAAGGAACTAGAATAGCCCTCAAGTGTAAGGATGTATAGCTAGGACCAAGACCAAGATCATCCACACTCTTGTATTTCTTTTTAAAATTTATTTACTAAAAAACTACAATACAAAACATGAAACAACAATTATACAAAGGGGAAAAGGCTAGTCAAACACGACAAAACAAGAAATCCCTGTGCAACCCACCACCCACTTGGGACTTAGCACAGGCTTACAAAACTTAAGATATTGATGTAACGGCACAGTGCTCCCCCCCCCAGCCCTTTCACAGGCTATTGACAAGCACCGCCTCACATTTTTCTCTTTCGCTGCCACTAACTCGCTTTTCTAGTAAATTAATGCTTTCAGACTGATTTAAATTGTACAAAGGTAAAAGAAGTTTATTTATTACAAAGTAGAATTAAATGCATAAAGGGTAACATGTTTAGGTACAAACAAAAGGAAGAATATAGCTCAAACACACTATGGTTAGGTTACAGACAAAGGTGATCACTTGCACACCCAGTTCTTACATTTACAACATTTGGTTTTCCTCACAGAAGTTCTAAAATCCTATCTCTTCTCTCTCTAGTCCCTAAATGTCTCTCAGTCAGACCCTATCTAACTCTCTCTCAGAGTTTTCTGCTCTTAAGTTGAATTGCTCTTAAGTCGAGCTGCTCTTAAATCAGGGTACCACTGTAGTTCCTTCCATGATGAAACAGCTCCTTTGTCAGGAAGCTCTTTATAACATTTCAGAAGGACTCCCCCACCCTTGGCAATAGTAACTCCTTCTAAACAAATGTTGCACCATTTTTTAAAAGTTTTTGTTAAGCAAAGATCAAAGAAGAGAAGTTGCTATGTTGGTCCAAAGAAAAATGTCAATGGAAATGTCCTTATTACAGTATTACATCTGCTGTGCCAGCTAAAAAGGTCATGAAATACCATGTGGAAAACTTTTGCACTCTCCAGAATTCTTCATCAGGCAAAACAGTAAAGAAAATGGAAGTGGGGTGTGGGGCATGCAAGTGTTTCATTGATGGCTCTTCAAGACATGGCATCTGTGTCTGGTTACAGATTTAAGATGGGCAATGGAAGATGGCTGCGTTTCACCAAGGACTAAGACCTACTCAACTATCTGAGCAGACATACTGTAGATAGAGCTTACAGGGCAATCAAGGAGGCACACATTCCAAAGTCAGAACATCCAATTTATCCAGCACTCTGTCAGCAGGATAGAAATCAAAGACAATTATGTTCTGCTAGTTTCACTTTTGCAAAGTCTTCACTGAGATTGAAGGCATAGATGGGAGCAGGAAAGACTATGGCTTGATTCTAAAACACAGTCTTCCCTTGTTCCATTTCCAGTACTCAAGCTCTAGTCTTAAAGAAGAAAGGACCTCAGATCTTCCCAGGGCAACAGGGTATAAAATAATGGGGATCTGAGGCTGGATTTCCCACTTCTCTAGGTCAAAGAGTTCTCTTATCTTTTGTCCCCAGGACAGTATCTGGGAATGCACAGTACTGCACTGTTAAGATACTCAAACATTGTACACACTACCTTGTAGACGTGTTTAAATTTATTTGTTGTTATTCCTCCAGAAAATGAACAAATCTGTTTTTAATATAGATTTTGAAAAAGAAGTCAAGAAAACAAGGTCAAGGAAATCAACTTGTCCACTCATAACACATAATACATACATGGAATAACTTAAAACAATTCAGCTGTTCCTTTCAGGTGGTATTTTTATGTTCACGGGGAAACATCAATCCCGGTCCATGTGGCTTTCAGAAGTGTATGAATAAATAAAAGTATTCTTCAAATGAAAAGCATCTGGGGACAACATCTCCTGTTAATCAAGTCAAGTTTATGTATATAAATCAAGTCCCAAAGGAAATACACATACCGAGTGACATTTACTGGTCTTGTACATGGCAAGTCTAAAAATCTGTCTTACCAAATAGTTGTAAGCAACTCTCACCTTTAGCTTCTCGTTTCACTGTGTTTGTGCTTCATTCAAAATTAAAGTCAAGTTTTCCCTCACCTCATACACCATACACCATCGTAGAAGAAAATGGGAGCCAACAAACCAATAAAGATTTTTGAGTCTTGACTTGATTCTGCCTTCAGTCTGTATAACAAGACTGTCTTGCGAGAAACTGACGATTCAAGGAGCATTCTTGTTTGCAAGGAAACAGGGCGAAAAGAAAAGATTCCTTTTTAAAAAGCCCCCCTACAGAGATAATGCCTCTCTGTGTACCATGTTGTCATTTAGAAATTCCTTATATTGACCTAAAGCTCCAGGCACTGGAATATAACTGACAGAGGAGATATAACCGCAAAGTATTGTCCTCAATGCCTCAGCTGTTTTTTGTTTTTTGGTGGTGTTTTTGTTTGTTTGTTTTTGTTTTGCTTAAAATACCAATAAAATAAATAAATAATAAAATAAATAAAATAAAATAGATCTTTCCAGTCAGCTTGACTTCAATTCCTGGAAAGATCCTAGAGCAGATTATTAAACAGTCAGTATGCAATTATTTAACAAACAATGTTGTCATTACAAGAAGTCACCACGGGTTTCTTAAAAACAGACTAATTTGATCTCTTTCTTTGATAGAATTACAGGCCTGGTGGATAAGGGGAATGCTGTGGATATTGCTTATCTGGACTTGAGTAAGGCCTTCGATAAGGTTCCCCATGGTATTGTTGCTAAGAAGTTAGTAGAAAGTGGGATAGATAGTGCTACTGTTAGGTGGATTTGTAATTGGTTGACTGATCGCACCCAAAGGGTGATCATAAATGGCCTCTCTTCAGCTTGGAGAGATGTGACCAGTGGGGTGCCCCAGGGTTCTGTTCTGGGTCCAGTGCTGTTCAATATCTTTATTAATGACTTGGAGGAAGGAATAGAGAGTATGTTAATTAAATTTGCAGATGATACCAGATTGGGAGGGGCTAATTCCCTAGAGGATAGGATGAAAATCCAAAAGGACCTTGACAGAATAGAGTGCTGGGCCAAAGTTTCAACAGAGGGAAATGTAGGGTGCTACATCTAGGTAAAAAGAATGAATTGCACAGATATAGGATGGGGGATACTTGGCTGGAGAATAGTACCTGTGAAAGGGATCTGGGAGTCTTGGTGGAACACAAATTGAACATGAGTCAGCAGTGTGATGTGGCGCCCAGGGAAGCCAATGCGGTTCTTGGTTGCATCAACAGAAGCATAGTGTCTAGATCAAGGGAAGGGATAGTCCCACTATATTCTGCTGTGGTCAGACCCCACCTGGAGTACTGTGTCCAGTTCTGTGCACCTCAGTTTAAAAAGGATGTTGACAACCTCGAGCAGGTGCAGAGGAGGGCGACCAGGATGGTTGAAGGTCTGGAAGAAATGTCTGATGAGGAACGGCTTAGGGAACTGGGAATGTTTAGCCTCTCTAAAAGAAGGCTGAGGGGGATTATGATAGCTATGGTTAAATATTTGAAAGGATGTCATAGTGAAGAGGGAACAGGTTTGTCTTCCATGGCTTCAGAGACTAGGACTCGGGGCAATGGTTTCAAACAACAGGAAAAGAGATTCCATTTGAACATTAGGAAGAACTTCATGACAGTTAGAGCTGTTCGGCAGTGGAATATGCTGCCACAGAGGGTGGTGGAGTCTCCTTCTGTGGAGGTTTTTAAGCAGAGGCTGGATGGCCATCTGTCGGAAATATTGTGATGGGGTTCCTGCATGGCAGGGGGTTGGACTAGATGGCCCTTGAGGTCTCTTCCAACTCTATGATTCTATGATTCTATGATTCTATTTATATCTATGTAGCATCCCAGTTGTAGAATATGAGGTACATGTTGTTTGCAGAATAGAGACAGTACGTGTCACAAAAACATCTTGAGGAAACAGTCTACTAATTAATTGGCCCCTCATCCACCCACAGACCAGACACTCGCTTGGCACATTTCTGGCCCAATGCCATCTCTTCAAGATTTGGAAGTGCTTTTCTCTCTGGACACATTACACAATGTGGCCTTTTTGTCATTTGCCCCACCCCCACACCCAAATGCTTTAACTAACATATGCAGCAAATGTAGCAAGAGGGGGGAGTGAGGGAGGGGAGAGGGAGAGAGAGAGAGAGAGAGAGAGAGAGAGAGGAGGAGGATTTTCTGGTGTCACTTGTGAATTAGTAGTTTGAATAAAAACAAAGAAGGAAAAATACACAAATGTGTCTTATGCTTCATAAACCAATTATTTGAATATTCTTTTCCTATTATCAAATATTTAGAGCAAATATAGCACTTGCAATGTTGACAGTCAAGAAATTGCCAAGAGGGGTAGCTGAGGCAGGATCAAAAGATAGAAATCAGCAAGAGACAGTGAAAGCTCGTCCTTCATCTTTATGAGTGAATATGTGTGTTGGGGAAGAAAGAAAAAGAGAGAGAAAGAATGCATGTATGTAAGAAGATAAGTCAGCTGACTCACTTTGGAACTGGCCATAGAAGGATGCAGCAGCAGGCAAGGAACGTTTAAGAGTGAATGAGTGAGATGGGGGTAAGAAAGAACTAAATGGCTGATTGTGTGCACACATGAGCCTCTTTTTTCTTTAAATAGGTTTATGGATGGCTGTGTGTATATATTTCAGTTCATTTATTAAACTTATACCCCGCCCATCTGGCTGCCAGGGCACTCTGGGCAGCTTACAACAAAGAAACCAATTACATGTCACAGAAAAATAACAACCAATCAATGATACAAGTGCAATAATGTCAGAAAATAAAACTATTAAGTTATTCTTGTATGATTAAAATCAATTAACTAATATAGGAATTAAGAGTAAAGAATTAAAAATTAAGAATTTAAGATGGTGGAACCTGCAACTAAGGAGTATAACTAAAAATTTGGGAAGGCCTGTTGAAAAATTCAGGTTTTCAAGGATTTTAAAAAGAAGCCAGGGAAGGGGCTAGGCAAATCTAGGGCAGGAGCTCATTCCACAAAATGGGAGCAATCGCCGAAAAGGCACGTGATCTTGTTTTTTCTTTCCGTGTCTCTCTTGAGGTGACGGATCTTAGACGTCCAGCCTGGGACTGCGTATTATGGGCCATTCTTACTGGAAGCAAGTGTTCTAAAAGGTAACAAGGTCCCAAACCATTGATTGCTTTAGAGGTGAGAGTCATCAACTTGAACCTGACGTGGAAATCTACAGGAAGCCAGTGCAGCTTTTCTGTCTGTGGACACCTACTTTTACTCCTAGCTCTAACTATAACTCTTGAGTGCCCATCATTAGTCCTTGTGCCTTTGCTTCACCAGCCATAATGGGCACTGATGCTTAGGAATAAGACTGTGTTTCCTGGAAGAGGAAAAAGCACTAAAGGGGTTAGGCAAAAAGGCTCAAGCTCTTTCACAGATCCCAGCGCATTACTCTGTTGGCTGGCTTTCCCTTACCTAAACTGTAATAGACTTTTATTTCATGGATTTACTTTGGCTGAACTAGACTGACTGAAGATATACAGTGTGCTATTTATAATCATAAAAACGGATATCTGTTGCAGACATAGTCCCAAAACAATCAATCACAGACACTGGAAACTTGGCATGAATTCTAAAGAGAATCTGGACCTATGCATGATAGGTTTTTTCTAATGCATTGTTCTTGTTATGTCCCATTAAGTTATATTTTGTGTTTTTATGATATAGCTAATGTTCAAGGAATTGTTCATCGTTGCTACTCCCTAATGAATTTCCATAATTGAACAAGTATTTGAAACCAGCCTCATTGTGGCCTAGTTTGATATTTGGTTCACTACACCACAGTGGAACACAGAAATGAATGGATTAATTTTATTTAAATTTCTAAAACTTGTTCGCTTTTCTGAAGCTTGTTTATTTGCTTGTTTATTTATTACTTTATTTATATAACACCATACGGAAATAAAGATAACACTAAAAACAATTAGTAAATCACATATGGTACAAACCAATAATGAGAAAGACAAATGCACATGAAAAATGGGTGATCAACTAGGGTTGGTGTGGAAAACCTCCATGAAAAGCCATGCCTCCAGTCACCTTCTGAATAGAGGTGGGCACGAAACAGAAAACCCATGGTTCAGGTTCTTCTGTTTCAGGCCCACCCTTGGTTCAGTTCAGTTCAGTTCAGGTTTGTACGAATTTTAAAAAAATGTACGAACCAGAACTGAGCCAAACCAGTTTGGGTTCAACTTACCGGGTGGCGGCGGCGACCCTGGCAGCAGTGGCGGCAGCAGGGGCTTTTTTGAGGCTCTGGCTTGGGTCTAGCACCTCTGGAGTTTTTTTTGTTTTGTTTTGATCGCCAACCGTGAAGCGCCAGGGGGCAGGTTGGCACTCATTTTTAAAATTTATTTGTTTGTTTTAGAGCGGCGACCACGCGCTCCTGGGGCCAGGTCGGTGCTCCTTTTTTGGTTTTTTTGTTTTTAAAGCACCAACCATGTGGCTCCTGGGGCCGGTTCGGCGCATCTTTTTTATTTATTTATTTATTTTATTTTCCCCCCTTGATTTTAGTACGCTGACCATGCAGCCCCTGGGGCTGAGTCTGTGCTCCTTTTATTTATTTATTTCTAATTTTTATTTATTTATTCCCTTATTTGGTTTTAAAAGTCCCCAGCCAGGGGCTTTCTGAGGCACTGACTTGGGGCCAGTGCCTCGTTTATTTTGTTTTGTGTTGTTTTTGAGCGCCAACAGCGTGGCCCCGGGGGGCGGGTCAGCACTTGTTTTAATTTTTTATTGTATTAATTTTTTATTTAATTATTTGTTTTAGAGCGCCGACCACACACTCCTGGAGCTGGGTCGGTGCTCCTATTTTAAAAAATATTTTTGTTTGTTTTTAAAGCACTGACCACGAGGCTCCTGGGGCCCAGTCAGCACATCTTTTAGTTTTTGGTTTTTTTAAATTTTAGAGCACCAACTATGCAGCACCTGGGGCCGGGTTGGCATTCCTTTTTTATATTTTTATTTTATTTTATTTTAATTATTTTGTTTTGTTTTGTTTTGTTTTATTATTATTTGGATTTAAAAGTCCCCAGCTGGGGGCTTTTTGAGACACTGCCTTGGTGCCAGAGCCTTTACAGGCCTACCTTTCCCTGCCAAGTTCCAGGACCAGGATGACTGTGGCGAGGACAAGGTAGGAGGGAGGGTAATGAAAAATGAAGTGAATGAAATGGAAGTTTCTGTTTCGTTTCATTTTTGTTTTTCTTTGATGGGTTGGTTTGTTATTCGTTTCATTACCTAATGAAATGAATAATGAATAATGAAACTAATTAAAAGTTCATTTAATGCCCATGTGTACTTCTGAATATCCACAGGGAGGGGCCAGGCAAATCTCCTCTAGAAGTTGGCCAACATCTTGTATAAGACATAAGGGCTTCCCTTACCTACTTACAGTATCATCTTCAGCCAACAGGTGACAAATTTCCCTAACAAGCATATAGATTTGCAGTAGATACAATCTGGAATCAGAGGTGAGTCCAAGGTTTAGAACTATAGGACTATCCCTCATGTGTCCCTACTATGCACTCAGGCCTGAATTAGGCAAACCCTTCCCTTGGGGGGACAAAATGAGTATGGGCTTCACCCATCAAAACAGGCACAAAGGGTTCCTTCTTCTGTGTGAAGCCAGGTACTTTTGTGAGGCAGTAAATAAAAATATTAAATACTAATCTACAGGCTGACTACTTATTTGCGTGGGTGTGGGAGCAGGGAAGGAAGCAAATTTCAGGTGATGACAGCATCATTTGTAAAGTTTCCAGATAAATTCCTTACATTTTTAGTTTTTATTATGCTCTGAGCCATTTTGTTTTGTTTCATTTCGTTTCATATGATTTTTTTTAAAAAAAATCATAAGAAACGAAACAAAACAAAATGGGGTTGAGCATGAAACGAAACAAAATGAAATGTTATTTTTCCGTTTTGTGCCCATCCTTAAAGTATAGTAATTTATTTTTGCTTCCCCAAACCCCACCACTCCATCGTTTGGTGTTTCTGCAGCTACAGTATTCAGACTATAGATATCAGTAGTCTTCCCCCTTTGTAAAGGGAACTGTGCAAACCATTTCTTAAACGTTCTTTTGGAGATGACATTTAGGTGTACAAAGCTAAGTTTCTAACAATGGATAAACTCCAGAAAATGCACATTGTTCTTTTGGCAGTATTGTATTTAGAAGCTTTAAAAATGAAGGGAAAGTGGGTGGGTTTTTCTCTGACACAGTCAGTGGGAAGGTGGTGGGAACATCAGTTGCACCACAGAACCACCTGAGCCATACATTTTCATAGCATTATTTGCGGCTGGATGCTTTAAATTACAACTGGATGCTATAAGAGAAGAAATATATACTTCTCTGTGGTGAAGAAAATGAAGTTAATTAATGTGTCATCCGTCTGGAACGTGAAAATTCTCTTTCCTGGGGAATACGTGATCACATACTAGCTCTTCCCATTTGCACAGTGGCACAATAATAGCTATGGATTGAATCAAAGCCTTTGGTAAGCTTTCATAAATCATCTCTAGTTGAAGCAATAATATTCAACGAAGCCTTTAAAGTGACTACCCTTGCGCATTGGCATATCCTTCTTAGGGAGAACAGCAAAACATTCTCCAGCCTGTGCTTACAAAGTAGGATGCAGCAAGTCCCCCCGGGATTGGAACCTATTGATACATTTGTTAAAGTAATTTCTCCCCCTGGTCGTGAAAGGTTACCTGTTACCTGCCACCACTTACATAATATCTTTCTGATATCACCAAATATACCATTGCTACTGTGAGAGATAATCATGGGAGAATTTATTAGCTATATCCCATATTAAATATTTTGGAATACACTGGAATCTGTATAACAAAAACAGCATGCTTACATACCCGAGCAAATAATCAAAGCAGACCTCTTCCTTTTTAACTTACTCTGCTAACTTTCTATTAGCCAGGCTAACTCACTCTGACTTTTAATTGTCTAACTTAGTGATGGCAAACCTTTTAGAGACTGAGTGCCCAAAATGCGATTCAAAACCCACTAATTTTTTCACAAAGTGCTAATACAGCAATTTAACCCAAATACAGGGTTAAGGGTGAAGGGGCGATGTCGGGTGCCCACAGAAAGTGCTCCAAGTGCCACAGAATACCATTTTCTTACCCCATATTTTGGGGGGGGGAGAGCACAGTAATAGCAGAGCTTTATCATCTGCAAAGCTATATTTGCTTCTATGTGCCTAATAATCACCATATCACTTTTGCATAATCTGTTTTATTATTATTAGTTTTTATTAGTTTTTTTTATACCACCCATCTGGCTCAAATGTTCTAACTAGTTTAATATAGAACATGGAATTGGAACGAGGAAGAGCATAAGCACTGTCTTGGAACTGTTCATCATTATTACCATAAAATGTATAATCTACCAAAGGTTGTAAACTAACTAAAGTAACTCTTTGGTAAAGTTCAGATCAGAGGTGTTTGCTATGGCAGATAAGGTTTACCTGCCTTCCCAAAATCACAGCCCTATCCCCTTTCAGGCATAACACCTGGATTAGGGCTCTAGTTTGATGTATTTTAATAACAGATGGAGGTTTAATTATCTGTGTAGCTATTATTAGTACTTATGCAGCTCTTGCCAGTTCACAATTATTTACATATTAGTCTTCTAATATGAAAAAAATACTCTACCACTTTGAATTCTTACATTAATTCTATTTTCTAATATGCTGTCAAATGTGGCTTAATAAGAAGGCATTCATGTAATAGGTTATATTTTTATTTTTACTTCAGGGTGGAATAGAATAAATATCAAAATACTAGCAACAGCATATAAGCTGTTAGGTCAAAAAACATGGCAGTTATCTCTCCTGAATGGAAGTGGTCTTAATTAGGAGGAAAATGTCATTTTCATTGCGGGGGGTCAGTTAAAAAAAGTTTAAAATAGAAAGTTGGAGCTCTTACTAGGAGATACTTCCCCCCCCCCCTTATGGAAAAGCAAGAATTTATGCTGCCACATTCCTTGTTGATTCAGAGATATTAGTGGAAACCAGCTCAAATTACTTCAGCTGGTCTGTATTAATTTGTCATTAAGGAGCTAGAGTTTAAAAACTAATGTAGTAAGCAAAATCTATAATGCAAGAACAAGTCACAGTCATTAGGTGTTCCAGGCTTGTCATGATTCATCCCAGAGCTGAGAGCATGTCATGATTTATAAGAAGCTTTCGCCCAGGAACACTGGTAAGCAGCAGTGCTAAAATAATTATAGCAACTGTACCACAGGCAAGCCAAGGAGACAGCCATTCATTGAGATGTTTTGATTTATGGATTATGCAGATCAACAGTGAGTGGTGGAGGGCTTTTTTCTCACACTGAGGAAAAGTGAAGTCCATGCTATGACCGCCAATTCTTTGAAGACACCAGCGATGCTCTTTCAACTGGAATCTCCATGAACTACTATGAGTACCAACTGAGGCCAGAAAGAGACATTTATGAATTGGACATAATCAAAGCTAAGAGCACTGTAACTTTGGAGAGAGGGGGCTTGAAACAATCTTTCCGGTTTGTGAAATCAGGCTGATGACAAATCCCATGCTCAGGTCCTGAAGGTTGGTCACTAAGCCAAGCAAACTAATTTGCTGGCTTCTGGAGGTGACAGCAGCTCTTGCTGTGATGCTCAAGATACCTTCCTAAATTAAGGATTTTCTTTTCTAATCATAGACTATTTTAACACCTATTTGTGACAATGCTGAAAACATGCCACTGACCCTTAAGTAGCATTCTGTCCACCTGGTCCTCTAGGCTGTAATGTTGGCTGATCCCACAATGAAAGCATTAAGGAAAAGATTAAGCATTCAGGTGTGATTAAGCATAATCATCAGTGTATTACAGCATAAAAGCAACTGGACAAATATTTTAACTAACTTAATCTTCTTCTAGTAACTGGGGCTCTCTTTCTTGAACTAAATACCCATCAAATAGTATCCTCCCAGCTGAGGTGAGAAATCAGTGAGCTGGTTTGAATATGACATTCAGCCACTGTTTTTATTTAAGCCTCCACTTGGACTTCCACTTACATTTTTCCCCCTGATCCATTCCTGATTAACTGAAGTTAACATACAGCCGTTAACAATGATATCATCTGAATCTGGACAACCTGTGATTCATCTTAACTATAGTTAGCTGAACAAGAGAGTGTCAAAGCACTGTTCTTGGAAATTGTTCATCTTTACTAGCCATTATTAAGATTAACGAGAGTTTGTGTAGCTTCTAAAGAATGAAAACAGAAGTTCTTGAATTCTTTCTCCACCAAAAGGGAAGAGAATGAGATAGGCAATGCAACATAGGCTCACTCTTGTAATGGTTACGTGTTGGCTAAAAGGCATCCATTTTGTTCATGTGTGACAGAAGAGAAGTTAGCAGCAACACAGCTAGATAGAATTTGCTGAAACTGGGGTACAACTTTGATAGGTTCTCCACTTAGTTCACTCAGGGACTTCAGGTTTGACCCTTATGCTCTTTTTTCTGTTTCTCAGTAAAGCAATTATTACACGGATGCCAAATTCTCCAAATGCTCTTGCACGGTAAATCAAAAGGATCCATTACTGGCCAAGGTCAAAACAAAAAGAGATTTCCTTCTCTCTAAGGCAAAACATTTCAGAGGCATTATCCACTTTCGATTTACCTTGGGTTCTTTTCCAAAACAAAATCTTCATGAGACCAAGTATCTATCAAAAAAGAGAGTTTTATTTCTAAACTAAAGGTGCTTTTACACAACCTCTAAAATCCGCCTGCAACTTAAATTTGGACCAGAGATCATGGGGCTTTGTCCCTCTTCCTGTGTTCCCACCCTTCTGACCTCCATTGCTCCTGTCTGCAGTGAGGGGAGGGAGGGGGAAAAAAGGGAGAAAAGCTCACCTCTGCTCACCTCTGTCTGCTGTCTGAGCAGCCCCAAGCAGCCCAGAGGGATTCCTGTCTCTTAAACGGGTGGTGGGGACAAAAAAACCAAACAGAAGGCTCCCAGCCCAGCATCCACAGCTTTACAATCCGCATCAGAAGATTTTTTTTTACCTCTGGAGACCAGGTACTTGAAAAGTGTGCTGGGGTGCGCTTAGGTGGGCGTGGTCGTATTTTATTTTGTTTAAAGTCTGCAGCTGGTGGGGAAACAATTTTAAGCTCCAGATCTGGGAGCCCTTTGCCTCGGATATTAGCAGTCGTGTAAAAGCACCCTAAGTTACAAAAGAAAGTTATACTTGCAAAAAGATTTTTAAAAAAATAAAAAAAACTTGAGAGACCCCAGATATGGACTTATTTCCATAAAAACAATAAAAAAAGCTAATTTATTCTCTCTAACTGGTTACACTGAGTCATTCTGACTGGTCTAAATTAATCCTAACTCTACCTCTCTGAAGCAAGTATCATTGCTCAAGGCGATCCTAAGCAAAATCATGGCTTCTGTCTCTTCTTGTCATCTTCTTCCCAGAAGCTTCTAGATGTCACATGATGTAATTGACCAATGGTATCTGTACCTCTCTGCTCTAAGAGAATTGTTACGACTATATTTATTCCACATATCTTAGATAAGTGTCTAATGCAAAGCCGAAATGTGCAGTTAATATCACAGCTTAGGGAATCACACCATGTCCTTGCAGCTCTCTCGTTTACGGGGAAACATACAGCAAATGCTTCTTGCTTTTATGTGCATGAGAGTTGTCACGGTATACAAGGTGTTAAAGAGTATTCCCAAACTTGAGGAGTGCCCATGACCCAAAAGACATTTGAACTCAAGTTGTCTGAGTGGTAACCTGATACTCTATCCACCACACCACATTGGCTCAACTCTGAAGAAAATAAGGGGAGGGGATCTAATGAACCCATTCATCTCAATTCCTCTAAAGAGTCATTTTGTCTTTGCTACTATTATCAACTTGACTTATTGTACACAGTTTCAAATCCTACAATCATCATTTTCTGTGTAAATATAGCTTACCCTTAGGAGGAGTAGCTGGACACATTTCTGGAACGCCTTAGGGAATCTTTTGAATAGAATGGGCATGGATGTCAAGTGGCAACCAATGCAGCATTATCTACTTTTCAAATTCATTCAACATACTCATTTCATAACCGATCCCCCCCCCGGGGGGGGGGGGTTGCCTGTGAAGACAGAAGGGAGGCAGATGGTAGAATTCAGGTGAGCCACAGTAATCAATGGTTCTGTCATTGAGTTCAATAGGATCAGTACACCCACAGGAATGGGCGAGGGAACAAACAGTATAAAACTCCAAACTATAAACCAGAATGAAAAATAGACAGCGTGTCAGGGTAACTGCTCAGCTGTTTATATACTGTATGTATATCAACGACTAAATTCTGGGAGATTTTCTGTGCTTAGGAGTACCAAGAGAGATGACTGAGAGGTAAATTAGAACAGCTGTTTCTAGGCCTTGCTTTTATCTGTGGCTGGGACAGGCACTAAGCAAAGGCAAAATGGACATTTTTTTGTTAAGTGCATTATGACCATGGAGAAATACAATGGTAAGTAGATTCCTGTTTGGTCAGTACAGCTGGTGCAACAGTCATAGCATGGGCAGCTTTTTCATTGTTTGTATAAGAGGTATCCAGGATCTCCTTATGCAAGCCCATGTTGATTATTTGCAGAGGGAATCCTCATTTATATACTGGAAATGTTTGTGCAAGTGGGTGATTCTGCATCAGTGCACCAAGGAGATTTGAAGTCAGCTGATGTGCAACAAAATCCTGGCCAGTATAGAAGCATCTGTATGATTTCTAGTCAAGGTGGTCACAGGCCTCAAAAATGGTGGTTTGTTATGGCTTATGGTTTGTGGTTAGTGACAAATCATGAAAAATGACCACCATGAACTAACCAGAATACTGTACTGAACCAGTTGGTGATTTGGTTTTAAGTTCATGCACCGGGGGTAGGGGGTGGGGACCTGTTCCGTGTTGTGCCACCACTGCCACCCTAGGAGAGCCTATCAGCTGGGCTATGGGTGCATGAACAAAGACAGCAGTTAGTGCCTGGCAATAAAGCCAGGCCAAAATACAACCCCCAGATTGGTTCATAAAACAACCCACGAACCAGCCCATTTTTGGTTTGTAGCTCACTTTGTGTCCATCTCTAATTCCAAATCAGTAATACTCTTGGAAAAGAGAGACACGATATTGTAGGCATTATTACATAGAAATCTGATCAACACTTTCCTCTCCTAATTTCAATTCATGGAGTTCCTCCTACTCAGCAAAATCTGAATTTATTTCAAGTTGCTCCTTTATGCCCTTTGACTCCCCCTTTCCCTGAAATGTGAATTTAGGATATGATCAGATGAAAACATTGATGCATTTGGGACCTTAAGTGGCATAGTTCAGTGTGAGCTATCTTCTGCAGATTGGACAATGTACAGGAAATCACGAACCAGCCTGACCAGGTCCATGCCCAGGTTGGACCTTTTTTGGTCCTATGGCAGGGTTATTCTTTTTTGAGAGCTGGACTGAAGCAATTCCTGCATGCAAAGAAGGGCCGTTTTAAGGGAGAACATTGTTATACTTTCAAGGGCAATCAAAGGCAACTTTGTAATGTTATCTGATCACACTCTTAGTTCCCAGCAGAGTTCACATGGATATTCCAGTTCTGTTTTGTTCTAAATGACAGTTAATCAAGAGGTAATTCAGCATCAGGCTAAGACCAAATATTGATGTTGGTGCGTATCATTGTTGAGACCCATCTTTCTTTAATCATGACTGGTCAGCAATGTGCAGAAGAGGTTTTATAATCAGGCCGTGGCATCACAGAGCACTGCTTGCTCCTAAATGATCAAAATGAAGAAGGTGAGCTAGGAAAGCAGTGGGGGTGACACGTGCACATCTTTGCTCTATATGTTTGTAATATCATACTATTTAGGATTATGATTTTTGAGAACATTATTGGATGCTTATTATTAAGATGATGTGCAGGTATCTTTTGTTCCAACACCCATTCAACATCCACAACCTCAGGCAGATGAAAATGGGAAAGGAGACAACTTTGCAAAAAAAGTGACTTTCCAAAAGCAAAGCAAACCGAAACCAAAGTGTTCTGCTTATATACTGCCCCATACCACTTCAAGTAGTCTCTGGGTGGTTTACAGTTTAATTACAGTACACATTGCCCCCACCCCAAGCTGGATACTCATTTTACCGACCTCTGAAAATTTCAGTGTTGAGCTGATATCTTCTGTGTTGTCCCTTGTTGGAAATGGAAGGTGTAGCCCTATGTTGGATAAGAGCTCTCAGGTTTAATGACATCGGAAAATGGAGCCCTTAAAGATCTAGAATGCATTGTCCAATCATTTGTGGCATATTGTGTCAACTGGGCTATCACATGACAGGCAAAGTTTGGTTCAGTAATCTCAAAATTAGGCAATAGTAGGGGTCTGCAGGTATTGTTAGATTTCATTTGTACCCACATACTTGCTATAGAGATTGCAAATGGTAGTCTGAAACATTTTTCCTCAGGGTTGTGCAGGTATTTACACTCTTCTGGTGGGGTGTATACTATGAGTGAGGAAAACAAAACAGCATGACATCTATCTCCCAGTGCCATCATTTGGGAGATGTGGTGGATGTTCTAGTCATGCTAAAGACTGGACACATAATAAATTTCGTACACAAAATGCACAATAAGAAATACCATCTGCTGCAAATTATCCTTCAAGGAAAAATACATGGGAAGCATGGCCCGAGGTGTAGAAGAACATTCTGGCTTAAGAACTTAAGCCAATGGTCCACAGTGAGCACAGCTGCTCTGTTTAGAATAGCTTCAGATAGAAACCAGTTCAGGCTACTGATTGGCAACGTTCTATGAGGTCATGACACTTGAAGCAGAAGAAGGTGGTGGATGTTCAGTCTGTAGGCAAAGCTCCTATCACCTTCCTTGTTCTTCCCTCCTTTTCTTGGGAGCCATGTGCTCTACCTATTACCCAACCCCCACTTTCCCAGGAATCCCCCTCCTCTCTCAGGTGGACACTGTTGCTCTGCTGACGCTCACTCCTGGATCTTCTGAAAGGAAAGCTGCTGATGCAGGACTGCTAATGACACAGGAAAGGCTGGTCCATGACAAAGAGAAAAAGGTTGGCAGTTATGTCTGTGAAGATTCTCAGTCATCCAGGTGAGTTTATCTGGAAGTTGAGTCATGGCTACTGAACTTCTTTTTGAGAGATAGAAACATTTCGCCGCTCATCCAAACAGCTTCATCAGACTGATGAAGCTGTTTGGATGAGCAGCGAAACGTTTCTATTTCTCAAAAAGAAGTCCAGTTGGCAGGTACTATATCAGTAGGTTCAGGGGGCAGTTTCCTCTGTGGCCCTGTTTCAATGCACCAAACACTAACAGACTAACAAGTAGGTGACAAGAAGGAGAAGAGAGCTCCTAATGTTACTTTATCTAAATACTTTAAAGCCCACACAAAAGTCAGTCATCTATTATACATTAACACATATGCATTAATGCATATCCACACACACACACGTCCTGAGTATCCTATGTGTAATGAAGACAGTGTAGTTTCTGAAAGACATTTCTAGAATGCAGAGAGAAATGTAGCACCCTCCCTTTTTCATGCCTGGATGAGAAATGCCTAATGGATTGAGCAGACTAAAATGTATTTAGTTTATGGAGTTTGATCTGAGCCTTCCTCAGGGACTCAGCTACTGGATTTCCACAGGGGATTTTGGCTTTCAAAATATTTAGCTGTCCTTCCACTTGGTGCTTCCTTCTTTTCCCACAACAACTGGTACCAGGTATTTCCAGCCCCCCAGATGTCTTTATTTCTAACCCCTCTGAAACACCAAAATTAACTTTAGCGATCTGTAGGTACATGTGACATGGCCTGAGGGGACTGACAGCTTCTTCTTTGCTTTGTACGGACATTCCAAAGCTGGTTCACATCTTTAGACAACAGTAGGGCTACTTTTGAAGACTTGCTGAGAAACCACAGATCTGGCAAGGCACCAGTCATGGGCCCAGCTGCGTCGAAGTAGGACCGCATCAGATCATCATAGCAGTTCCTGCATTTGTGAATGTGTCAGGTACTAGTTAGTGAAATATATGTATGAGACAGGATGCTCTGTATGTATTTGATATGTATTTAATTGATTTGAAGATGGAGTCTGTAAAAAGTGCAAAGTCACAGTGACTCAGTGTATAGTTTTTTGAAATAGAGTACAGGTGTAAAGAATTAACATAATGAATTTTGGCTGGTGCAAGAGGTTGCAATAGCTATGATGTAATGTAATTTATGATTGGACAGACGTGTATAACAATGCCCTGTAAATCACTCTTCATTGGGCCTTCCGTGAGTAAACGCACCCACTTTGTTTCTCTGTCATATATTTTGTATATGTACTGTATGCTATTATGTTGTTGTGCTGCTGAATTTTGTATCAATGTACTAATGTGATTCCCGTCCCCTCTGTGCTTTTTTGAACTTTGTAGAAGTTCTGTGATTCTGTGATATATTTTGTACATTTGGAATATAGCTGTTTGGTTTTAAGAAAACTCTGTCTCTGGCTAACAATTTATTCATTACGTATTGCTTCTGCTGGTTGATAAAATAGCACATATTCTGACAGAATGCAAATGTTGAACAGGGCACTGGCTAGCAATATCATCTTTTTGCATCTTTTTAGTATATGCAAATGTTGGAAAATATTCTTTTCTTTTCACAATGAATTAAGTGACTGTTGAGTATAAATAGAAGTTTAAGGGAGCGTAGCCACGTTAGTATTTTCAAGAATTTCAGGCAAAAATCAAAGAAAAACAAAACAAAACAAAAGACACAAAGGTGCCACATGTTTTGTGTCTTTTCTTTTCTTTTCTTTTCTTTTCTTTTCTTTTCTTTTTCTTTGATTTTTGCCCGAAATTCTTGAGTATAAATAAGAATAGATGGTGGCTTCAATCTTCTCGTTATTCCTTTTTAACTTTTTGAGATATATACTTGTTTCAAAAATAAGCAGCCTGGATGACATTTAAAGACAAACAAACTGTCACACCATACTGCTTTTTGTTTTTTTAATAAACTGGCTTTGTGCTTTCTGATGGAAAAAATGTGAAGATTTGGAAACAGGCAATTCCTGTCAGATCTGAGCATAATAGATATCTTTAGAAAAGACACTACAGTGAATCTTGATTATGGTGGAAATAACAGACAAAGTGGCAGATAGTAACAAACCAAATGAAAAACTATAGTTACTGTATCTTTGTGAACATACTGAAATGATAGTCCTGTTGTATTTAGAAGTAACATATGTACGTAAAGCCTCAGGACCTACTAATTATGTAGATCAGGTGTGAGGCTGATTTTGGGTATCACAGAATTAAGCTGCACCACATGAATAGCTATAAAGACTATTTATGCATATGCATATACATGGAGGACAAAGTAAGCACACTTTCTCAGGCTCCAGTGGGCAGAACCCAAACAAATAGATTGAAATTCTGTGACCTCTTCTCCCCCACTCACCAAATGCCACAGTGCTTCTCTGCTACCTTTCTAAAATGCAATTTTAGAAATAGATAAACTGTTTGGAGGGAGACAACAGGCACTCAATTGAGGGGGTGTGGTGTAACCCCCACTTGCACTGACACCACCACTACAATTCCTTTGCACTGGACCAATTGCACATGCCAGAAAGTGTGAAAAAGCTGTTGTTGCTGTTGTCATCGTCATCGTCATTGTCATCATCATCGTCGTCATCTGCCATCAAGTCAGTGCTGACATATGGCAAGCATTTTCAGAGTTTTTTTAGGTATAGAATACTCAGAAGTGGTTTGCTTCTTCTAGGGGCACCCTAGAGGTACAGCTTGCCCATAGCCACACAGGCTGTCCCTACTTATAGGAGGTACAGTGGGGAATTGAACCCTCAATGTCTGGCTCCACAGCCAGATGCCCAAACCACTGAGCTACCCAGACAGCTTTATGTTGTATAATCTGTGGGCTTTACTTTGGCTTTATCTGTGGGAAATCCAACACAAATATCAGGGTGAATGATCAGCCTTGTCACCCACTGACACAGGTTCATTGTGCTGTCATGGAAACTGCTGAAGTCCAGATATGCTCTGATGCCTGTCTGTATCTATCCAATGATGCAATAATTAGAGAAACCCATCTGAGAAGTTCAGCCTGGCCAGGTAAGAGGATATAGTATTAAAATAATTTTGATTGATTCTGTAGTTTCCATCTTCAATTAGTCTTCTCCTTTCCTTATACTACTTTTTAACCTGACTATTAGAAATGATCTCTTCTCTCATTTTCTGAAGACTTGTCCTGAATTTTATGGCCTACAGCCTTCAATTAAGGTGATCTCAGTCTTCTTCCATTGTGTGCTAAGACATCAAACCAATTGATTACAGTGGGAGGCTAAAAGGCAGGAATCTTATTCACCTACCCATGGATACACACATGTTGGAGCCTTTAAAAGAGATACCTTTTGTAAGCTAGGGCTCATGGGAAAATGAGCTGGTAATGTACCTATCACATTTTAGGATGGGGGTTAGAGACTTTCAAGTGGTTTTCCTTCCTCACATCACTGAGTGATATAGAATGGACCAAGGGATTGCCAGTGAAGCTGAATAGGCATCTTGAGTGAGACTATGAATTCTTCCACAAAAAGATGCCAATCACGTTGAAAGAGCTTTATATTTTGTGGCAGTATCATAACACCAACACTTGAACCACATTGTTTTTTGACTCTGGTTCCCATAATCTCACAACCAACTACATAATTATGGCTGTGCTGGCTGGGATGTATGTGTGTTGTGTCGTTACAGTCGTTACTGACTGTTTGTGACCCCATGTCCATGGAGTTTTCTTGACAGCAATACTGGAGTGGCTTGCCAGTTCCGACTCCAAGCTCCTACAGCACCTGGTATTCCCTGGTGGTTGCCCATCCAAGTACTAACCAGGGCCAAACCTGCTTAGCTTCTGAAATCAGGCGAGATCAGATGTGCTTAGGGCAGGCATGTCCAAACTTCGGCCCTCCAGATGTTTTGGACTACAACTCCCACAGTCCTTTGCCATTGGCAATCTAAGCTTAGAATTCTCGGAACTGTGGTCCAAATATCAGGACGGCCAAAGTTTGGACATGCCTGGCTTAGGGCATAAGAAGTAGCCTGTCAATAGATCTGTGCTTGCCAGAACTATTGACAGGTCTGGCCATGGACCCATTTATAAACTCACTGGTCATTTTTCTCATCACATTTCCCCTCAGCTATCTTTCCAGTCCAACCCTTCAAATCAATTCCCTTAACAAGGTCTCAGTAAACTCCAGGGCTGTTTTTGAAAGCAAAGCTTGAAATATTGAATCTTACAGAACCACGGTTGTGTATGTGGTGCCACATGGTGCTTTTGAACTGCAAAAGATATATAAAAAAGTAAGCTTGTTGTAGTCTAGCATGTCACCTACAAGAAATGAAAAACATGACTGAAATGTGAAGTACTTTTGGTTCTCAGTGTCATACTCAGAGAGGGTTCGGTGAAGATGGAAAAACCTGTCACTCAGGCTTGTCACATTTCTGCACTTCCTGCTGGCATCCTCATGCTAGGCTTATATCAATTCGTGAAACTTATTCCCCACCCCCGACACAAATATGTTGGTATATTTTGTGAATTCCACCCCCAATGCATTATTATAATACATGCCCCTATATGCAAATTACATTTATGTTGGCTTCCTATAACCAAAGTATATTAGTGTAGTAGTAGTAGTCTTTATTTCGGTCACTGTCCAGACAAAATACAAAATACATTCCACATAAAACAAAAATAAAAGCATATAAAAAGCAATAAAAACATATACACAAGAACAATTATAACACAATAGCATAACCTTAACACAAAAGGCAGAGCAGGTAAAATCTTCCCAGCCCAGTAGGCCCAATAGCAGGGTAGTCAACTCAATAACAGGCTAGAATCTGAGGATTTAATCATTGTCTCCAGCCTGGGACCATGCCCGTGGTCCAGACCACCTCCAACCCACATCATAAGAAGATGTAAGGAAAAAGAAGTAGGTTGGTGTGCTTTTCTTAAAGATAAATATTCCAAGTTCTGCACTCTTGTCAAATGAGTAAATTGCTTTTGCATGACATTTTTCTTCACCAAAGTGCACTGTAAGCCTAGGGAATGAACAGATTTCTAAGGCCAAATGTCCTTCACCCTCCTGCCAATCTCTGGGGGCACAAGCTGCTTCTTTAAAAAGGAAATGTATTTATTTTCTGTCTCAATTATTTGAAAAAGGTTGCATATTCAAGGCTGTGCTAGCGCAACCCTGTGACTGAAGCTTAAGCACAGCCGTTCAATTAAAAGGACAGTATTATCAGGCTTGCTAGATTATGTAAATGAATTAATTTATGTCAAACTGGTAAATGTACAAGATTTCCCATTTGCGGATGTTCCTTCCAGGAGCAGAGTCATGGGAAATTATTAGCCTGACAGGCAGAACATTGGTCACAGCCTCCGTCGCACATGAATGTTGAGTATGAAACACATAAGAAGAAGTCTAATGAGGCCACTGTCTAGGCACAGTTTGCACTGATTTACTAAATGCATTGGGTTATTCTCCAAAGAGTTTTGGAGAATCTTCCAATTCACATCAAAAGAATTCTCATGGCATCTATTAGGACTGAAGATGACTGTTACATGCAATTAACAAAAACATGCAAAAATATGAAAAGAGAGGACAGATTAGAGGTGGGCAAATTCAGGAGACTAAATTTGTGCTCTCCACACGCTGCATCAACCCCCCCCCCCAAATGAGGCTCATGAAGGGGAAACTACAGCTGTCCTCCAAAAGCAAAATTTTATCACTCAAAAATAAATATCTCTCTCCCCCCACCAGTGAGGTAGTCTTAGGTTAGGGGAACCACAAAAATGTTCCTGAGAGGGGAGGCATATGTGATACTCAGGCTTTCCTTTCCTCATCCCTCTATATGAGTAAGACTTCAGACCTAAAACTACTTGCTCAGAAGGAAATGCCACTGACTGCAATATCAGACTTACAACTATAGTAGGACCCCCGAATCCATGGGGGATCGATTCTGGGACACACACACCCTGTGGATACAGAAATCTGCAGATAAGTGGTAACGCTCTTATCCAGGGTGGCAGTGGTGATGAGGAGTGGAAATGGCAGAAGGTGGCAGTGGTGGCCAGGGAGGGGGTAAAAGAGAAGCCCCATCCACCCAGGCCAGGAGTCTCCTCTGAAGGGAGGAGGGAACCTCCTCATCAGTGGTAGTGGTGGCAGCTGAAGAGGTGCCCACACCGTGCTCCTCACCCAGAATATCGGAGCAGCGGCAGAAGAGGTGCCCATGCTGCTCGCCCAGAACATTGGGGGCGTCAGCAGAAGAGGTGCCCATGTGGACCTGCAGATGCCTGCAGGAAGTGCAGGTGCTTCTTCTGCCACCAACCTGATGTTCTGGGCAAGCAGTGCAGCATGGGCACCTCTTCTGTCACCACCCCGATTTTCTGGGAGAGCAGCGCAGGTGCCTCTTTTGCCAGGCACCTCTAAAGGTTGGCTAACTGGCCTTTGAACGTCCTGCTTGGATCCCAGGCAGTGGACCAGAAGTTTGAGCAGGAAGTTCACAACGTCTGATCCACGGGACCCAAATGGGAAGTTCAAAGGCTGGTTGGCCAGGCAGGTCCTCCACTCCTCTGGAGGGTGCCTGGCTGGCCCACGGTGGCAGCGAGGAGGAGGGTGGAGGGTATCGGCAAAAGTAAGTTTTATTTTTATTTTCCCCCCTCCTTGTCATCCCCTGCCCCAGGTGATTACCAACCACGTATAACTGAATCCACGGTTAGTGAATCAGAGGATAAGGGGGGGGGTCATAGTGTACTCTTATTCCTGTCTACTGAGTCCCTTTTGAGATAAGTAGGTTTCTCCCAGCTGGTGATGAGAAGACAGCACTTTAAGCTGCATGGTATCAAACAATAGGATTAAGCACTAATGCTTACTTTGCTTTTACAATGATGAACAGGGTTGTGAAGCTGCAGTCATAAGTGCACTTACTTGGGAGTATTGAATAAAGATGAATCATGGGGCCTATCATGTCTACTTGGAAGTCAGTTCTACTGTGCTCAGTAACACTTGCTCTGTGCACAGGATTACAGTCAGAGTTTTGCACTGAAACTCTTCAGGTTGTATTAAGACCTTATGTTAATTACTATGTAGATGAAAAGAATTTTAAGAACTATACAAATGTTCTGGGACTGGCGAAAGGGTCCATGAAATTATTCTAACATTCTCAAAGAACAGCCCCAAATGAATGACTAAGGTATGATTGTTCAGAAGGGCTTTCTTGTGTTAATCATATGAATATTAAATTCACAGGTGCCTGCTTCTAAAATTGATCCATCCAAATGGCAGAGCTTGAAAATAATATACCTATTATAAAATGTTATGAATTTTAATTATTTGAAAAATGAATACTTCCACTCTTTTCATTTGGGGGTGAGTAATCTTGAGAGAAAATCCAGATTTGCAGCCAGGCAAGAGTTTGCCTCTGTATTAAGCTAGACACAGACTCGGGTGGGGGGTCATAAACCAAAGACCAAACAGGCCACCTCTGCTACAGCCAACAGGGAATAGTGGAATTAAAATGTGGCAATATTAATGGTGTCCTTCATCTGAAATCAATTGCATGCTAGAAATAACAACTTTTGGGGAGATACCTTAACAAGTGACATATTGTGCTTTCCATGTTCTTTTGTACACCACAGCCAAGCCTCAGAGTTAGACCAGACACTGCAGTTCATGAAAGCTTATAATGAATTGACACCCCATGTCTTTGAAGTATTACAAGAGTCTTAAGTGGTTTTGTTGCAATAGACTAACATGGCTCCATGTACTGTACCCTTCAGAAGTGTACATATCTATTTAGGTCCAGAGTTTAGAATTATTTTGTTCATCGTTCCCAAACTGGGAGGGAAACTGAGAGGGAATGAAGACATTCCAAGGGAGATGTAACAATAGGGCTGGTCCAGTTTGTCAGCATGGACTACATTGAGAAGGCTCTCTCACACTTTCCTAATGGTGGCAGTGTGACCCAGAAACTGACAGCCTAATCTTGTGTTGACTTGGAAGTAGGTCTTGCTGAAAGCCATAGGGCTTATTTCCTCATTGATGATAATGGCTTGTACTAGAGCCTGAGATTATTATAAGCCCTTGGTCAGAGTTTGAAAAGCTAGTGTGCAATTGGAGAGCTGCAAAGATATGTGCTTAGTCACATGAGAAAGGGTTGCTCTGATGGAACTAATGTTGTAAAATTTAGAATTTCTGGTAAAAATTCTCATTTAAATATATAGTAGATGGACAGAAGTTTACAGAAAACAGGAGCTTCAACTTCCTTGGAAAGTCCAACTTTTTTTTTCATTAACTGGGACTAACAGTCTCCATAACTCAGTATGAAAATTTAATATTAGAAAGAGAAAAATGTTTCCTTTACTAATTGCTGGGAACAGCAAAGTAAACTAACAGGCAATTCAGCACACTTCAACAGATGAGAGGAAAAAAGAGCATTCATGACAGAGGCAGGGCTCACCTGGAATTCAGAGGCAGGAAACATAAGAACATAAGAGGAGCCATGCTGGATCAGGCCAAAGACCCATCTAGTCCAGCTTCCTGTATCTCACAGTGGCCCCACCAGATGCATCTGGGAGTGCACGAGACTAGATATCTGTCTCCTGATACCACTCCCCTGCATCTGGCCCTTGAAGTACCCCAATTTTAAGCCTGGCGATTTCACATCTCCCTCATGGTTTGTAACCTGTGATGGACGTTTCCTCCAGGAATCTGTCCAATCCCCTTTTGAAGGCATCCAGGCCGGATGCCATCACCACATCCTGTGGCAGGGAGTTCCACAGACTAACAATGCACTGGGTGAAAAAATATTTTCTTTTGTCAGTTCTTACTCTCCCAGCCCTCAATTTGAGTGTATGTCCCCTATATCTGGTATTTTGTGAGAGGGAGAAGAGCATCCCTCTATCCACTTTACTCATACCCTGCATTATTTTGTATGTCTCAATCATATCCCCCCTCAAGCGCTTTTTTTCCAGACTAAAGAGCCCCAACTGGTTTAGCCTTTCCTCATAAGGGAGGTGCCCCAGCCCAGTAATCATTTTAGTCGCCAGTGCAGGATAGATTGACAGCCACCTAAGCAAAGAAATGTCTTGCTAACCAAACAAATCATAGGCAGCATGCAAGGTTTTAAAACTTCAACAGTGATCTCCCTTAAAACATCCCTTCCATCTGCTAAGGAATCATTCCATTTCAGTGTGCAAACATGAAAACCCACCAGAAATATAGAGCAGAAACCCAAAAGTGGGACACAGAGCACATTTCCCCATCTGCCATATGATTGCCAAAAAATAGATAGCACTGGACAGTTCCCCAAAAGCTACCAATTGTGATCTGCTTTACCATGTGGTCATACTCTTTTTGGGACATCATCTCCCAGAACTCAAGAAAGAAGTTTTCCCTTGCTGGGCTCCTCATGGATGCAATTCTGATTATTCAGGAGTAGAATGTGTTTAGGCTTCAGCCTAAAGGTTGTTATCTAAACCTCACTGCTCATCCTTCAGTGAGGTTTAGATTCCTTCATGATAGATTTCATCAAGACAGATGAGTGATCCATTCCCCACGCCCACGACCCCAAGAAAAAGGAAGAAAAAAAGGAAAATTACTCATTTCCAGTCTCTGTTTTTCTAAGCACTTTGACTTTATTCAACAGATCTTCCACAAGTTCCAGATGACCCCAGCAAAAAGAAGCTGAAATCATTCTTCAACTTTTGGAGTTGGATAACCAACAACAGTACACACACAGAGACACACAAACACAAACAAACACACACACACACACACACCTATGCACCTTTCCAGGGAAAGTTCCCTCAGTTCCATGGTACTGCATTTCATACTTTTTTCCTAAAGTCCTTTTCCTAAAGTAAGATAAATGCTGAGACTTAAACATTTGCATTTCCATGTGATATATAAACAATACATTCCATCATTCCAAACATTAGTACTTGCTGTATTTCATAGGTTGTGTTGCTTGCTGATGTTTTATAATTGTATTTGTTCCTTGTTCTTTTTTTTCTTTTTTCTTTTGTATCCACTCTCTTTATGTACTTATACTGGTCATATGACCGTAGTAAACTTTATTTTTTACTTTTTCTGAAATATTTTTTGCTAGGGGGGAAATGTAATTTGATACACCTTGGTTCCCACATCCATTTCAAGGAACTATAACTTTACCCCTGAAGATTTTGTAATTTTCAACGTTTTGTATGATTGTGTGTGAGTGTGTGTAATGATGGGGTCTTTCACCAGCTTTGGCCAAAGCTTTTCTTCATTAAGGAAACTTTAATACTGTTTAGTGCAGGCCTGCCCAACAGGTAGACCGGGGGCTACCAGTAGCCCGCGAAGGGTTCAAAAGTAGCCCGCCAGCCATCAATTAAAAATGTGAGGGGATAAGTTCTTCACCTCTACCTCCCCCAACCCAAGGACCACCACAACCCCAGCAAAGCTCTGGGTCTGCTAGCCCACTGTCTCAGCCAAGCAGAGCAGTTAAAGGGCCATGGCACAGTCCCCTGCTCTCCCTATCGGTCAGTGGAGGAGACAATGAGGGGTGGGGTCATGGGCATGCCCACGTCTTTTGCATGGTGATGTCCCCCTCTTCTGCCCCCCTGGAGAATTCCTTCCTCCAACCCTTCCATCCTCCTCCTCCTCCTCCTACCCCTACAGCTGCCTCACAGAGACTGTGACCTGCCGCTCCTCCTGCTCCCCTTCTGAGCCATTCCCCCTCCTTGCACCACCATAGCGATGTAATTGCCCCATTGCTGTCTTGACCCATCCCAGCTGCACAGCGAACATGGCAGGGATGGGTGAGAGCTATGGGCGGCAGCAGCAGTGACAGCGATTGGGCTGGAAGGGAGAAGGGGGAAAACAGGAGAAGAAGTAGAGTCAAGTCAGGCCCCGGGTGGGTTGGGAGGGAAAGTGCACCTTTTAAAAAAAGTCTTCCAGCAGCCTGGGCAAGCAGAAGGGGCTATCTGCGCAAGCATGTACACGCCTCCCTTGCACCCATCCACACCGGATCGAACTGGTGTATGGGAAGTGTGTGCATGGTCAGCCTTACCATACGAATGCATTGAAATATGTTCCCTCCTGAAAGGGTTAATTGATTTTCCATGTGTTCCTATGGGAATTTGCTGCTCTACTTACATTTTTTTTTTACTTATGAGCATATGCTCGGAACAGATAAAATTCATAAGTACTGTAGAGATTTTAGTGTAGTAGCCCTCAGACACTTTCGTATGGAAAAAGTAGACCGCGACCTGTTCAAAGTTGGACAGCCCTGGTTTAGTGCATGGACCTTGAAGCGAGGGCTGTGAAATTTGCCAGATATTTTTGCTTTATTCATGATCCACAATGTTTGTAAATCTGATTACACAAGTACAAAGGTAACCATCATCTTAGTCTGTGTTGGTATTTTGAGGTAAATCAATGGGAGGGTGGCAATCAAAATTTACAAATAAAATTTGGTCCAAGACACAAAGTGAATTGGTTGGGGAAATGAATTGCTCTCTTCTCATTTGGGATCCATTTTGAAACCCTGAATTGGCTTCTGAGCTAAACTTGGGGGTGGGGGTGCGGGTGGGGACCCATGCACAGCCCTAATAAAAAGGCAGTTTCACTTCACATCCAGCATTTGTAGCAGATATTAAGATATACAAAGCCCTCATATTATCTCAGTGATTCTCATATTACTGCTAGTCAATGTGATGTTTTCTTGGTCTTGTGGGCCTTTTTTAACTTCACCAGGATAATACCATACCGTTACCATTGTGCAGTCTCTTTCCCCCCCTTTCCTAGGAGGAGGAGGAGGAGGAGGAGGAGGAGGGAAAAGGTAGTAGTAAGGGGGCTTTTATTGTTTTCTTAAGGGAGATGGGACAAATATGGTCACTTTGAGTTCATATGCCATGCAAGAATTGCATCAAATGGCAGACCTGTATCCACCTTTAAGTAACCTTATTTAGTCTGTCCTAGTTGAGCCATCTAGTTAACCCATAGTTAATTGGAACTGCTTTCGTTGAAATCCAGGGTGGTTCCATGTCTGCTGTCCTTCTGTAGCAGGCAAAGGGCCTTCTTTTTAGATAAACTTTTCATAAATAACTGACTGCCAAGCATATACTTTTTAAATTAGGGATACCGTACATTTCATTTTTTTAAAAAACACCATGATTTTAAATCGCTTTAATCTATTTTTAATGCATTTTAATTACAATTTATTGTATTTTTAATATTTGTCTTTTAAATAATTTGTAACCTGTCTTGGATTCCTTTTTTGGGGGAAAGGCAGTGTATAAATCAAGCAAATGAACAAATGAAAGAATGAATAGTTTCTTTCAAACTCTGAATCTACTAAATATCATCGGTGGAATTCAGACAAAGTAAGCCATGACTTCATGGACTAAAACAGGGTTGATTTAGTCTGAAAATAATTTTATGTTCACATTATTAACAAAAAATTAAGATGTAAACCTGTTTAGTGTTACCTATTTGTAATTTTCTTGCACTTGCTGTTGTGTAGATATGAACATAGAGCCTACAGGGTGTAGTAAGCCTATAAGTGGGCACAACCAGACCATGTTGAGGAAGCTCTGTCTTACACAGACTGAATTAACACAAAACATTTTTTTATTTTATTGTTTCATTTGAATTAATATCTTAAATTTAATTTTATCCAGTGATCAGGTGGGATTACCTGACATATAATAATTGGGCAGTGCTCCCCAGTGTTATCTGCATTGCTGGATGAAGAGCAGGAAAGGAGGCAGATGATAACCCTGTACAACCATTTCCTGTCAGATCTCTGTCTTCTTAACATTATCACAGTCTTCCTTCCTTCCTTCCCTTAAGAGAGCATACTAGTTATCTAGAGGTAGAGAAGAATTATTTCATTTAGCTGATACAGAGATGTTCACTGTATCAAATGTTATACAGTTAGGCCTTTTCGACAGCTGGGGTGTGTGTCTCTCTCCAGATGTTGTTGAGCTGCACCATTACCTGCCAGACCCTTTTACTCTGCCATGAACAATACTGTCTCTTGGCCACCACAGTCTTTCATAGTAAAGCAGACAGGGTGACCTTTAACAGGTTCCACTTCCCATATCACTACTTATCATGAACAGGTAATGAATGTCTCCTTGCCACTTCTGTACAAAGCACATTATTTTTGCAGATACTAAGTAACTACATGCAGCAAGTACAGATTTAAAACTTAAAAAGAACACCATTGGTACTTCTGCCACCCCGAAAACACATAGGATCAAATTAAAATGAGAGCAGTGTTGTTCACATCCACAAAACCATAATGAATTGAGTTGAGTTTAGAAGCAAGATATTTTCACAAAACCCTGCCAGATGGTTGGTTGGTTGCTTGGTTATTTATTTATTTATTTATTTATTTAACTTATACCCACCCATATGACCACTCTGGGTGGCTTACAACAGTACTAAAAACATATCAAACAGAACAAACCTATAATATAATAAACTAAAATAACAAACAAATAATTACACACAATTACAACACAACATCAATCACTGTGAATTATAAAATCATTTTCAATACTTCAGTTGAACTCCCCCAACCAACCTGGCCGAAGGACAAGCCAGGATTTGTAGTCTCTCCCAAATAACAGGTTGAAACGTGTGTGTGTGTGTGTGTGTTTGTTTGTTTGTGTGTGTGTGTGTGTGTAGAGTTGCACAACTCCCCCAGCCAGCCTGGCTGAAAGACATGCTGGGATTTGTAGTGGGGGGGGACCCACAACGATAATCCCAAGACCGGTTCTTGACTACTCCTCCTGCCCCGCCCCCATGCGGTGGATCGAGCCTCTGCCGCTGATTGTGAATGAACAATGCCTTCTATATACCTTTGTAGCCTATATAAATTCAACTGCTAGATGGCTCAGTGCCTTAGGTGGCTGGCTACAGAGCCAGAGATTGGGAGTTCAACTTTCCACTGTGCCTCCTTGGTCTCAATGATCCATAGGGTCCCTTCTAGATCTGCAGTTCAAAGGTTATTGTTCTATTTTACCATTATCATTTCACCCCTTCATTAGGATTAAAAAAAATCTAAATTGATTTAAATGATGTCTAAATGTAGTTATTGCCAGTGTGACCGCCAATTAAGTCTTTCTGTTTTTTTAAGGCTCTATAAAATACAGTGTACACCTATAAAGTATACCTTGATCTGTAAGAATGGGTCTGAATGCTGGAACTCCCAGAATTTTGGAGCTGCAACCTGAAAACAAGATTGTAATACAAGATTGTATTGCAGTGCTACCTTGTATAAAGTAATTAATTAGTTCCAAATGAAATTCTGTTAAGCAAATTTTCCTTTATACAATTTTCCCAGAGGAATGCATTGAAAACGGAGTAATCCCTAATCACAACCATTTTTATGTTGTACGGATTCGCGCCATAGGTGATTCTGTTAAGCAAATTTCCCCTATCTCTGGAATTTTTTATGTTGTACAGATTTTATGTTATACAAACCGTTTGTTATATAAGGGTCCACTGTACTTGGGGTGGGGATGGGGGAGAAAGAGAATAATAAAATATAGAGGAAAAGAAGCAATGCACTCCTAATCATATATTTGAAAGTAGATTTAGACAAAAAATACCTATATGATGGTCTGACAACACTGTTGGTAAGAATTGCTATTTCCAATGCCATTATTCTGGGAAGCAAGCAAACTGGCTGCTGTCGAGAGCCCTTGAACTTCTGGAGGAATTGGACACATGGAACATTTAGATTCATTGTGCACTTTGGGGGATTATTTCACATACAAATGTTAAGTGCAAGCCTCTTTCATATTTCCTCTCTGTTGCAGTAAGGAAAATAAAAAGAAGCTAAGGCAATGCCAGTTATATAACTCAAGGGCTTTTATTTTGCCTTTGCTTTAATATTTCTAGTTAACATGCATTACATCATATACGACCATTACTCTATGGCTCCTATGTGGTAATGTCCCCACCGCCCGGAAACAGCTGAAGATAGTGCTACTGTCATAAAACACACATCGATTGCAAGCTAAAATTTAATATGAGACCATAAAGTGTGACTCATACCGAGGTGTCTCAAAAGACAACTGGAAGTGAAGAGAACACTGCCAGCTCCATGAGTCAAAAATCTCTTTATAAGCGTTCTCCTGTGTTTATAAGACAAGGCTGGCAGGGAATGATGGGAGAAAGCCTTTATAGGCTTTCTTTGCACAGAACCAAATAATATGAGCATGCTATACGTAGGCACAGAAAATAAAGAACAACCCATGACTTGACAATTATGGAGGTGCTTAGTGGATTAAAAACTCACCATGACAAAGAAGTCAAAGAGATGACAAGGTTGGTGATAAGTATTTTACACTTCAGAAAATAGTGCATTAATCTATATAGGTTGTCTTCACCAACAGTTCTTCCTTCAAGGTGGCATTTCCTTTCTGCTGTTCTGCGGGGTTCAAAATCTATACATTATTCAATTGAGATTCCAAGGACAGGCCTTGGACATATGACAGTAAACACTCGTCCTTTAGTCCCATTCATTCTGGTTTGCTTAGAAGAGCACTAGAAAAAGCAAGGGTGCACTGCACTGGCGGCGTGTGTGGGTGGGTGGTGCAGGAAGTTGGATTGTTTGGGGCATGGTGGGGAATAGAGATGAGCAAAAAGAGAAAGCCTGGACAATATATGGCATGACAGAAAAAACAAAACAAAAAAGTATTACTTGGAAAAAAAGTGACAATGTGTTGCTTCGGATCTAAATACATGGGTAGCCACAGAACAGGTCGAGTGACCTCTGAAAACTCAATGCTAAGGATTCATATATTATGAATGTGGGAGCTCAAAAAGCTGCATTACCTTAAATCAAAATCAAACTACTGATCTATTTAGCTCAGCATTCTCGATTCTGATTGTCAGTAGCTATTCACACTTTTCAAGGGGGCACTTTCGCCCTGCCAAGCCTTTCCTTCAGATGTCAGGGATGGATCCTGCAACCTTCTATGTACAGAGTTTGTGCTTTATCACTAAGCTATGCACATCTCTGATCAGACCACTTCAATGCCACCAGAAGAGAATTAAGGAAAAGTGCTGGGTCTGTATATACGTGTGTTGCAGAAAGTAATAGAAATACAAAAGTGGAATGGCTACACAGCTCCTCGATTTGTTTTGTTTCAATTAGAAAATAATAGAGGGACTTAGCAAGAACTGCCTGATAAAAGTAGTTCCAGCTTACCAGGAGAAGACAAGGTGGTGCTAAACATTTTGCCAAGGTGCCCTTCCTGGACTGACCATGAAAGGTTCAGGTCTCACTTCCACTCAGAAGTTTGGGGGACAGGCTCCCTTCCCTTCCCTTCCTTGTTAATTGGCACCCAAACTAGGATGGGAAAGGTACTGTTGTTGGTGACCTAGGTCACAATCATAAGGTATCCAAGATGAGTAAGAACTGTCAGAGCTGACACTAAACCAACCAAGGCTTTACACAATCCAAACTCCCTTCACTCTAAAAATGTTAGAAATTAGAGAGTATTTTCCTGACCCACCGGGCGTGGTGGCTCAGTGGGCTAGACTAGAGCACTGAAAACTTTTGGCTGCAAAGTCAGCAGCTAGGTGGTTTGGGTCCCAGGTGCCACACAGCGGAGTAAGCTCCCGCTGTTAACCCCAGCTCCTGCCAAACTAGCAGTTGAAAGTATGTAAATGCAAGATAAATAGGTGCTGTTGTAAAAAGCAGGAAGGTAAACAGTGTTCCATGAACAGAAATGCATTCAGCCATGCCGGCCACAAGGCCCTGGACTTACACAACATTGGCTCTTTGGCTTGGAAACGGAAATGAGTACCGCCCCTAGAGTCAAACACGACTAGCACCTTTACCTTTACCTATCCTGACCCTAATCTAACTTTGGGCTGGCATATGGACTGTGATTCTGGGCAGGGAGGGAGTTGCATCTGGCATTAATTGAGCTACTTCCTTGCTCCTCATTTCATTCTTCTGCCAGCTGATCTTCAGTTGTGGTGGCTCCTGCTGGCTGTATCTGTCCGGGCAGGTCTCCCTTGACTGCCCGCTCATCAGGCAAGGTGACATGTGTAGCTTAATGGCTGCTGACATGAGGCAAGTTTATTTAAGGCTATGCCATGTGCTCAGAGGCCTCTTTGGCATTTTGAACATCTTTCCCACCCTATTTGGATGAAAAATGTTCACTGTCACTCTGAACGGCTGGTAAGTGAGAGTGCGTTTTCGCCCATCCCATTCTTTTTGATGGTAAGGGGAGGCTCTTAAACATGGTCACAATTGACGGGAAGTGCAAGAGGTCAAGCAAATTTAGGGAAATTGAATAAGTCAAAAGGAGAGGTCGGTAGCCTTCACAGAGAGAATAGGTTCCAGAGTTCCAGACTCTGAAACTCCCTCCCACTAGAGGCCATCTCTGTTGTCCTTCTGGAAACAGGCAAAACTCTTTCTCTTCAGGTAAGCTTTCCCTGAATGATGGACTACCATGTGTATTTTATATAAATCTGTGGGTTCACATAGACTTTGTGTTTATGACTATTTATAACCGTGTTGCTTTAATGTAATGCTGTCTGTCTATTAATGCTGTAAGATGTGCCTCAATTCCTTGTTCTCAAATACTTGAACAAGTCTCAATTGTATTAAGGTTTTCCACCACACATGCATGCTAGTCGTGTCTGACTCTAGGGGCAGTGTTCATCTCCGTATTCAAGCTAAAGAGCCAGCGTTGTGCAAGTCCATGGCCATGTGGCCGGCATAGCTGCAAGGAAACACTGTTTTGCCTTCCTGCTTTTTATGGCGGTACCTATTTATTTACTTGCATTTACATGCTTTCGAACTGCTAGGTTGGCAGGAGCTTGGGTTAACAGTGGGAGCTTGCTCCACTGCATGGCACCTGGGATTTGAACGGCTGAGCTGCCGACTTTGCAGGTAACAGTTTTCAGAGCCATAGTCCACTGAGCCACCACATCCCTTAATTGTACTGGACTGTATATTATCCCTCATTGCTGTGGGCCACCTTGGGTCCTTTTCCAAGGAGAAAGGTGAGGTAAAATACTCTAAAATAAATAAATACATAGAAATTAGGATTAATAAGTAGCTAATTGTCCATGCTTGATCTGACCACTAAAGGTGGGGAAGGTGCTGAACAGGTGGGCAGCACCCTTCCAAGTTAACAAGGAATTATAATTGAGACTTTCTTACATTTCATTCAGGCCCCTTGATTTAAGATTTTAACAGCTAAAGAAAACTGAATTTATTTCAATAAATTGTGGCCCAATTTGAATCCCATAGACCTGTCTCGCCTCTTTATTTATGGGCTGGATGGGCAATGGCACCAGCACAAGGGCAGTAATGCCACCTTAAAAGTATATTACCCTTTCTAAACCCAATACATCTGTTGAATTTGAGTTTGGATTGCATTGGTTTTGTTTAATAAAACTGAGCGGCACTTTTCTTCCTTTCATGATCTTGCTAAATTCTCAGACTGAGATATGATTTAGAAGGCATAAATGTTTTAGTGTATTTGACCTATGTTCATATTTCTATATTATGCTATTTCTGTTTTTTATTTCTGGGGTTTTTTTTAAAGGAAGGGAATGTCAAAGTAAATATACTCATTTTGCAACAGCATAAAAGAATGGAAATGTTCAGAAGTGTAATGAAAATGGAATTCAAATTTTATGATCTGTAGGGGGGGGGAATGTCCTAAGTTAGTCAAAAATGTGAGAAGGGTTTCATTTTAGTTCCAGATAAAGTGAAAGACTGGAACATTAGGTACTTTTGTTTTAAAATTTAAAGTCAGAATGCCTGTTCTAACCTCCATATGACCCTGAGCCCCCCCCCCGGTTACATGTGGGGAGCAGGAAGGGAACTCAGTAAGCAGGGCTCAAAGCCCTAATTTTTATTTTTTTAATTGGAGCGCCCTATGACTGCTGTAGCTCTAGCACCTTTATCTGAACATTAATCTTCTGATTTCACTTGTGGCAATTTCCAACTAATGATGGTTTTTACGACCATGCCCTAACACTGATTTATGCAAACTGCAACAGAGATTTAAGGAATAGTCCAAATTAGCTCCAAAATGGTTTCAGTGAAGCAATTCAATTACACTAATTCAAAAGAGGTTTTAAAATAACATGTAATCATCAAAGCACAGGTTGCATTAGGCTGATGTAAGTGACAAAACAATCAGTAACAGTAAAATTCATCATTCTATTTTTGTGATGGCACATCCCAGTCTATATAAAGCTTTACCACTTTCCATTACTAGAACAGTGAGGCATGTAAAACAACTACTACAACAACAATAAATAATAATAAAAGAAATCACAGCAATGTTTGGACATCAAACATAATGTATACCATCTGCAGAACATGCAGTTATATACATGAAATTACCTATTTATTTTCATTTTTACACATATCTTTCTAGCATTATCCATTTTACCAAATACATTTGTCTCCAGAGTTTTATTGCGTTAAGCCGTGTTAAATGAGGTAATTATCATTTGGGATCAGAAGGATTTCTCATAAGTTTTAACCTCTTACATATCCATTAAAATGTAACATTGCTGTAGGAACATCCAGAGCTTAGTGCAGTTACTTATATTTATTTAAATAGTGTCCTAAACATAGGAAACAGTTGTGGTTTATAACCAGCATTTTCTCTACAGGAAGTCTTGAGTTTACTGGAGTTAACTTATAGAGATAAGAGTACATAGTACTGAAAGATAGAAATGTATAGAGCAAAACTACACTTGATAAATTAAATATATGGGTCTGATGGGTCCCTTAATAATAAAAAAATGTATATGTAGAAGATAAATAGTAATAATAACAATAACCAATAATAACAATAACTAACTTATGTTCATGAAAGCTTCAGAGCAAAAGGAATGCATGGCTTGAAAAACCATTATACGGACAGCAGTTCAGTTATGTACTAGATTATATTATCAATCAATAAAAATTGGACCTATGCTTTAAATTAGACCATCTTCAGGTCGAAACTAAGGGATTTGTATCTGCTGTTCAAGGCCAAGTTGTGCTATTAGAAAATCATTCTGAAGTATGGGATAAGTGAAATATGAAGGGTCTGTCATGAGTCTAAAGAAACAATTCAGCGCTAGAGATGGGCACGAAATGAACAATTTTTCGTTTCTGTTTTTGTTTTTTATTTCGTTACACAACAAAACGACAAATAAATTTTATCTCCAAAATGAAACGAAACGAGCAGAAACACCGGAAATTTTGTCGTGTGTTTCATTTTCATTATGGCAATGCAGTGAATTGCTTTTTTAAAAAAATCACAAAAATCACAAAAAATTGAAATAAATGGTAATGAAACAGTAATGAAACGAACGAAAACAAAAACAATTTTTTTGCAAAAATTTGTGAAAAAAGGAAACAAACTGAAACGGACCCCCTAAATGAAAAACGACAAACGAAATGCCATTTTTTTGATTCGTGCCCATCTCTATTCAGCACATAGCTGGATGTCCAAAGGAAGCATCAACAAATTGCATATTCAAACATAATAAAGATGCAAAGATCATTTTTTCAGGAGCTGGCTAAATGTTATGGATTACTCATACTTTTTCTTCCATATTAAAAATTCTAGCAACCTCCAGTTTTTGAAAACAAAAGTGCAATAGGATACTGGGACAATCATGTTATGACAGACATAACAGTTGATTTTAATAAGCCAGACGTTATACTTCTAGACAGCTGACAAAGAAACACATACTTTATAGAGGCAGAAGTTTCATCAACAATCAATGTGAAAAGTGCAAACAGTTACAAAAATAAAAAAGGACCAAGCACTAAGGCATAAAATTAAAAGAATATGGAACAAAGAGCAGGTCCTCTTCCTCCTCATACTAATTTCAATCAAGGCAACCAGAGTCTTCCCAAAATCTTTGGCTACCACTTTAAAAGAATTACCAATAGCTGCTCATTTGCACCCTAAAACTGAAAGATGAAGAATTTTAAAAACATATCACCACACCCGCAATTTTATGATTTTATATCTAATTTATAGGTCCAACCCCTACCTGCAAATCAGCCACACCAAAAAGTAGTAGTAGTAGTAGTAGTAGTAGTAGTAGTAGTAGTAGGAGGAGGAGGAGGAGGAGGAGGAGGAGGAGGAGCAGCAGCAGCAGCAGCAGTAGTAGGAGTAGTAGTAGTAGTAGTAGGAGGAGGAGGAGTCATGTGCTGACAAATTGATTTTGACTTAGGTCAATGCTTTTCAGGCTTTTAAAACATAATGTACTCACAAGTGGTTTACTATTCCCTTCTTTTGGTAGTCTCCCTACTCAATACTACATTGGCTTACTTTTTTCCTAGGGAATCCTACTCCCAATTTCCATGCTTTACTCACTGAACTATGTAGCCAGCATGCAAATACGGAAAATGGGGACCATACGAAAAATGACATGCTGTTTCATCGTTTCTTAAGGTTTTGAAACATTTGGAAGTGAAACAAAATGACAGACAGCATGTTGTCAAGAACCGAAATGAAATGTTTTCGGTTCGGAGGAACTGAACTGGGGAGCTGCTGCCGGATCTCGCTTCAGGCAAGGGGCTCCCTGCTCGGTTTTCACCACCACCACCCAGCTGGTTTTGACAGCTCAAGCTGTCAAAACTAGCTGGGCAGTGGTGGGGAGAACCAAAGAGCAGAGGAGGGAGGCTTTTGAATTTCCCGCCCCAAAAGCCTCCCTACTCTGCTCTCCATTTCACAGCAGGTCTGGGAGGGCTTGCTCTCTCAGACTGCTGCTGTGTTGGAAGCCCAGGGGATTCCCTGGGCTTCCCCACATAGCAGGAGTTTGAGATGGGGGTGCACCCTCCCACACCCCAACCTTAAAAAAAACCCACCTGGGTGGAAGAGGCAGCAGCGACACAGCAGAAGGGAGCAAAGTTTTTTTACTGCTGCTTGCTCCCTTCTGCCATGTTGCCCCTCCCCCTGCCTCCCAGGTAGGGCTTTTTGACAGGCTGGGGTGGGGAGAGGGGGACTCCATCCCTCCCCACAGCCTGATCTATCAAAAAACCCCAGCTGAGAGACAGGGGTCACAAGAGAGAATGGAGCAAGCAGCTGGAAATTCAAACAGAGTGTGGCTTGCTCTGTTCTGCCTTGCTGCATGCCTCCTAGCTGGAAAATGGTGTGGAAGCTGAAGCCACCAAGCCCAAGGTGGATTTTTTTGACAGGTCAGGCTGACCCCATTGTTTCGTTATTCATTTTGTTTCATTACAAAAATTCTATTAAATAGGCATTTAGTAACGAAATGAAATAAAATGCAATGAGTAATGAAGCGAAATGAAACCAACACTAGTTTTCCATTTGATGCCCATCTCTACTGTTCATGCATAGTCTCTGAACTGTATGAACTTGAATGGAATTCAAAAGGGATGGGAAACATAGGCAAAATTGTGTGTCATTGGCATATTAGTAACATTTCATAAAAAAATCTCTGAACGCCTTCCCCCAGCAGTTTACAGAGAAGTTAAACAACAAGAAAGATGAGCAGGTGGCTTATACACTACGTCAAATAAGGTCAAGCAGATTGATTCACTACTATTGTCCAAGGTCATTGCTCCAGGAAGGTATGGCATCTCAACAATATTACATGTAAAATCCTGCCAGATAGCCAAGTTGCACATCCCGAGTGATAGTTCTGAAAGTTACTCATTTGTCATAGAAATTATGAAGTCTCATATTTTCCAGCCACTTAAGGTACCAACTGAAGGTGACCCAACCTGTGTCTGTATGAACACAGGGCTTCAAACCAGGAAGAAATGGATCCAACTCATTATAGTTCTCAATACCATTTGAATGATGTAAGGAAAGAGAAAGAGCAAATTCCATTTTCACTTGAAATGACACTGATAAAGCAGCACACCAGATCTGCATTTCATAAAGCATGTTATTGGTTGTATAAGTTATGGACTCCCTCTAGAAAAAGGGTTCTGTGCTGACTATAAGTACTTTCCAAAATGATAGTCCATTTGTTTCAGTGGTGAAATTAGCTTCAATCAGGCTCCATTTCTAACACCAACCTCACTTATCCCACTCACTATGTGTTATGTTGCAGGCAGAATCCTTATTTCAGTTTGATAAGCTTTTTATTTCATTACACCTGGTTAAGTGAAAGGATCTGAATTCACAACAGAGTTTTTTCCAATCAAAGGGGGAAAAGAGTTCTCTTCTATGTCAGAATGACAGAATGGTCTATTAAACTGAAAACAGTGTTTGACAATAATGTCAGGACACAGTCTGCCTTTTTCTCCTCTAGTGATGAAATATCTTTAACAGTTATGAAAGGCCTCTCTTTCTAAGGAGAGGCGAACCCCCCTGAGTCAGTGGGGACCCTCAAGGAAACTGGGCATGGAGGGGAATTAGTTCCTTAGGCAGAAAAAAAAAACATTCAGACCATAGGCCTCTAGGAGAATGGAATGATCTCAGTATTAAGCAGTGTCAGGTCACATTAAACTTTACATCTTTACTAATGCATCTTTGAAAAGGCAGTCCATAGCATTTCATTAATTTATCTTACCCTGGCTGGAAATGTTGTAAGAGCTGCTGACAACAGAAAAAATGGCTGCTCTTGTAATTAAGGCACTGGGCCGCCACTTAGAAGACTTGATTTATTTCATGGTTCTTCCACAACTGTGGTGTCGATAAATCTCTGCCTCTGTTCCCTACCTGAAATATGAAGATAAATTCATTAGGCATTTTTGGGGAAGGGAGAGTTCTGTATACACACAGGGCAGATAGAGATAAGGCATGAAAAAGCAAACACAGTGATTCCTGAAGCTGGAGAGTGACCAGTAACATTGAGTAATGGGTTCTATGTTGAGATGTATGTAAGTAGTAAAGTACCATATGACTCATTTGTTGAATATATACCATGCAGGCTAGAGAGGAGAAAGCGCGGCGTGTGTGTGCGTGTGTGTCTGTGTGTGAGAGAGAGGGGCGGGGTGGAATAACTGGTAATAATAATACAACGGAGTCGACGGCGCCAGTGCTGTCAAAAGCGAGCCCTCCCTGAACACACCCAGGTGAGGGGGAAAGAAAGCACGTGGACGCTCCTCCTGCAGGCGAGGCGAGGGGAGGCGTCGGCGAAGGCAAAAGAGGCGAGAAGCGTCGCCCTCCCGCAGGCGGAGGGCTCCAGGGTTCAGGCGCCCTTGGGGTTCAGGCGCCCTGGTTCATTGAACCACAAAGGCCTATGGGAAAGTCGCCCCTGAGTATTGTATCACAATATTTTAAAACATAACTCTATTATTAAAGTGTGTTTATTTGTAGTTGTCTGTATTTTGAGTGATTTAACATTGCAGCCTTTGGATTGTTAAACTGAAAAACAGACTAGAAATGTCTTAATAAATAATAAAAAAGAGAAGTTCTAAAGAACATTTCTCATTGCCATTGTAGTGGCACCTGCAGTAGAAGGTTCTCCAAAACAGTTAACTTCATTGCACTCAGTTCCTTCAGCAGGCTTGGAGGCTGTGAAGGAACCATTTTTTCAACAAGCTGGAATCATTCAAGCAGGTGGTGGAAGACTAGCATGGTCATATATCCTTTTTTGGCTGAAATTACCATTGTCTAATTGAACACATTCTCTGTTTGAAAGACTGTCTAGTCACAGTCTGTTTTAAGCATAAAGGATGATAAGAAAAGGCGATGGGGCTCTGAAGTGTCCTACCACCCATTATCACCTAGACAGCAAGCTAAGTGGGTATGCACTCTATTCGGTCACATCTTTTCCCATTATGATGTGATGGACTGCATTTCTATTTGAGCTACAGTTCTTGCCGTTACAATGGGACCCGTACATACAAATTAGTCTGGAGAATTTTCTTGAAGAATCAGAAGGAGTAATGAAATTTAATGGAAAGGCTTTATTCACTGGTGGGGAAGTAGCATCAAACACACAGAGAGAAAACAAACAGAACCTTTGTAGTCCTTACACAGAACAAAAGCAAGGGCAGGTGATACCCTTATGAGACCACTACAAATAATTTAAAACACTGCAAATGCTCACTTTCAATCTCTACTAGTCTTCATCAGGCTGTGCACTAATATATGGCAAATGACACAGATTTTAAAAAGAAAAAAGTTCCAAACGTCATGGCAGATGTCTGTGCCAGTCCTTTAAAAATGAGTTCCAAAGGGGAGGCTGTAAACACAAGTCAGGAGTGTCAGTGTTTACCTACCCTTGTGATGGCATATGCTCATTTTAGAGGTTAAAAGAAGAATCTTCAAATAAAAAAGATCCATGAAGACAGTAGCTTACAGGATGTTTACATTACAGTGTAGATTACAGGGGTGCCTACAAACAAAACATCTGGGAGAACAGCCAAGAGTGGCTTCTTTATTGTTTTACACTCAGGGTGTGAATACACCAAGAAGCTGAATCAACTTTGAATTATTCAGAACTTTGCTCTGATGCAGAGGTGTCCAAACTTTTTGCAAGGAGGGCCAGATTTGGTGAGGTAAAAATGTGTGTGTGTGTGTGTGTGCGGGGGGGAACCATTCAACCTGAAGGGCCGATAAAGGGTGCGGGCCGACGCACACCTGCAACAGCCGCGAACATTCCGGTATCAAGGTAACCAAAGGGCCAAGTGGCTGTTGCACAGTCCGGGAATTGGCAGGCTTGCACCCAAGACACACAGCTGCTTGTATATGCTGCCCTCCCTTGCAAGGAGGCAGGGAGGATACTGCAGCAATGGAGCCAGGGGCAGGTATGCTGGGTGCATGGGTGGGGGTATGGACAGAGGCAGGGAGGGTAGTCAAACCATAAAACTGCAAGCCGATGTCTCCAGCCGGCACAGGGAGGGGCCGGATGGTGGGGATGCACAACAGGATGAGTCAGCAGGGAGAAGAGGTTACGGGCCGCTCGAAATTTTAAAACGGGCTGTATTTGGTCCACCAGGCTGGACTTTGGACATGCCTGCTCTGATGTTATTCACAGCTTGTATTACAAATTGCAATCAGTGCTCACACAGGGGCTGGAGATTGATTTGGGAGTTTTCCCTTCATACGGGATGCAATGCCCACAGCCTCCCACTCCTGTCCTTTCTTTCTCTGGCCCCACCTCTGCTAATTTTTAATAGTTCACTGTGAAACTGCTTTGTCATTTATAACTTTAGAATTCTAGATTTCTCAAAACCTTTTCTTTAGAAAAATAACACAGAAAGGTTCACACAGCCCAAGAGTATTTTGCAAAATGCACAGTAATTTAGATTCCATACTGGTATCACCACTTCCCCTTCTCAGTTACTCTTTTTCCTTTTTCCTTAAAAAAGAAGGGAGAGGAAAAACAAGGATAATTAACTCAAGGAAAAGGGGAAGTATAAAGGAAGGGGGGAGGAGAGGAGAGAAGGAGGGAAGAAAGGAAGAAAAGGGGGAGGGGGAAGAGTACAATCACATTACTCCTTTTCCTTACTTTCAAATACTGTAATGCATTCATTACCTAATCTCTAGTCACAGTTTATCATGCCAATAGTTTAAAACTATATGTGACCACTGATGAGGTGAATTATAATGGTTTTTTTGGGGGGGGGGGGGGATACCGTTCAAACCTTTGAGTTCTC
>JAHTLZ010003399.1:2513397-2554623 GCA_023846285.1 Phrynocephalus versicolor
TTCTTCTTCTTCTTCTTCTTCTTCTTCTTCTTCTTCTTCTTCTTCTTCTTCTTCTTCTTCTTCTTCTTCTTCTTCTTCTTCTTCTTCTTCTTCTTTTCCTCCTCCTCCTCCTCCTCAGATCCAAACAAACAATGCTTTAAAGAATAGAAGCAGCTACATGTTTTTTTCTCCTTTGTTCCTAATGCTGTGATCAGATACTGTGGGAGTTGCTCTGGTGAGGAAAAAAAACATAATATAAGAAGAGTCCTGCTGGATCAGGCCAAGGGACCATCTGGCCCAGCTGCCTGTATCTCACATTGGCCTCACCAGATGTCTCTGGGAGCACATGAGACAATGCCTGTCTCCTGATGCCACTCCCCTACATCAGCCATTTTGAAGGACCATCCTTTTAAGCCTAGAGATAACACGCTTCCCCATAATGGCTTGTAACCTGCAGTAGACTTTTCCTTCAGAAATCTGTCCAATCCCCCTTTACAGGCACCCAAGCCAGATCCTGTGGCAAGGGGAACCACAACATTAACAACAGTCTGAGATCAGACATACAGCCTTCCCACCACTGACCACACTCATATTTTCCCTCAAACAATCCGTCTCTTACCCGAATGTCCTGCATTCCACACACCATCCTACCCCTTATTAATGAATCCCATTTAACTTAAAAATGCAACTGCGTATTGTCTTTAAACTGATAAAATGATTTTCACTGCCTTCTCCAATTGCTTGGTCCTGCATGAAAAAAAAACCCTGTTATCTTTCCACTGTTTCATTCCTCCTGGCCATCCAAACAACTTATCAATGCAGCAATGATGAGTATAGGCAAACAGCAAGCAGCAACGACAAAAGTCATCTCTGAACTGCAGTGCTGGAATGGACCCCTGTGGATCATTGACTCCAGTCCCTCTCAAGGAAGTAGAGTAAGGAACTGAACTCTCACCTCTCCACAGCCTGAAGCCTGAGCCACTGAGCCAGCCAGCAATGTATGTCTCACTTATTTATTTTCTCCTGCCCTCAATCTATACTTCTCTCCCCATTCTGCCTTCTCAGTGGAGTGGTCAACTGCCCAAGGAGGACTGGACTCCCATTTTTACTCGAACACTGGCCTGCAGAAGGGCTCAGGTACTGCTCAGAGGCCAGGAAGTAGACTGGCCAGACTAGGGTGTGGGGTGAGATCAGCCTCCGACACAGCTTTGTAGACAGATGCCATGGATGTGCATTGTACGAATATGTCCAAAGCATAAACTCTGTTCATAAGTCTTAGGGCGTTTTTACACGACCGCTAAAATCCGAGGCAAAGGGCTCCCAAATGTGAAGCTTAAAATTGTTTCCCCACCAGCTGTGAACTTTAAACAAAATAAAGTATGACCATGCCCACCTGAGCGTGCCCCAGCACACTTTTCAAGTACCTGGTCTCCAGAGGTAAAAAAAATCTTCCGATGCGGATTGTAAAGCTGTGGACACCGGGCTTTTGTTTGTTTTTTTGTCCTCGCTGCCCCTTTAAGAGACAGGAATCACTACAGGGCTGCTTGGGGCTGCTGGGACGGCAGACGGAGGTGAGTGGAGGTGAGCCTGCATTCTTTTCTCCCTTTTTTTCTCCCTCTTCTCATGCAGACAGGAGCAATGGAGGTCGGAAGGGTGGTAACACAGGAAGAGGAACAACACCCCATGATCTCTGGTCTGAATTTAATTTGCCAGCGGATTTTAGAGGTAGTGTAAAAGCACCCTTAGAATCCCAGTTGCAATACTTACTGGATAAATCTGATAATAGTCCATAAAAGTAAACTCTCCAAGCTATGCTCTTATATTGTGGCAAGGCAAATTGCACTGAAGTGTTACAGCAAACAGATGAAATGGCAGTTTTAACTTTAAAAGTCTGTCTTTTTTTAAAAAAAATGTTTCTTTGGGGAGTGGGACATATTGATACACAACCTGACAAAATCTCTTTCTTTAGTGATTTAAAGATTATCATTTAGGTCTGGCTGAAATTCAGATCATGGCTGCTTCACAGATATCTATCTATCTATCTATCTATCTATCTATCTATCTATCTATCTATCTATCTATCTATCTATCTATCTATCTATCTATCTATCTATCTATCTATCTATCTATCTATCTATCTATCTATCTATCATCTAAAAACTTGTACTATTCCCTCTGATATAAACTGAGCGGGGGGGAGGGGTTCAAATTGTCTTCAACTAAATGAGGGAAATTATCTAAAGATGCAATTCTATCCTTGCTAGTTCTAAATCTTTCCCAGTCACCATGGCTTAGTGAAGTTACAATAGTGCTGGTCTGTCACGATGCCAGCTTTTTTAATCTATGCAACTCAGAGATGGATTTTCAGCAACAAAGCTCCCCTCCCATGTGTTGGAGGCTTCCTGCCAATAGTGGGTGGAGTAACTGCTGGCCCTCTATTGTCTATAAGCACACTGACATCATGCACAAGTGTATGCATACCTACCCACCCAACATAGTTCATTATAATTCATCATCTTACATGCACTTCATCCCCGCATGTATATAATACGTACAGATTCACTCACTCATTTTCTCTCCCATCCCATCCCACCCTCACTTTTCAGCTATCCCATGGGTGGAGTTACACAATGCTGAGAGCTGCCACCTTTTCCAGTATTGAGCATATATACTGTGCTTTCTCTGTGCCAGTGCTTATGGAAGATTCCATTCTCAGACCAGAGAAAGTAGGCACATCTATACTGTTCCGGTGACCAAAAAGTAAGACTCTATTTGTTATCTGATCTCAGGAGGCATTATCCAAATCTCCAGTATGGCTAGGAAATCTGCACGAGAACACCCTTGTCACTGCTGTTTCTCCTTTTTCCAGTTGACAATTGCCTTTCTCCTTTCTCTCAAATATTGATAGAAGTGCTATCAACAGCACTTCTATTAATGTGCTAGCAAGCAGTTTAGCTTGCTTATTTCATTTATTGCTTTTAAAACCAATTGTCAACATTTTAATATATTTTAGCATTCCCACCACATATGAAAGTAAGTACCTACTTTCTGGCACCCTCTCCAGCACATCTTAGAATAATTACCATCCATTTTATTTTACTTCACTGCAGCATAAGTGCCATGTCCAAACTCTTCTTCTTCTTAGCATTTTCCTGTGGGTAAAGACTTCGCTTTTTGGATCCTGAAAAGCCACTTTCCCCAATTGACCACATCTTCAGAGCACAGGTCAACTATTACATGTCCTTGTTGACAGTGTCCTGCCACCTCTGCTTTGGTTGTCCTCGTGGGCACCTGTCATCAATTTTTAGGTGGTAAGCAGTTTTGGCAACAATGGATGGTGCTGCTCTGAGGACATATCCATACCAGCAAAACTGGCTTTCTCTCATTTTATCTGTTATTGGTACTACACCTAGTTCCTCTTGGGTATTATAGTTTGTGAGGTGGTCAAGTAGAGAGCTACCCAATATCCAATGGAGCAGATGCATTTCCATGGCATGAAGAAAGCTCTCTACACCCACTGTTGCTCTCCAGCACTCCGTACCATACACTTTATGCCACAGGGTGGACAATCATCTTGCAAATCTCGGATTTGAGATAGATTGGCATTCATTTGTTGCAAAGCACACTGGTGAGTTTTTGACATTGCAAGCAGGCTGCATTCACCCTTGCTCACATAACTGCTGATACCATCATCACCTTGGTGATGGGAGCCAAGATGTCAAAATATATCCACTTTCTTTAGGTCTTCTCCATTTATTTGGAATAGAGATGGGCATGAAATGAAAAACAAAATGCGGTTTTGCCATTTTGTTAGGTGGGACGTTTTGTTTCATTTCCTCACAAAACATCCTTTTCCTTCTCTAAATGATTCTAAATGATTCATCCTAGAGGAATCAATGGCACAGGAGCTCAAGCTCTTCCCTGAAAGCTCCCAAAATTTGGAAAAGTTTGGGCTTCAGGGAGCTGAGTTATGAAGCGCCAAAGCATAGGAAAAAATCTTTCTAATAGGAATCAGAATACAAGTCTTGGTGGTTCTATGCTTGCCCACAGCTTGGCTTCCGAAGTTCTTATTCCAATAGAAAGATTTTTTCCTAGGGGCACCCCCTTTGGAGCCTCATAACTCAGCCTCCTGAACCCCAAACCTTTCCAAATTTCAGGGGGTTACCTAGAATCGCTTAAGGAAGCTCCCTTGCCATTTTGGTGCTTTAGGACCCAAGGAAGCATAGTGTTTCATTTCATTTCAGTTCATTTCATAATGAAACTACTTAATTCATTACAAACAAAACAAAATGAAACTATTATAGAAATGAAACAAAATGAAATGAAACACTATTTTTCCATTTCATGCCCATCTCTAATTTGGAGTGTTCCATGGATGGTAACTGTCTGAATGAAAAAAAACATGAATGAAAAAACAACTCATAAAAATCAATGGAAATCAATGGAAAATATAAAAATGTTGGTATCTGAAAATAATAAAGCTTATGATATTCTCACTAGCTTAGATACTATGGAAATTACAATGCCTAGGCTGACTAGGTCTAAATCTAGCTGACTACATCTTGAAGCCAAACTCCAAGCAAGCCTCTCTCTCCTAGCCTAAAGTATAAACTTTTCTTTTTCCCAGCTCCCAGAATCTTAGAGATGTCACATGAAGCAATTGTCCAATGATAGCTGTCAATTTTTCTCTAACTTGGCTTATTATGGCTAGACTATTGCATTTCTTAGATAAGCATTTGGCGAAAAGCTGAAAAGAAGCAGTTAATATTGAGCCTTATAATTAGAGATGGGCACGACTCAGAAAAAAAGTTTCGTTTTCGTTTTCGTTTTCGGCTAGGGTCTGAGTCGTTTCGTTTCCGTTTTCGTGGGCTAATTTCAAAATTTTTCGTTTTCGTTTCGTTACGTAACGAAAACGAAAAACGAAAACGAAAACGAAAACTTTTCCGTTTCTCCCCATTTAGCTCAATTGAGTGCTTTTCCAGTAACGAAAAACGAAAATTGGCTCGAAATTAGTCGTTTCGTTTCCGTTTTCGGTCCAGGTTGGTGCCGATTTTCGTTTTCGTTTCGTTTCCGTAACGAAAACAAAAAACGAAAACGAAAACGAAAATACCGCTAAGTCGTGCCCATCTCTACTTATAATTCACAATGTCCCATCATGCCAATTTCCATTCATGCTGTGTTCCATCATCCTAATTCCATTGCAGATTGGCATGACTTTGGGAGTGGGGAAACAGAAATTCAATGCTGGAGATCTTATAGAAATAATATCACATGCTTTCGTGGTTTACCTTGAAGTCTTTTGCCATCTTTATCCTTTATGCTTTGACTAACCTGTAAATGTCCCTATCCCCATCTCACATTTCCAGGTGGTTGTACAGATCTTGATAGTGTTCCACCTTGGTTTTGACAATGGCCCCCTTGATTGCTCCTTTGACAGTAACACAGTTGTGTCCAGTTTCATCTGTCTTTTCTGTTCACTATTTTTAAAAGTCTCTCTTCTCTTGCATTTTGTCCTGCACTTGCTCAGTCCACAGCCATGCCTGCTTGTCAACATAATGGCAGCCTGACACCAAGGATTTCTGTGGTGATGGTGGCAACAGAGTTACAAAATTATGTACAGGTGATGTCCCTTGAGGTGGTATTGATGGGGGGGGGGAGATTTTTCTGATCATATCTTCTTTCTGGTTCCATAGCTTACGCCATTTCATCTTCAATGGACCTGTGGTGCCACCTGATCACTTATGGCTATTTTATATTTAGATCTGTGATGAGTGGCCTTTGCTGTGGGGTGAGGAGATCAGAGAGGATAACCTTCATGTTGGATACAGTGGGAAAATTGTACATTTTCAGAAGGATACTATTTCCACCACAACTGTAGGTTGTATGTTTTTTGAAAAACATGTTGCAGATTACAAGATCATTAGCTTTTGCAAAATCAATAATTAATAATCCATCTTCATTGCAGTTTCCATAACTTTGGTTCCCATGGCACTAGTATAGGTTCCACATGCTTTCCACGTGTTTCCCACATGGCCATTTAAGTTGCCACAGAGGAATAACATGTCTTCTTCAGGACAGGCAGATATTTTGGCCCATAGTTCATTCCAAAATTGGTCCTTGGTGTCTTCATCAATTCCTGCTTGTGAGACATAGGCAGAAAATACCTGAGATCAGCAGATTGGGGGTGTCAGTGGTTACAGACATGAGGAGGTTGGAGTGGCTCATGGGTGCATAGGTCCATGCTCACAACAACAGCAACACCATTGTTGTTGGACACACCCTGGTAAATCAACCCTCTCTGATATCCCTGGATTTCTGGTTCTTCCATCTGGTCTTTTGAAGGCATGCTATGTCAAAACAGTGGCATTTCAGAACTTTGGCTCTGGTTTGCTGCTGCATCCAGTCAATGTTGCGATGTTGAGTGTAGTGATGTGCAGGGCTGAACTTGATTCTGTAGCATGAAAGACCAGCGTGCTTCCTGATAGTTCTGTTTCTCTGTATTGGTTTCCTTCAAGTGTGTGCCTCTTGCATGTGCTATTCTGGCTTCCCCAAGAGAATTCTTCCTCCCCTATTGCTCTTCCAAGACAGTCTGCTCAGCATCATTTTCTCTGATAAGGCCGGAGGGGTGGTCCTTAAGTGGTCATGTTGTTTCTTCTGCTGGGATAACCAATTGGCACCTGTTGCAAGTATATGATTCTATGTTCTCTGATAGAAAGTCATACAGGCCACGTGGGAGGCAGGTCAATACCAAAGCTCCTTCAACATCCCCTCTCTCCTCTGCTGAAACAACACTCCTGTATTTCACCTCAAACCTGCCTACTGAAAACACTCACACAGTTGACAGGCTCCCACAGGAAATCAGAGAGCAGCTATAGACCTGGCCTTCTTCCCCAACCAAATAAAGTAACACTCTTTCGTCTCAGCTGTATTGCAGTGCCTACCCTTTCTGTGTTCGGAGCTTGGAGCGCAACAAGGGAGTGCAGCTGCAACTGAACAGAGCTACAAACACAGGCTTTCAAACAGCTCAAACTAAGAAACAGCCTCGAGCCAATACAGTCATCCTTATTCTCCCTTATCTCTTCCACCAATCTCAGAAAAACACACCTGTTTACTCACCCAGCTCAGGAGCATACAGGGTCTCTGAGTATACCTGTAGACCTGGTTGCTAGGTCTGTAGCACTGGTAATGTTTAAGATGTCCCTTTTTGTGGGCTGCTGTGAATCTGCCTGGTGGGGGGAAATGAGCCACAAGTTTTGAAAATAAATCATGATAGATAAATCAAACAGTGTGCTTGATATAAAAATCTATTTCTGTATACTCTTTTGTCAAATTCTAATTCATTTCTTAAAGCAAAGAGACTTTATCTAACATATCCTTTTGTTGATTAAGACATATAAATAAGTACTTGTTTCTATATTCTTTATTATAAGTAATAGAAGCCATATATTTCTTCCCATCGCAGATCACCACTTTGTTCTCCTTTTCTGAATTCCTCGCATCAGGAAAGAGAAGGATTTGTAATTGCTTTGGGGCAGCATTTGCCTGTCTTTGAGTGGCATGTATTGGCGTGCAGCATATGCCAGTTACAGCCTTCTCACAAACACTGCTGTTATTTCTTCCTGCCTCTGTAGTTACTGGATAATACAGATCCCCAGGCCAGTAAGTACAATAATCCCATGACTTAACTGGAATTTCTGTTTGAAATATTAATGCCTGAGTGAAAGACTAGGGAGAACAGAATTATACATACATAAAAGTTTCAGAGAGGGTAGCTGTGTTAGTCTTTTCAAGAATTATAGGCAAAAATAAAATCAAAACAAAACAGAACAAAAGACATAAAACATGTGGCACCTTAAAGACTTTCATATTTTAATGTAATATTTTGTGGACATGTCCACTTCTTCAGACATATAGCAGCAGAATGAGGTGTGCAATATAATATGTAATGGAATATACATTTCATACCAGATATTCATTGGCTGTAGTATATAGAGTTGGGGGGTAGATAGGGAAGGAGGAGGGGGATGAAGAGGAGGGAGAGTTGATTAGCAGAGATGGTGGGAAGGAGGATTTAGCCAGGGTCTGTAGATATGTTAAGTATAGTTTTATGGCTCTGGGTCCATGATCTATTGATAAGTTAAGTGTGGTGTTATGGCTCTGAGCAGACCTGTCAAGTGTCCCATATTGGGTGGGATTTCCCATTTTTTAGTGCTCATTCCCACTGTCTTTCCGGGTGAGCCTTTCCCCCGGAAATGTCCCTATTTTTACACTGGCCAGTGGCAGGCCTTCAGATTCTGGCTGGGGCTGCTGGCCAGCTGCTCCACCTCCGCGATGTATGCTGCTGCTGCTCGGGTCCTAAGAAAGGCAGTGCATTGGGAGACCCTGCCCCACTGCCCCAACAGCAGCAGCATACATCATGGAAGCAGAGCAGCTGGCCAGCCCCAGTAGCCTCAGCTGGAATCTGGCCCAGCCCCCATTTTGTGGAAGCATTTGGCTTGAGGGCAAGTTGGGGCAGCTTCCACATCTGCTCCCCACTTGTGCCATGGGAGCCATGGCCCACAGTGCAAGCTATTGCAGCCCTCCAGGGGAGGCATTGCTGCTCAGAAGAACCCAACAAAGTGTGAGCCCCTGCTTCCTCCCGAGTGGAAGAGCAGCAGCCTTGGAGGTGCTTCAGTCCATCTCCAGCACACCCCTCATTTCCCGTCCCAGGGAAACAGAGAAGGCAGCGTTGAAGCAGGAAGCTGTGGTGCATGAAGCCTTCCCCTCCTCTCATAGGAAGGGGAGGGGAGACCCAAGCAACTTCTCTGAGCTCCTGCCCATCTATAGAAGCAGAGAGAGGGGTCAGAAGCATTGCCATGGCTGTCTCTGCAACCCCCCTCAGCCCCAGGGATGGCAGGTGAGAGCCAGAAAGTTCAGCTGCCACTGCTCCCAACATTGCCGTCTGCAGGCGCCTCAGGCACCCGGCCCTTGAGCTTGTGCAGCCACTGGGAGGATAACTGCACACCGCTAACTGGGGGGGTGCACGGGGGAGAGGAGCTGGCCAGATGCTGCTGGGGGGGAGCGGGGGGAGGTATGTGCATGCACATGGATGTTTGTGTTTTTGTGTGCACATGCATGTTTGCACAGAAATTACACCTCCCGTCCCAGCCACCAATGACAGCTATGGCTCCAAGGTAAATTCCTCAAGAGACAGAAACCAGATCAGATTACAGCAGAGTGGGGGGAGTGGAAGAAGGGGGGAGAATGGGAGTTTTTACCTTAGAGACCACAAAAAAATTGGCAATATAATAATATTGCATTTGATAATGACTCAAGAAATCCTGACATGTTTAATCCATTCTTGTGTGTTTCCATCTTATACATGAATCTTATCTCAGCTGTTTCTCTTTGTATTCTTGATCTGTAATGATTCTGTTCCAAAACAGTGACCTTCAAGTCCTTCAAGGAGTGTCCAGGTAAACTGAAATGGTTTGAGACAGGTTTCTGTATAACGTGGTTTTTTATGACAAACTTGTGCCCATTGATGTGTTTTCTTAGAGACTGTCCTGCTTGTCCAATGTAGAATGCAGATGAGGCATTGTTGAAAAAGATGGCATAGATTACATTGGTTGAGGATCAAGTGAAGTTGCCCTTGATACTCTGTTTGACATTGTTGGGTCCTCCTGTGATACATAAAAACAACCCTTTAAACCCATCAACACTTTTTACCCTAGCATGGTTAGAAACAGGCATTTTCCTAACATTTGTCCACTTGAAGTGTACACACAATTGCTTCAGCATTGCAAAACTGCAAGAGACCTGTTATCAGAGGCTCTAGACCTGCTGGCTGGTGGTTCTTCTTGTATAAATTCAGGGAATAGATAGATAGATAGATAGATAGATAGATAGATAGATAGATAGATAGATAGATAGATAGATAGATAGATAGATAGATAGGTATCCCCTGAATTTATACAAGAAGAACCACCTGCCAGCAGGTCTAGAGCAGGTCTATATATATATATATGCTTATTGGCTCTCTTCAGATACTGAGAACAGGTATAGAGCCCCTCTCTCACCCCCCCTCTCTCTCACACACACATCTGTATCTATAGATATGGATATGGATATAGATATCTCCCCTGAATTTATACACAAAGAACCACCAGACAGCTGGAAAATAATGAATTAGGGCAACAAATAACAAGAAAAAAAGAATTCCAATTGTGTATATACATGTACAACCCAGGAGAACCTGGTAGTGGTGTAGGGGTACAAGTTGAACTAGAATGTAAAACTGTGGCAGCTGTACTGATTCATATCAGCTACCCAGTAGTAACCATTGTCATATCCACTAGCAACCAAGTTTTTTTGTTTTGTTTTTGTTTTTTCATAGTTAACTGAAGACCAACATAAAAACTCACAACCACAATACTGTTGCTAGGGAAATACATTCCCTTCTATCTACTTTGCGGGCTGCAGCTAAGCTGAGATGTAATTGGGAAGACAGAGAGTGGTTAACATGTCATGTCACTTCTATTAAAGGAAATGTTCCAGTGTTCTAATCCTAAAACCTGTGGGTCCATGACACTACTGTTCCTTAGAGTTCTGGCTTAAAGCATGTAGAGTGCTGAGCAAAAGCAGAAGAAAGGGGAAACTTCACGCAGCACATGGGAGGGGAGGGGGACCATCAAAATCTCAGCCTCTGTAGTTGACAGTCCTCATAAAACAAAGTGCGTTTATTACTCCCACCAGTGCCCTTGCTTATGAAATATCATTTCAAAATTTAATCTATCGAACTAAGAGAGCCATGTTTTCCTCATACATTCTTGTTTTACAAACACAAAATAAAGAACAAATATCACTTTCCTTATGGGAGCTGATGGGTAAACAGCACACTCGGGGAAAATATTAAGAGTGCATGCTGGCAAATCTAAAAGTGCATGCCTCCTGGCCACTGAATCTTTCGGCTTGCTTCCAGGCAACTGACTGATAGCAATGTGTATCTTCTCCCACCTGGTTTACCTCATCTCCTGGGATACAGCCAATATGCTGCTTTCACAGCCTTGTGTAATGACCTGAACACGGTACAGGTCGACAGTCGAAGAATAAAAAGTAGGAACAACAACAACAAAAATCAAATGTATCAGAACAATCTTCAAAGCACACTTATAAAGAAAAGAAAGAAGTTTCCTGGGAAATAACAAACACAAATAGAACATTCTGGCACTTGAATTCATGGTAAATCTATGAGGACTGTAGGGTTAGAGGATCACTCTTGTGGGAGGGCACTCTAAAAATATTGGTTTTGTATTTCAGTTGGGAAACACTTTGTGTCAAGACAGGTGCCATGCAGAGAAAACTTGCACTGGGATGTAGGTTCTAGCTTATGAATGCTAAAACTCATGGCAAACCATAATGTTCTTAGGAACAACTGCAATTCCACAATAGTCTGCAAGCTTTTGGGGTCTCCAGAACTTTTCATGAGTAAGGAAATTTTTAATGAAATGGGACTGGATGCAGGAAAATAACACAGACTTCCCAAACTTTTGAAATTAAACTAGGTTTAAAATTGTAGTAAATATAGTTCCAAGAAAGACATTACGGTCTTGGTGAGTCACTTTATAGGTGTTAGACGGTACCGGCAATGACTAACATGATGAAGGTAAAATGGAGGATCCCCATTTCTCACAATACCAGGCTCGTAATAAACAGCATATGTTTCTTTGCCTTAGGCAAAAGAAATATGGCTCTTAGGTGCCATACGGCAGAAGTACAAAGGAAAAATGCACAGTCCTTACACATGTGAAGTGAGAGATAAAAGTCTTGTGTGATGCATTAGGCTAAAAGAGTCAATTCAGGGCAAACTGAACATTACCTAGTGATGGGGGAGAGTGAAATCCTCTGTGAAGTTCATCTTTTTGTTAAAAAGTCTTCTTTGTAACATGTAGATTCTGTCCTGGACAGTTGATAGATTATACAGCACATGCTAAGATGGAGCAAAGATGTCTTACCCTTCCAGTGTTGGACTGGAACTTCCATTAGCACCATCAATGTGAGGAATTATAGAAATTGTTATCCAGAAGTACCTGTTAAATTCCACATTCACCATTCCAGATATAGTCTTCTCATTCTTCCAGATATATTGTGGTATTCATGAAAACAGGGGACTGCATACAGTTCTTCAGCTATTCTACTGGTGAATAGCAATCCTATAGACACTTCTGTTCAAAATAAATCTCTAATTGCCCAAAAAGGATTCCCAATCCTCCATAGTGAGGCCTACAGTGAGACTGCTGGAGGTAGGAGAAGTATCAGTTTTCACCTTTGTTGTAAGATCGAGGCATTGATCACTTTATGTTTTATGAAACATGGGACATGGGTAAATGCATGTAAAAAGTGGAGCATGGGAAAGACCCTATTCCACACAGACAGACATCTGCCAGTCCTGAGTTAGTTTTTCTAGCCTTGGTTGGCTTTTGGGCTAACGGCTTTTGGCAGAGCAGAGGCAGTAACTCATCAGGTTCTTTCTGCAGAATGTGTCTTGTCTGTTTAGTTTGTCTTTTCTGATGGCAACTGTTTCACCACAGCTTTAGGAGAAGGAACTATGTGGATGTGGACAGTGCCAGTGAGATTCGGTGTCCATTAGGTACATCATCCCAGCTCAGGGAGAGAACATAAACTATTCATCACCACCCTGGGAGTGACTAGGGACTGAGGACCATGCACAGCAAATTAGAAGCAGTTGAATTTCAGGGGTCCATGAACAGAATATGCCTCATATCTGCCTCTGCAAAGAGAGAAGTGGTCTGTTTCAAATGTCGTTAAGGCTTTTAAGCTCATTCATGCCAGGAGTATGTTTGCAGCTGGGCTACTGAGCAGCTCTGGGAGATGGACTAGAGCTATCCCTTCCATAGGGTACACAGCTAATACTTACATTAATCCTCATTATGCAGCCTGTCTAAATTTGACATATTTGTCTGCCTTTACTCATACTGTACCTTGCTTTCTTCTCTCATAAATATTACATTCAGTAACGCATATCTTAAAGAAATGCCATGAAGAAATCACCAGGAGAGACTGCATCAGGCCACGTGTTAGAGATTTTTGGGAGGGAGGGGTTGTTGGATAGTATACGAAGGGTGTTATATTTTCAGCCTCATGTTCCACAAAACTTATCTCTTACTGCTTACTTTCAGTTCACCATTAAAGATTTCCATGGGGGAATCAAGCGCATCCATAAGATCTGGAGTTTTTTTTTTTCAGAAATCAGCAATGAGCTTTCTTCTTTATATTACACATTTCTAAATTCCACATTATCCATCTGTAAAGTAACATCCTGAGATAAGTTAAGTCAGATGGAGAGCTCTGATATTTCCTGATTTCTCTGTTGACACATTACTTAAAATATGAGAACTGGATCAGGCACCACCTAGTCCTTTGATACTTCCTTCTTGCCCTTTAACAAGATATGAAAAACCACTTCCAAATCCTTTCTAATACATCAGCTACATGTTTCCCTCAGAGTTGATTCATCTGCATAAGGTTTCTTGCCAAACTGTAGTGCTTCTTTACAGGTAGTAATGTGTTCTGGCAAAATCATACAGCAGCTAATATCTTCAGCAAGTAAACAACTATTCCATCCTTCTAGATGTGACTCTAACAATTTTTTTAGAAATACAGAGATAATAATAATAATAATAATAATAATAATAATAATAATAATAATAATAGGTACACTTTAGGTTTTAAGATCCCAAAAATAATTTTTAAAAAATTGTCAATTTTTTCTACGAAAAATGAGGCGGGAATTGTAGATATAGGCACAGCTGTTCAAGGGCCACAGATGAGCATTTGTGGCACCTGGAATTCTCGATGTTGTCTATTCCAGAATTGATTCAGAAAGCTGTGTGGGAAGTGACTAAAATAAGAGCCACTTTATAATGTCTTCTTATTTGTCCCATTACAGGAAATATTTGTCCTGAGCTGAACTTACAGTGGTGCACTTCTTACTTTGATCTGATATATGAGCATAGCTTTCTAATGCAGAAGAAATGTGTCCTGCCTGCCCTCACAACAGCCCAAATTTGATAGGAGCCCAAAACTTTAGATTATCAGGACCATGGACAGCTCACTGTAAGAATGTGCTATAAGCCTAAGGCCATGATAGCTACATAGATAGGTATTCTCACAAATTCAGTTCCAATGCCAAGCATCTTCAAATGTTCTTGCTGAAAACACACCTACAAGATGCATCTTCCAAAGAGCTGGGAAGACTCCAGTGTCCCTTATATGTTGTGTAGTCCAGATATATTTTCCTGAGATATAAGTATTTGGGATACCAGATTTTACTTCCCTTCTGTATCTATTTTCTAGATTGTTGCTTCACAAGTTTGATTTGGGAATTATTATTATTATTATTATTATTATTATTATTATTATTATTATTATTATTATTATTATTATTATTGCTCTTCCCAAAAAAGTAATGCCAGAATCACTCATTCATTTCAGGCAGATCACCTGCGGGTGCCAATGCCGAGAGAGGCCCAGAAGAGAACAAGGAGTCAGGCTTTCTTGGTGATCACCTCGCTGCTATGGAACAAACTACCTGCCAATATCCACCTAGTTCCCTCACTGAAGATATTTAAGTGACAATTAAATACCTGTTATTTTTAGATTGGCCTTCCCTAACCGTGTGGATAACTGCTAATGCTAACTTACTGTCTAACTCCACCTCTGGTTCTGTTGATCTAATTCTGTGGTGCTCAACTGGTGGGTCCCCAGATGTTCTTGGACTGCAACTCCCAGAAGCCTCCACCACTCACTGTGCTGGAAGGGGTTTCTGGGAGTTGCAGTCCAGGAACATCTAAAGACCCACAGGTTGAGAACCACTGATTCTAATTTTTTTTGTTTCCTTTTCATGTTTTGTTCTGTTTTTTGTTTCAGTTTACTATTACGGCTATTCATTTTTGTTAATTTTTATATTGTTTAATGGTTTTTTCTTATGATTATATTATGTTTATGTTTATTATATTGTTGTTCACTGCCCAGAGTAGCCTTCGGCTAGATGGGTGGCATACAAATAGAATGAATAAAAAATAAAATAGTAAACAAATAATCATCGTCGTCATCTTTATCATCATCAGCAGCAGCAGGATCAACATCATCTTGTTTTTATTTGGGAAGCGAAGAGAGCATGTTGAAATTGGAGCAGAAATCCTGCTTAGCTTATTCAGTCAGTGACGCTTTAATTACTTAGAGCAGCCAAACAGATGAGGAGAAAATCCATATTTATTTTTGTCCCTGTGCTACCTGATGGACTAAAGTGTTCTTTAGACTAAGGACTTTAGACTAAGTTAGACTAAAGTGTTCTTTAGACTAAGGACTATCATCATTTGCTAATACGAAATCTTCACACTATGTTCTGAGCAAAGCACATGCAGAGCATATACTAAATGACTGTAAATCAAAAACTATAGCAGAAGCATCACACCAACAGTGGCACATTTCATTATTTTCTGCTTTATTCACCACTTACAGATTTAACATATTACCATACCAAGATTCTGCATATATTCTTAGATCCTGTGTTTCTTTAATCTCACAGTTTGAAGAATATCCCTCTTTTATTCCAACTACTGCTTTTCTTTTCATTCCAGCTGCTTATTTTTTACCACTTTTCAGTTTCTGAAGTTTTCTTTTTGTTATAAAAACTTTGAAAATTAATAAATCCATGCCTTTGCCATTGTGTTATCATGCTGTTAGACCTCCTGGCTCAAGAGTTTTTAGAAGGACCTAAGAAATTAAAGGAAAAGGATCTTGAAAGACATTCATTTTACACTATAATATATAGAGGGGGACCCTACAGAGGCATCACCTGTGGATCCCTGGTGGGACATCTGAGGGCCCCAATCCAGGCCCCAAAGGTCTTGAGGAGGAGCCAGGACTTCTCATTGGTTGCCCCTCAGCTATGGAATACCCTCCCAGTTGAGAGCTGCCAGGCACCTTCACTCCTGCTGTTTAAACACCAACTGAAAATCAAGCTGTTCAAGATGGCCTACCCTAACACAACCAGCAACCAACACATGTGAATTTCTGTCATTCTGCTACTGTTCAAGCAGGTTTTATTGCTCTGTTGTACAGTCTATATCCCTTTGTTGTCTATTTATGTGTTTCTAAGACATTCTATCTACAAATGGTGCTCATTATGATTTTTAGTTTGTTTTTGTTTTATTGTTTAGATTGTGATTTGTTTATGTTATAGTTTATGCTAATGTTAATTTGATTTGATTTGATTTATGCTTTAGGGTTTTTATTAATTCACACTGTATCATTTTGTATTGTATAATTTTGTAAATCACCCAGAGCAGGCTTCAGGCCAGATGCTTTCAGGTGGTATATAAAGCGAATAAATAAATAAATAAATAAATAAATAGTTTTTGAAGAGGTACTATAGCTGTGTTAGTCTGTGTAAGTAGTTCAGACAAGAAACAGAACAGAACCCAACCATAACAAAAGACAAAAGATAAAATTAAAAAAGACAAAAATGTTATGGCATCTTAAAGACCAAATTTTATATTTTAATGTGAGGTTTTGTGGACACAGAATATATAAACTACTGTACTTGCAACCGGCAAGTAAAATGAAACATGAAAGAGTAAGGAACAAAAAAGTAAAACAGAAGTCACAGCAAAAAGGCAAACAAGAAAGCTGATGTTATGGAACTATATTGGAATGTTGATGAGTTCAACATAAAAAGAAACAAAGAGCTGCCAGGATGGAACTATTAAATGCAAGTTTAGAGGAGGCCAAGGTGTGGCTATGGCAGTTTAGATTCTGGCAGATCTTAAAACTGATAGCTCCTGTTGCTGATTGAACTATCACTTCTGTACATAAAAGGAGTGGAAATCAGGAGACTACTTGGGAACTTAATTTGCTTGAGTCAGGGTTGGAAAACATGAGAACCTTCCAATGTTGCAGAACTTCTCTAGCCACCAGTCCTAGCCAGCAGATCCTATTGTGTGTGGTTATGGGAGCTGCAGCCCAACAATACCTGATATAGTAGCCCCATGGACGGGGGGGGGGGTTATCCTTGAATAAAGAGGTGTTTTTATTCCTACTTCTACAACTCTAGACCCCAGGGTAATCCACTGAAACTTCAGAGATTCAGGCCAGGCAAAAGAGACAGTTTGGTTTTGTATACTGACTGTGGTGAACCCTTGATGGGAGAGCTTTCCTACTTTCCTGACCTGTTTGTGCACTTCACATTGGTCAATGGCTAGGCACCGTATGAACAGATTGCTGGACAAGGGCTGATACTTCACATCCATCTCATTGCTGTTCGTGTTCCTGCTGAGGACGAGTACGAAGAAATCTAACTGCACGTCCATTGCGGGATGAAGGGAGTTCGTCCCGACCACGCTCCCTGAAATGCGATCTAAGAGGGATGAGAGATTCCCCTCCCTGGCCTCGGGAATCTCCTCATCTCACTTCTCGTTCCGATACGAGTGTCTGTGAGGTAAGTCTCCTCACACAACGTGCCATTCTCCATCTAGTGGCAGGAGTGCGAAGTGCCATTCGCCAGTACATTCCCTATGTAATCAGCAGCACAGTGCAGAGAGATTAAAAGACACGTCTCAAACTTAGCTCCAAAACGCATTGAAGGCAAGGCTTCGGAGAATCGAAACATCAAAAAATGGAAGGTCGGGCCAGAAAAAATAACTAGGAACAAAGGCATAGAATTTCACATCTCATCACGGAATGAGGATGTGTGGTAACAGTCATGCCAGGATCACGAGAACAGGGACAGAACTGGAAGAAGACCATGTGACCGCAACCAGCATCAACAGGCAACAAACTTCATCCTGGGACTAGAGTGTACGTGAAGTAACCATCTTAGACAGGCCTTTGTGCCTCTTGTATATATAAGTGATAACCCCAAGAACTTCCTATGTCAGGGGCCCAAGAGGAACTCTTAGAGGAATCTGTCAGACACCCCCTTCCCCTAGGATGAAGACAACTCTTCTTGAGAGGCAGAGGCATGTAAGCAATGTTATGCCTGGATCTTGTTGAGAACTCTGTGGGCAATTGTTAAGCTTTGCAGTCTCTTTTCAAATGTCTGGCGTTTGTAGTACAACAATGAGAAACATACTGGAAGTATTTTGAGAATGGCTAGCATGCCAGGCTGGAGCCCTTCTCTGCTACATTGTGCATTGTAAAAACGTCGCAGACACAAAATGGCTTCCACTATGAAATGACAGTGAAGAAGAAAGGGGATAAACAAGGGAGCAAGACAATGAAAACATGGAAGACAAGGCTTGTTTTCTCAGCAAGTCGGCTTCGGAATTCTTCTTGGCAACTACTGTGTTCTCAAGCTGTACATAGCATGAAATTGATGTTGCTCGTTCATGTGACATAGTCAGAAAATCTATATATTTATCTAACTGCTTCCTTCATGGTGGCATATGAGGCAATTAGCTTATTTGATCCTGGTAATTACCCTGTTAAAGTAGGCTACGCTGAGGAAGGGCAAATAAATGGTCAAGTTTTGAGAGGAAAGGGATATCTGTGTTAACATTTGGCATCAAAACCAGGTCTCACTGAATATTAAATACTAGCAAGTTTTATTTGCCATAAACTTTTCTGCACTTTTCTGTTTATGTTGTTTCCAATGAAGTGAACTTGGTCTAAGGTTATCCTATTCCATGGCTTGGCAAAGGCGTAGATACAGATCTTTCTGGTATATTATATAATAAGGTAGGAAAATTGTGGTCCATCCAGATCAGTGTTGGTGAATCTATGGCACAGGTGCTAAAGGTGGGACTTGGAGCCCTTTCTGTGGGAACCCAACATTGACCCTTCACAACCACCTGTATTCAGGTTAAATTGCCGCACTGGCACTTTGCAAATAATTAGTGGGTTTTGAATCACAGTTTGGGCACTCAATCTCTAAAAGTTTCACCATCACTGCCATAGATGTTTCTGGAGTGTGGTTATCATCAGCCCTCACCATTTATTGTGCTGGCTAGGTTAATGGGAGATGCAGTTCAACAACAGCTGGAAGATTACAAGTTGCCCACCAGCCCTTCCTGGAGGAGGGAATGCAGAAGGTTGGGCTAGGGGGTACATTTTAGACACCATGCCAACTGGCCTGTGGAGTCCCTCAGGTTCTGTTTTGTCTCCTGTGCTATTCAACATCTACATGAAACTGTAGGGAGCAGAGATGGGCACAAAATGAATTTTTAGCTAACTAAACGAATAATGAACCAACCCATCAAAGGAAAACAAAATGATCAAACTGTTTGGATGAGCAGCAAAACGTTTCAAGAAAAGAAGTCCAGTCACCATGACTCAACTTCCAGATAGTCTAGAACAGACTGTGGGAGTTGCTGTCCAAAACATCTGGAGGGCCGAAGTTTGGGCATGCCTGGTCTAGGAGAATTAGATTGGTTAATGTTACCTACCTTGCCTTCTTAATCAGAATCTTCAGGACTGGGAAATGTGTGTGTGTGTGTATGTGTGTGTGTGTGTGTGTGCCATCAAGTTGATTTCAATTTATAGTAACAATTTCCAGGGTTGTCTCGGTAGAAAATATTCAGTGGTTTATCATCCCTTATTCTGTGGGCACCCCGAGACTGTGCAGCTTGCAGGCAGAGTCGTCTCTCAGGAGGCAGAGTGGGGAATCAAATTTCCAACCTCTGGTTTCAATGAACTATGGGGCCAACTGAGAAATATGTAGCCCTCCAAAAATGGGACTGCAGCTCTCATCAGTCTTATGCAAAACAGCCAGTGTTGAAAGATGGCAAGAATCGGAATCCATCAACATATTTATTTATTTATTTATTTATGTCTTCCCAAAGGAACATATAGGACTCCCGTTCAACCAATGGGGATTTGTTGAGTCAACATCTCCATGTGTCCCATTGATTCAAATGGGTCTACTCTAACTGTGACTTACTTTAGTCTGGAATGCCGTAGTTGGAACAGGCCCATGTAAATCAATTGAATTTACAAAGGAGTTGACTGGCTCAACCCACGTTGATTCAAGGGATCACTCAAGTGTGATTTCCCCATAGAAACAAGACCCAAAAGACTTTGTAAGTAAATGCTGAACTCATAGTCTGCAAAAGGTAGAGATCTTTAGGACACCCACATACACAAAAGCTAAAACATAAATATTGAGGTGTATAAATAAGAGATGGACAATATGGAACCTTTGGATGCTGTTAGGCTGAAGTCCCTTAACTCCATTGTCATTGGCTAGACTAACTAGGACTGATGAGAGATGCTGTCCTGAAAAGTTAGAAAGGCTTCATTCCCATTTTAAATTTATATACATATTCAGGAGCAAACCCCACTCTGTTCAGTGAGACTTATTCCCTTTTTAGAGGATATCTTATTGGAACTTGAGGTGCCAAGAAATCTACATCTCTGTACATTGTGTGTGTGTGTGTGTGTGTGTTGTGTTGTGTTGTGTTGTTACAGTCATGATGACCGACTCTTCATGACCACATGTCCATGGAGTTTTCTTGGCAGGAATAGTGGAGTGGTTTGCCAGTTCCTTCTCCAGGTGCCTACAGCACCTGGTATTCCCTGTTGGTCTCGCATCCAAGTACTAACCAGGTTCAACCCTGCTTAGCTTCTGAATATCAGTCGAGATTGGATGTGCTTAGGGCATCTAGGCAGAGACTAAATGCTGGTGCTGTTATTTTTAGTTATATCTCTTTGGTCCTAATACAAATTCTTATTCCTAGCTGGCCTCATTGTGAGGACGTGACAGTAAAGCGAGTTTCCACATTTGTTTGTTTTGCTACTGCATTGTTAATTTTTGCCACTCATCCTGACTTTTGAAATGAAATTTTAAAAAGAGTGACCCAGAAACTTCAAGCAGACTTGTTTCACTGTCAAGTCTTGTGATTACTCTTGTATAATGTTCCGCTATAAATAGGAATCAGTTTAAAGAATTCTAAAAGAGAATTATACCATCCTAAATCCAGCCAGCGAATGTCAGAACCAGAAAATATACTTGGGAGAGAAAAGGCTGCTTACATGGCAAACAGCCAGTGGAAAAATTAATACTGCACAGATGACCAGCAAAATTTATCTCACTTACCCAGACTGAATTGTACCTTCAGCAAGGAAACTAATGTTGAAATGAAACCTGAACATATCTCCTACTGGAACAAAAATGCCACACTGATAACAGAAAAGCAAGATAAGAATTTGCAGCATGGATGAAAATGTCACCTGATTTAATTTTCCAGCGTGCTATGGGATGTACTTTTGTTTATGTTCCACAGCTTATTAAAATTTCCTAATTAACTCCTGCAAATTTATCCTAAATTACATAGAACAAGCTACATAAATTAATCTTATCTTTCTATCTTGTATATTGCAGTATTTCATGGTATCATTCTTAACTCAATGGAATCTAAATTACATACTTGTAAATTAGGATTTACTTGAAAGATCTAAGGTTGACTTCATGCAGTTTTAATTTTATCTCAGATTAGTCTAAACATGAATATTAGTTTACTTTTGAAGCGGGAAATTAGAAATGTAAATTTAACATTGCTCTTTCATTTGCAATAAAAAATTGTTTCATATGATATTTGCTAATTTGGGAGGATTTCAAAAGATGGAAAGAGAGGGTACATGAAAGAAATCTCAGCATAATAAAAGTCATTTCCTATTTCTACCAGAAAGAAGACATTGCATGGCCCTCTGCACTAATTTACAACAGTACACATCAAAAGCGAACTGGTCAAGAGATCTTCTATTTATGTGAACTTCAACTTCTGTTGTAGGGAAATAAATTAAGTGAAATAAATTAGCAAATATCATTGGTTCAAACGGTACCCTGAATTATTTGTTTAACCAATCACAGCCAATGGATTTGAGACAATTTATAGTCTATTTGATTCAATCTGTATCTGAATATGTAAAGTACATGTACATATCTGTATTTAATCAGATGGTGAAATAATATAAAATAGGGAGAATAATGTCGGCTCCGCTGCCGCTTGTCGGCGTGCGGAGCTTCGTTGCCCCCCCGTGCGAAGCCTCGCGAGAGGGAGGCAACGAGATTTCGGGGCCTGGGCGGGGCAGCCTATAAATGCTGCGCCCACCCAGGCCAGGGCCTCTTTCGATCCTTGAGCGTCACCCGCCCACCCACCGCTTTCGTAGTGCTAGCATGAGTTTACTGGGTCGCAATTTGGGCCGGATAGGAATTTTTGCCTCCTTCCTAGATTGGCTGTGTGGAGGGAGGATTTTTCGCCTATCCCATGCTGGTACTTGGAGGGTTGGGCTAGTAGGGCAGCCCTGGTTCCTGGTCACACTGGCGGTAGCGCTGGGGGTTAGAGCCGGCGAGTCAAATTCTAAGATCCCCTGTGGGGCATCCTGCTCTAATCGCTGCAGATTGAGAGGTCACAGCGTGGGGCATGGATCCTTCTAACAGGCCTTGCTTGGGCCGTGGGGAGCAGGGAAGGCTCCCTGGGGACCCGGGCAGGGGGTGGGAATTTGCCGGCCCTGCAGATCTGCTGAGGTAGCAGATCTACAGGGGGTGTGACTCGCCCAATGCTCGCGAGTCGGAAGGGTCCGGGGAGACCCTCTGGCGCCGACTCTAACCTGCGCTTCTGCAGGCCCCTCAAAGGTTTATGCCGTTGTTTTGATGTTTGGTTAAAATGTTGAATAAAGTGTGGCCCTAGTTCATCCATAAATTTGTCTCGCGTGGTCTTTCGCCATGGGGGGGCAAAGGACTGTGGCATATGATGTTGGGTGTGTGCGAAAGTTCATGTTATCAACTCCTGCTCCATATACAGGAAACAATTATATCACTTCCTTCCTTCTGCACAATTAAAAAAACATATTTTTAATGTTATGGTGCCCAACCCTCATCCCCTATAATGGCACAAATTTCCCACTCATTCTCTCTCTCTCTCTCTCTCTCTCTCTCTCTCTCACTCACTCACTCACTCACTCACTCACTCACTCTCTCTCTCTCACACACACACAAGGACTCAGCCAATTAGATTCTGCTTCTTAGTTCTCCCTAGTTACGTTCATTTTCTGAGTCAACATGGTAGTTTAAGAAAACTTTAATCTGTGAAGAACCATAGCAATAGTTGTGCTCCATTACTATTTAAACCAGTCATTTCCAGAGTACAGCCCATGGGCCATATCTGGCTCACCAGGCCATTATGATTGGCTCGCAAATGGCTGGCCTGCCCCTTCCCCTCCCTCCTTCACAATGCTCCTTCAAGATTCTCTCCCTCCTGCTCTCTCTCCCTCCCCTCCCCTTCCTCCTCTTTTTTTCTCCTTCTCTGCAGCCGAGGTTGCCTCTTCCTGCTCTGTTCCCACTGCCTGTGCTAGGGAACCCCTGCTCATCCTTGCCTCACTAATCCCACCATCCGGCAAGTGAGGCTTGTTGCCAGCTATAGGCAGGAGGAGATCTGAGGGGGTTGGCGGAAGGCTGCAGGCTTGGCAGGGACATCCTGGCTCTTTTCCTGATGGTGTTGGCTGCCCGTCACCAAGCGCTGGTGCTGCCTGCCATCCTCCTCTCTGGTCCTTTGCCGTGCTCCCTTTCTGCCCACTCCAAAAGGGGGCGCTGTGGCTGCCGCATCCCCCAACTCCTGCCACGCCTGCCTGACTGCCTTCCCCTGGTGATTACTTCAAACATCTCCCTTCCCCAGGCAAGCACTTCCACCGGGTAGCTGCCAACCCTGGTGCCTTGCTTTCCTCCAGCCTCCACTCCTGTCCGCTTCAGAAAGGGTAGTAAGGAGCTCACCCGGCTACCTCCAGAACCCCACCGGGGCAGCCATGGTGGTGCTGGCTTTTGCACCCCCTCTGCCGCTGCTGCCCATGGCTGGTCCAGTGGCAGAGGCAGCCACCCCTGTGTGGGAAAGGAGATGAGATGTGGCAGTCGCCTCAGCACTGCCCCTTCTCCTTTGGTCCCTTCCAGCTGGCGAGGGAGGAAGCCCAGACTGAGACCTGTCAGAGGGCAGTAGTGGTGTCTCTTGCCATTCCCCGTCCATGACTCAGGTGGACTCCGACAGCCAGGGATTCAGAAAGTGGAGCTGCCCGCCCACCTGCCTTCCTTCCTTCCAGGGGAGCAAGCAGCACACGGGTTAGGAAGGCAGTGGCAGGCTTGGAGGAAAAATTTAGCCCAGTGGTTTCTAATGCTGCAACCCCATTCTGATGGGCAGCAGAAGAAGAGATGCAAGGGAAGGAGACAGTGGGGGAGGAGAGAAAGAGGAGCAGGAGTGCTCTGGGGCAGTGGTGGTGGCAGCTTCTGCTCCCCAGTGAAGAGGGGTTGGAGAGACCCACAACATGGTACTCAGGGGGCCACAGCAAAGAGAGGCACCCGCAAGCCCACCAGGGAGTGGGTGTCATCCTCATCGCCCCCCACTCATGAGTCCACATTGCTGCCACCACTGCAATGGTAGAGCCTAGCCCAGGTGAAGGTGAGGAACTGGCTTGTCCTCCTACCATGGCCATCTTTGTTCTGCAATACCACCGCCCTGCATCCGGGCAATGCAGGAGTGCACTCAGCCACAACTTGCCTTCCATGCACCGAAGCCAAAGGCTGCTCCTGCCACTGCCGACGGTCCCCCTTCCGATCAAGGAAGGTAGGTGAGTGCAATAGCCGGGAACGGGCGGTGGTGGCAGGAGCAGCCATGGCACTACTGAGGACCCAGAAGTTGAGGCTGGAGGCAGGTCTGAGCAGGATGGCGAGGCACGAGGAGGGATATACTTATATATTTATTCATATTTTGATCACATTCCCTTGTTGTCGCTCCCTCCTCTTCCTGCTACATTATACTTGGCTCCTATACCAGTGTGCTACCCCTTTCCATCAGACTAGGACTCCCCCCACTTTTTCCTTAATTCAGGGGTGTCCAAACTTTTTGTAAGGAACGTCAAGTGAGTGGGGCTTGCAAGGGGTCAGTGGGTGGGGTGGTAGGGGGTCAGGGTCAGGGGGGCTGCTGCCCCCCCATTCTCAGCCACCAAATCCAGCCCTCCTTACAAAAAGTTTGGACACCCCTGATTTAAACCCTGCCACAGCTGAATTTATGCATTCCGTTTAAAGAGACTGAGAATATTTTTTATGAAACACATACATGGTGTGCATTATTATGCCAAAGCTATATGATTACATTGATGTCTCAGTGCTGGCCATGGTTATGCATGGTATAGTATCTGTCCTTTTCAAAAACAATTAACAGGATTTGTAAATGAAAAAGAAATGGTTTTTTTTATTTTTTTAATGAAAAATATGAAGGTTCAGCATTAAAATGTTCCATATTGCCAGCTGCCATGATCTTGTCATACAACTGAAATTTCATTTACTACTCTTTTTCCTTATACATGTAGTTTAAGTTTACACACACACACACACACACACACACACACAGTGCCTTTCCACAGCTTTGTCACAAAAAATAGACCCAGGGAATTGTTCTTGAATCACCTCATTGTCAGGTGAATTGGCCTTTCTAGAAATTAGGGGTGGGCAATGTACAGGCCTGGAACTAAACATAGCTTGAAAGCTATTTTTACAGCCCCTGTCACCTTGTTACTTGTCAGTTCATTTATTTATTCGTGTCTAATTTTGGTAGCCAATTCCAGGGGTACGTAATTGGTCCCCAGAGCTACCAAAGCAGCACACCCTTTTATAACCCTGTTATAAGCGTTAGGCAGTACTAATAAAAAGCTTAAGTCAGAATAAGGTTTCCCTCTTGGTTTCTCCACCACCAGCAATAACGTTGAAGCTTTCCTTCCAAGCTTCAAATAAGCCATCAACAAAACAGCCAGCTTTCCAAAGCATCCCTCTGGAGGTTTTCATGCACAGAGATGGAAGGGAGGGTTATTAAACCACTGTGAGATGGCAGTTTTACACAAGTGTTTCATTCTACACCTGAGAGGAAGGAGAGGTGATTCCTAAGAATGATGATAGTAATTTGACTCTTGGTAGAAGTTCCTCACCTCTGCATCTGAATGAAATGGCTGTAATGCAAAAAATGGATTTTGAATTCTTTTGGTGTTAATACCTAATTTTGATATAGGGCATATATCTTTGTAGTTTGTATTTGACAATATTTGTAAAGATAATTGCTATATTGCAAGAACCAGCATGGGGAGGGAAAAATAAATAAAATCTGATATAATGGTTAGCATGCTGAAGCATATGCTGTGGACGAAAACAAGTGAGAACTTCAGAAGTATATAACCCCAAATATTCCACAAAGGCAGTGCCTTTATCAGACTGCACAAAGTGTCAACAAACAGTAAGGAAGCTGTTGAATTCTCTAGAATGCTTCTTCCAGCTAGATATTAGAGGAGACAAGGAAAAGCCAGAAAATGCCATAGAATCTGTTGGCATGAAGTTTGTACTCAATATACAATTCTGAGGTGTGCACTTAATCAGATGTGGCTTTAAAGGCAGAGACAGGCTCTAAATAAACATCCAGAAATTGAGTCATGGCAACTGGACTTCTTTTGTTGTATACTGTATATACTCGAGTATAAGCCTAGTTTTTCAGCCCTAATTTTGGGCTGAAAAAAGGGGTCCTCAGCTTATATGTGGGTCAATACTTTTAGCCACTGAGGCAAATTTGGGTCAGTGGCTAAAAGTCATTTTAAACATTGTGCACCACTTCTCCTGACCCCCCATGTTTAAAATGACTTTTTAAAAGGTCATTTTAAAACAATGTTTAAAATGACTTTTAGCCACCAACTCAAGCACTTGCCTCGGTGGCTAAAAGTCATTTTAAACATCACACACACACCCAGCTCACAAAGGAGGAGTTGCCAGGCCCTGCTGCATTTCCCACCCTAGGCTTATACTTCAGTCAATAAATTTTCCCAGTTTTGGGGGTTTAAATTAGGGGCCCCGGCTTATACTCGGGTCGACTTATACTCGAGTATATACGGTAATTGAAATGTTTCACTACTCAACCAAGTAGCTTCGTTAGTCTGTGGAAAGTTGGTGTGGGGCTTCCGATTTATAGTTCACCTTGGCTTCACACCACTCTGGTCTGAATATGCTCAATATTTATTTATTTATTTATTTATTTATTTATTTATTTATTTATTTATTTCACTTAAAGACTACACTGACTTTCCCACAGGAACTCTGGGTAGTTCACAAGACAATAGTTCACAAGACAAAAGATCATTACAGTAATTTATCCTTGAGATGACCAGTGCTTGTACTACTGCCCTCCGAGAGTCCTCATCAAGGTACAGGTGAATCTGGGCAATGAGCCGAAGTTGGTAAAAGGCCGACATGGAAACCTGGGATTCCAGAGACAAAGCCAGATCCAAGACAACACCCATACTCCTAACTAGAGATGGGCAGGACTCAAAAAAATAATTTTTCGTTTTTTGTTTGTCGTTTTGGGGTCCGTTTCGGTTCGTTTTCATTTTTCGGGGGGGGGGGGGTTGCGCATTTTTCGTTTTCGTTTTCATTACGAAATGAAATGAAAATTTTTCATTTTTGTTAGCATTCTTTTTGTTGGGATGTGCCTGCCATAATGAAAACGAAAAACAGGGCAAAATTTTTCATTTCGTTTTCGTTTTCGTTTTGTTTTCTGGAAAATTTTTGTTTTCGTTTTCGTTGCGTAACGGAAATGAAAAACAAAAACAAAAACAAAAATTTCGCTGAGTCGTGCCCATCTCCACTCCTAACTCTATCAACCAGCCCCCCCCCCGAACAGAACCTCAGTCTTCTCTGGGTTGAGTCTGAGCCTTTGTCTTGGTCCATTCCATGACCACAGCCAGGAAGTGATCAAGAGTTTGGACTGCCTCCATTGAAGTGGTGGAGAAGAAGAAATAGAGCTCCATGTCATCAGCATACTGATGACAGCAAACATCAAATCTCTGAATGAACTCAGCCAGTGGCCTCATATAGATGTTGAATAGCATGGGGGAGATTGCCAATCCCTGGGGCACCCCACAAGAGAGCATCCAAGGGGCTGACAGTTCCTCCCTCATTCACTGGGCATGACCCTCAAAGAAGGAGAGGAGACAGCTCAAGGCTAGACCTCCACTCCCCACCTCAGAGAGCCTGCCCAGGAGGATACTGTGGCCGATGATATCAAAGAGAACCAACAAGGTAGAGCTTTCCTTGTTGGCCCCCCTCAAGAGGTCATATTGCAATGCAACCAGAGCTATTTCAGTTCCATAACACAGCCTGAACTCAGACTGGAATGGATCCATTAGGTGGACAGTGACCTGAATAGGCATGTTAGGTGGACAGTGGCCTGAAATAGCCTTGTTAGATTAACACCTGGGGTATGTGATAGTCCCACCTGTTCAACCCTTCCCAAAGCTCACTAAGTCATTGGCTGTGGCCTTCATGGTGGAGATGTGAAGTGGTTCTGTTTTGTCTGGGGATCAATTAAAGGGCACTATGAGAAATGGTAGACAGATTATTCCTAAATCCCCCAGGGGGACTTAGAGAGGAAGATGTTCAATACACACAGTTGCCATGACCCAATTTCCAGATAGCCTCACCTGGATGACTGAGAATCTTCACAGACACTAAATAAACAGTTTAAACTAAGAGGCAGCTTGGCCACAGAGAAGCAAAACAAAACTTATCTCCCAGTAGATGTAATTTGAGCTGTATATTTCTGGTTTTTATTATGTCTGTGCATTGGCTTCAGCCAAATCCAGAATCCCAAACTGAATCAGCCTGACCTGGTTTGATGTGTGCGTGAGATGCATTGAAGCAAAGCTGTCAGAATTTTGTTCCCACCTGTAGCAAGGACTCTTTAAACATTTGATGAATTAACTTGGTCCAAATTGTCTTCACTTTACCCAGGAACCAAATTCTGCCAGTTCTGCTTCAACTGAGCCTTCCTTTAAACTCTGAAGATATGTGTGGAAACAGACTGTGGAGAGGGATTATTGGAATAAGTGAACAGGAACAAATAGAGGTAACAGGTCTTTGCTCAGTGACAGACATCACACATACAATCTGAGGTCTGAATATTACTTCAATCATAAAGCCTGAAGGCAGCAGACTTTGAAGATGCTCCATATGCAAAGTTCAGAACCTCGCTTTCTACAAGTTGACATGTTTCTTTCCCTTTTTAAGGTACTGTATATATAATTTTCCCCACATTTTTTCATGCAAGAATAAAACAGATATAACCACTTTGGAGGTCCAATGAAAATTAATGGGAATACAGGTGATCTGAATTTCCATGATTTGGATATCAAGTATAAATCAACTCAAGCAGGACCGAGATAACCACAGACAATATTGTGATCCATTTTAAAATGGATAATTGGCTTCTGAGCAGAAATGGAGGCATGTGCCAATGCCTAGTTCTCTGGCCTAGTTCCTTCCTGTTCTCCAGCCATTTTGTCAACTATACAGATAGTAATCCACATCTTGCAGATGATCCCATGTAGATTTTCAGGCAGACATCAATAACACCATTAAAATGATGACAATCAGATAGGGCCCAGTTCATCACAAAACTCTGGGAAATAGAAAAGAAAATCCAGATTATTTTTTTCCGAAAATGGACAACAAATGGCTGCACTGGTGCTGGAGACAGCCACAGACACGAGAGATCACAGCTGCAAATCAGCAGAGCCATGAGCAGGCAACTTTCCTGTTGCTGCTGCAAGATGCTAGATGAAACCTACAGGTCCCTTGAGAGGTGGACAACAACAGCAACAACAGCAACAACAGCAACAACAGCAACAACAACAACAAGAACAGGGAAAAATCCAGAAAAAAGCTGGTCAGCTAAATAATTTTTAAATAAAATTGTTGGTCAAACACAGACTATTTGAAAAACAAATGTTTTTAAGTTCACATTTCAACCATCACCATTCTAGATTCCATCCTGTGTGCAAGGTTTCCTGCATCCGTTTAAACATGGAAGGGTCTTTCATTCTTGCCCTTCTCTTGGATTTTCCTTCTATTGCAAAAATGGAGAGGTTGGACACACCATGCAACACTGCATTTGAATGGAGAGGTTGGACACACCATACAACACTGCATTTCCCTACAGTGACCATGTTGTGGCCTTTTAAAAGGTCCTTCTGTTATCGGATGCACTTTCTTTATATCTACTCCCTGCCTGAATTTCTATCCAATATTTTCTCTGTCATTCCATGCCAGCTTTCACGTACTTTAGGGTTTAATTAAAATCTAAGAGAAGAAAGCAAGTGTGGGCTGTTCTCTTTCAAACCTCAGAGCTCTTATTATGATATGAGAACATGGTTTCCAACTTTACAGATGATGCTAAATTAGGAGAGAATAAAAACAAATGAGGAATAATTAGGTGTTGCAGCCAGATATAAAAGGATTTAGATAATTTCAGATTTATGGATCAGCACATAGGAAAAGCAGGGCTGAGCAAATAATTTGAGAGTAATTAGGCTTGCAGCACAGAATCACAAACAAAAATCTGCAGTGATGGAAAGGAGGTGCACATTATACTGGCCAAACAAAGAGCCAGATGGGATACCCCTCTTCTACTTGTTCATAAATTTCTCTGTTAAAATATTTACTGCCTGCATATGGAGATTACGTTATTTAGAGAGATTTGTGGTCCGTGTCTTCTCATTATAGGACACAAGAACACTCAACCATGGTCAGCTTTGAAGGCTGTGCACAGGTATAAAACATATACCTGCAATACATATGGGACCTGTAACAAACTGTTGTAGTATGGAGTAAACTGGTTAAGGATGTCATCCATCCTTTCACACCTCTTTCCAGAATGCTCCCTTAAGGTCTCCAGTGGGTGTTCTGGTGTAACCTTCCTATAGCAGCCAAGCTTCTGTGGTTACTGGGCATGCTCAAATTACCTCTAAGCTGCCCTCTGCCTTTTAAAATATGAATTCATCATCCCCAAGAATTTTCTGTCATCTTCACACTTTGAGGTGTCATTGCATCTGCAGATACCTCCCATTTGCAGAGGAATGGTGTTTGTTTGAAGGTTCCCCACCCAAGGAGAACAGGTTTACTCCTTGCCCACAGACAATTGTATTACTTCTGGCTAGGAGCAGAATAGGATTAAGCAGGCATTGCCTATTAAGTTTAGCCATTTGTGTGTTCATCTACACCTCCAAGGAGAATACTGTACATCTGGCAGATGTGCCAGATGGGAATTAGGGAGATGGATTTCCCTTCTTAATACCTTTATATATCCAGGAGATAGGAACTGAAATGCATCCATCATTCCATTAGTACAAGATAAGACCATTCTATCTGAGTCAGTGTCTGGTTATGCTTTAGGATAACTAATTTTAAAAACAAGATAGAGGAAGCACATGGAAGTAGTCTAGTCTCCTAGACCTGTGTTACAATAACTATAATTGCTGGATGCTGCATCCTTCTTAGCTTCTAAATATGGACAAATGCTTACTTAGCCCACCATTTACATGGTGACGAGGTTAAATCACTCCTTCTCATTCAAGGAAGTATGACTTTCAGAGGCTGGCATAATTGACATTGTGGAAAGGAGGGAAAGACAGAAAAGTACTTCTTCTTTCTTCTTTCTTTTACAGCCGGTACACGTAGATGTAGCAAGGGGATTTTCTGTTTTTAGGAATGCCAAGTATAATTTTTCACATCAATATTATTGTTGTCTCTTTGAACATTGCGTACCATGATTGGAGAGCGAAGGCTGAAGTCAAGAACCAAGACAGACTGGCAAAGAACTGTATGCAAAGAAAGTAATGTTGTAATGTTTATTTGGTGGAGGCTGTGCAGTTTAGCCAGGCTGTGAGAGAACAGTTTCTTGTGACAGCTTAGCCACCAAGTTGAAATGATGTTGTTAGATTTTATTTGCGCCTGTGACGATAAATTTTATTTGCACCTGTGATACCAGCACCTCATCCTAGCATCCACACAATGCAGTACTGAAGCTGAGGTAAACATAATAAAAGTGGGACAAAATAATGACTTGCTTTCTAGTGTTTTTTTTTTCATCCCACACTGTCACCTGCTGCCTTTTTTGTTCCAAAATTTTCCAAAAATACTTTATTGATTACTGTTGGTCCTCACATTTTGGGGGTGGGTGTGTCATTTGATGACATTTCTTTGGGGGTGTTTTTCTACTGATCAATTTTCACTCATTCATGCCCCATGGACAAGGAAGACAAGGAAGAAAGGTAAAACAGAGTGAATGAAGTGGAAAGGAGGGTGGAGAAGATAGGCAAATAGGGAGGGCAATCTATGTCAGAATGAGATGTTGGGGAACAACTGCACATGTGTGGAGATGGGTGGTATTAGCACAACCCAGTGCAGCTCTAAGTCAGCATGATGTTTCTCCACATGTACCAGTTACAGTCCTGGTTTTCACATTCCGTGCTCATTGAAGCTACATTATCTTGAGTGGGAACCCCCATACCAAGCATTAGCGTTAGCATGATCTGAACTACTAGGCCCAAACAACTCCCTCTTTGGGGAAAACAAAATTGTTGAAGGACAGTCTTAGCCACTGAGATAAGTTCGAATAGATCAAGGAGAATAGCTGTTCCAGACATAGTGCCATCCCACAAGCAATAAAATGAAGACCTCCATTTTGTTGGGATTCAGCTTCAATTTAATGACTTTCACTCAGTCTATCCACAGCCCTCAATGGTGTTTCTCCACATGTACCAGTTACACTCCTAGAGGTGTTATTGAATCTATTATCTGTTTCTCTATTAGATGACCATTTTAAATCTTGAGATATAATAGTACCTAAAAATGTAAAGGACTCCACTATTGACACTAAGTTATTTGATATCATAAGAGGTGGCTGTATAGAACGAGTCCTCCTAAAATCCACCACCATTTCAACAGTTTTGCATGTATTTAATTCAAGATTATTTTGAGTACACCATAAAACTAGTTGTTCAATCTCTTGCCTATAGGCAGATTCATCATTGTCTCGAATGAGACCAATCACTGTAGTGTCATCTGCAAACTTCACTATTTTAACAGAGGAATCCTTTGAGGTACAATCATTAGTATATAAGGAAAACAGAAATGGAGAAAGCACACAGCCCTGAGGGGCTCCTATGCTAACCTTGCTAATATCTGATATAATTTTACCTAACTTCACCTGCTGCTTTCTGTCTGTTAGGAAGCTTACAATCCATATACAAATGGATTGCCATTATCCTCCTCCCCATTTCCCTTCTCTCCTTTAGTTACTTTACCTGACCCCCTTTGAAAAGGAGCATAATAGACATAGGAGATACAACACATGCACAGATGCTAAAATGGTAAGGAAAGAATCGATACAACTTCCATGAAATTTAAAGAAGATGGAGAAAATAAACTGGAAATAAACTGCTGGCCAGGAAAATGAAAGAATGTTGGCCAGGCACTGTGTCCTCAGAAATTCATGAGACAATCTAAAAAGCAGCCATATCGGTTTGGTGTTGTTTTTTTTGCCATACAAATCCCTGAAACTATTTGTCTGATATCTAGCACATTTATTCTCTTCCTTAGGGGCTATCATGACTCCAGATTTCAGATACTGGTATGTTTCTGCAAAAAAAAAAAAAATTAAAATGGTGACAATGAGCAACTTTGTTTGTTTGTTTTCTTTGACTTGTCTTAAAAGCCCAGTGGAGACTCATTGCTATTTGTCTCCTACTACATCCAGAAACTAGTATTTCCACCATTGTGCAGTGATACTTGCTGATTTACTTTGGGTCAAACACTCTAAGCCTAATTGTGAAGGAAGAAGCCACATTACTGACTGACTGACTGACTTAATAATGTCTAAAAACTGAATTCAGCTGTATCTTCAGACATGTCAATTACTGGTTTTTTCCTGGTGCATTATTTATTTTGTTGCTTTGCTTTGTTTAGATGCCACCACTCTCTCAGAAATGGAACCAGATGAATTACAATGTCATTTAAAAACTGTTTTAATAAAACACACTAAGTTACAACCATTATAACATCATATGTTACACAATATCCATACAATATACAATGCCTTCATCATTACAGAGAGAAGTCCCACTCTTCAGACATAATAACTGAGTATGCTAAATTTTAACAGGAAAAGCATGTTTATGTGATTTTTTTTCTACCTTAATTTCACATTGAAGCCAGATGCCAACCCCCATCAGGGCCTGCTGGAGCTACGGGTGACCTGTGCCAAGTCAGGTGGTGAGACCAAGCCAGAATTTACAGACCTTCAGCAGACACCACAAATATCTATGTCAGCTAGTAAAGTTGTAGAGCAAGAGAAAGAGAGAGCATTATGATTGCACAAGACATTGCTTCCTTTCATCTACACAGCTAGATTAATATTAATTCCAGTGCTTTGCAACTGCACATTAACCTCCTCTCTCTACTCTTTACACCAGATCCATTGCAGCGAGGTCAGGTTAATCTCAGGGGTAATCAATAGCCTAAAGTATGAATTGATTTATCAGTCCAGTAATGCTTCCTTGACATGCCCTGCCAGCAGTCTAAGTTTCTCTTGGAAAATTTACCTTATTTACACTTGTTTTTGTGGTAACTGCAGCTTGCCACAGGAGCAAACTCCAATAATCTTAATTTTTCAGAGCTTCCTGTTATACAATTCAGAAGGTCCGCGCTAGAGGCCTATTGCTTTTCCCCAACCTATTGGGCTCATTCTTCTCCATCGAGGCCCATGTTCTTTTGGATATACTGTAATGTGTCGGGATCTTCATGAAGAAGGAAGGCAGAACTAAAGGATATGTTTAGATGGGGATTTCTGCCGTAAATCAGTCTCCTCTAGAGATAGGCTGGTTTACTCCCTTTTCTGGAAATTAAATGCCATTTGGGCCACTGCAAGCCTGCCTATCCCTGACCCATTCCTATTTGCATCTTTTGGTGTCCACGTATGTAGTTAGTCCTTTTTAAAAGTGAGGTTTGGATTACTCCATTTGAGTTTAATTTAAACATGTGTGAACAAAGCAGATGACATAAACTGTCCTTTTGCTTCAGCCACTTCAGGATCTTGTAAAACTGAAAGCTTTCTCCCTGTAGATTAAGAGAGAGAGGAAGCAAGGGTGTTTTGCTTTGTTTTTGCTTTAAAAGGGCTTTCTAAGATAGTACTGATGTTTAGAGATGAGCACGAAATGAATTAAAATTCGTTTTGTTATTCATATATTTGTTTCATTATATAACAAAATGAATAATGAACTGCCCCTCAAAGAAAAATGAAACAAAACAAAATGGAAATTTTCATTTTGCTTCATTTTGTTTTTCATCCCCCACCCCCATCCAGCATCTTCTCCTACCTGAATGTTGCTGGGCTTGGGACTCGCCGTTGCTGCTGATCAGCCCCCGCGGGAAGGGCTTCCTAGGCGGCCAGAGTCCTCCCTGCAGCAAAAAATAAAAAAGTACCAATCAGCCAGCACTACAACTGATTGGCACTTGAGCAAAAAAATAAAAAAATTAAAATTAAAAAGTGCCAACCTGGCCCATGGGCAAGTTGGCCAGTGCTTGAATAAAAATAAATAAATAAATAAATAAATAAATAAATAAATAAATAAATAAAGTGCCAACCCGGCCCACGGGCCAGCTGGTCAGCACGATAAAATAAAATAAAATTACAAAATAATGTGCCAACCCTGCCCTCGTGCCAGCTGATTGATGCAATAAGAAATAAATAAATAAATAAATAAATAAAAACATGCCACCCAGCCTGCTGGCCAGCTGGTTCGCTCAATTTAAAAAAAATGAAAAAGAAAAATGAAAAATGACACAAATGAAAAACAAAATGATTTTTTTAAAAAAAAATTGTTCCATTTTAAATGAAATAAAACAATGAAAAACAAAATTAAAATTAAACAAAATGCCATTTTGGTGTTTCGTGCCCATCTCTACTAATGTTATATGCCTCTTAGGAGAAAAAAAAGAAAGCTTCCTCTTTCTCTCTTTCTCTCTCCCAATGGGAGAGCAGGATGAACCTTTCAGAAGAAGAAGAAGAAGATTTTAGCACATTCCACACTCAACCAGACATGTGTCTGGGTTTGACTGGAATTCTAATATGCTTATCATTGATTGCCTGGTTTCATTCTGAAATTAGCCTTTTACTAGGATGTCAGATATTATTAGAGATTGACACGCGCCATCAATTCTGTGTGTGATTAAACAGGTATTCCACAGTTCAGTATCCTACCCACTGTTTTTTAAACAGTGCAACCCTCTGTTGTGTCAACTATTTCCTTGCATAGTCTTCCCAATGGTGCAGCCATTGTTTGTACAGCAGCAGACTGGAGACTGCATAAAACAATGTGAATGGAGAGTTCCAACTAAGTAGTTAGCAATGCTGTTTTTTTCTGATTAAAATATAGGCAAAGAAAAATGCTATTTATTTTATAGTTTTTTTAAAAAATAAATATTGAAAGAATTCTGATATATTAACTTGAGAATGGTATAGAAAAGCTAAGATAAGTTACCTTCTTAGTCATGGGCCTCCTGTTTTATGGGTGTTTCTTAAATGCTCCACTGAGTATCATTTCTGGCAAATAATACCCATATCTGATATTTTTGTGTTTCTGGACAAATATTTTTTCTCAGCCTAGCATATAGGGCCAGTAGTAACAAAACAATGGTCTGATAATAAGCTATTATTTTTCAGAGGAAGGTGAGATAAAGACATAGGCAAAAGTAATGTTTCCTTCAATAGATTTTCTACTTTAATTTTCTGAGTCCATTATCTGAAATGTATTTTGTTATAGCCTATAAAAAGTACAATAGCTGTAATATCATATTTTCCTTTATGAATGTTGACTGCTATTTTAGTAATGGCAAACCTAATGTATGTTATTGATTGCCAATATCCAGTTTTATGTTCAGAATATTTCTCCAGATTTGTTTCCTTAAATGTTCTATTCACATATATCAAATATAATTTAGAATCTTTCAAAAAAGAAAAGAATTAAGTAAAAACATGTAAGGGCTACAATTTTTTAATTGTTCCATTTTTCAAGCAATATCAAGTATACATTCATCACTGAAGCATTGTCAAAATGTGAGAAGAAACTTAAAGCAAATGTAAACCAGCATATCAACAAGCATATAAAAGCAAGTTTCAAATCAGGGTTACGTTCACAGACAAGTGTGTGTGCGGATAACGTTCTTTATGGGGTGTATCTGAGATTCAGAGAGGTTCTCATCAAATGTACTTTTCAGAATTCACATCAAATGGAGGGAACATCATAAACAATCTCCCAAGGGAATGGAAAATTGAGTGAAAAGGTTCATCAGAAGAAAGCACCTGATGCCTTCCAAGATTGGCAAGCAAGAAAAAAAAAGGCACAGGATTGGTTAATTCCAATCTCAGGACAGCCTGGTCAGCAGCAACATAAGAGGCAAAAACTTTGACATGTGACACTCCAGGAAACAACTGCATGCCCTGATAATATTTTGGATTACAGCCATCATGAGACCTACTCAACATGACAAATAGTCAGGAACAGTGGGTCTCAAACACTAGGCGGGCACTAACTTTTCTGTCCCATTCTGCCCATTCCATCCTGTAGTACCATTATCTAATGCTGGAATACCAAATTGGTTATGAGCTCACTTGGCCTCCTGAAATGTAGGGCCCCAAGTCCATAACTTTCATCTGTTCTTGTTTTCTAATACTATGCATCATCATTAATAGTTTATTCCAATTGTTGCTGCTGCTCTTCCTTCCTTCCTTCCTTCCTTCCTTCCTTCCTTCCTTCCTTCCAGAAGCAATCCAAGGGTGCTTCTGGAATGGAAGGGTCACCCAATAGGGTGCTGTCACTGTCCAGGGGACTTCTGAATGTGTTCACATTCTCTGGGAGGCTTCTTCCATTCCAGTTGTTGCCTTTTGAGGAACTCCTAGTAAAATTGCTCTCTCTTTCTCTGTTTATACTTGTTTGTCTGCTTATACCCATGCAAGTCCACAACCACACCCTGGATCATATGAAGCAGTGACCAGTTCAAGGTCACCCCGTGAGTCTGATGGTGCAGCAGGAATTGAGCCCAGATAATACTGGCAGGGAAATTTTTGGGATTTCCAAAAGGAACTTTTTTGAAACTTTGGCTGTAAGGTGTCATTTAGTGTGAGTGCTAGGCATCCTGACAACTAGCCATTCTGAAGGGCAACACAGTGCAGTGTAGTGGTATGGAATCAGGGTGAGATGAAGAAAACCTAGGCTCTAGTCCCCAAAGAGTCGTAAAATTCTTTTTCAGACTGATCTACCACACAGCACTGTTGGGAGATGAAGTGGAATAGGAGATCGTCAAGTATTTTGCTTTAGCATACTTTAGTTTTTCGTTACATATAAATGTATGTAACAAATATGAAAGCACACGGGGGGGGGAATAAATTGTTTGAAATGAGGAGAGCTTTGTAGATACCCTGGACTCCCAGAAAAACCAACATGTGGTTCCTAAATGTGGTTCAAAAATGATGAAACTAAGACACATCATGATGAGACATAAAGATTGTCTTTTTTTTAAAAAAAAAGACAATAAAGCTGGGAAAAGTGGAAGGTAGCAGGAACAAGGAAATATAAGATAGACTGACTGACTCCCTAAAGCAGTGTTGGCGAACCTATGGCACGGGTGCCAATGGTGGCACTCGGAGCTCTTTCTGTGGGCACCCAACATTGCTCCTTCACAGCCACCTGTATTCAGGTTAAATTGCTGTATTGGCACCTTGCAAAAAATTAGTGGGTTTTGAATTGCAGTTTGGGCACTCAGTCTCTAAAAAATTCACCATCACTGCCCTAGAGGATCTCATAGGCTTGAGTTTACAAGAGCTGAGTAGGGCATTTGAAGACATGGCATTCTGGAGATCACTCACAAGGTTGCTGTAAGTCAGGAGTAACAACAACAATAAAAAATAAATAACCAGTGTACAGACTACTGTTTCACAGAGTACCTTTGCTAATACAATCAATCAGAATGCAAAACATATGTATGGAATATAGACAAGCATGGTGTATTGTTCAAGAATCAAGAATCATAATGCAGTGGCTGTTTCAGCGTTATATCATCCATTCTACCGCCTTGGCTTTAAATTGTGTTATTTAGGGCGCTTTTACATGACCCCTAAGATCCGCTGGCCCCTTAAATTTGGACCAGAGATCTTAGGGGTTTGTTGCTCTTCGTGCGTCTCCACCCCTCCATACTTCCTGGCTGCTGGCTGCGTGAGGGGAGGGAGGAAAAAAAGGGACAAAAGAATAAAGCCTTACCTCCCGGTGCCAGGAGCCCCGTGACTTCCTGGTTCCTTCACTTAAAGGGGCGGGAGGCAAAAAACAAAAACAAAAAGAAGCGAGGCGAGCCCAGCACATGTGCATCAAATATTTTTCACCTCCCAAGAGCAGGTACAAGAAAAGTGCGCTGGGTCACGCTTAGGTGGGCGGGGTCGCACTTAATTGTCTGCAAACTCCGGAGCTGGTGGGGAAACATTTTTAAGCTCCGGAGCTTGCAGCCATTTGCGGCGGAGTTTAGGGGTCGTGTATAAACGCCCTTAGTCAATTTTAGGTTGCACTGTATACAGTTTATATGCATTGTTGTTAATTTGTTTTTGAGTTATTATGTCCATGGTTGCTTATTGTTTTTAATTTCTTTTCCTTCCTTCCTTCCTTCCTTCCTTCCTTCCTTCCTTTTGGTAATGCTATTACATTGTAAACTTCCCAGAGTGGCCTTGGCAGCCAGAAGAGCAGCATAAAAGTCTAAACAAACAATAGAGGAGGAATGGTGCATAGAAACAGATACTTAGCATGGGAACAGAGACGTTGCAATCATGATCCTATTTTTACCTGCGCAGAACTGGAAAACTGTCTAGGTTTCCATTCTGTTTTCCTGGCAGCTTTGCTATCAAGAACTTTCCATCTAAAATACCATCTGGTGTTAGTGTGAGAGGGGATCCCCCCCCCCCACACACACTCGCCCAACATTGACTATTCAGACATGAAAATGAGACAACTGGCTATGAGATGCCATTTAGCAAAATGTTCAATAAAATAATAGCAATAAACAATATCTTGCAATAAATTTTCTATCTGAACGACTGTTGATTGTGCCTGCTTCTAAAAACAGTTTTTATCTAAGTAAACACAACACTCTTTTTAAAACCAAGCAGCCCTTTAGTAACCATTATTTTCCTGTCAATCATATGATTACACAACTATGTAATTGCAATGTCACTGGAGTTATCTGGTGGCTGCTGCTGTTTCTAGTAGAATAATAGTGTGCATTTTCTCAGCTCCTACAACACTGTATAGAAAAAGAACCACACATCACAATGGCCAGGAAACAGAGATTAATATTCCCCCAAACCATTGAAGAAACTGCACCTGCAGAAGATGGATTACATGGAGCCGCAGTAACTGAAGATAAATATTGTTGTTTGGGATTGCAGTGAGGATTGCTGGCAGAGATTAAGTAACTTTGTATTGAAAGAGGGCAGCTGGTAAGGATGAACTTGAAGAAACCCCCCCCCCCCCCCGATACTTTCATGGACCCAAATGGACGCACTTTGTCTACATCCACTGGAAAGTCTCAAATCAATTAACACAAAATGGTATTCCAATGAGCCTGAACTCCACAGTGTTGTGAAGCTTATCAACATTTTCAAAAAAAGGACAAGACAAAAGACCAAAAACGAGCAGTCAAAAAAGAAGAAGAATTCCATTTTGTGACATTTTCTAGAATATGGAACCTGTGATCCTATAATTTCCATCATCTCTGACCACTGGCTAGGCAGTCTAGAGACTGCTAAGAGTTGGAAGTTCAACAACATCTGGAGGGTGACAGATTCTAATCTCCAACCCAGTTCGAGAATCAGCACTTACCAAAAGTTCACACAAGACTTCATAAACTGAATTGCAGGGGTTGATTGCAGGTTGCACTATATGATTTGCCTAGTTTTGGGGAGCACTAGACTCACAGGACAGCTTTCAGGGGCTTTCTACTTGACTATCAAAACACGAGCCACCACAAAAACTGTTGGAAGAATTCTTCATCAGTTCCTTTTAGTAAGCAGGTCCTGAAGCGTAGAAATCATAGTTTGACTATTTGTCACCTTTGACTGACATTTCTTCAACTTAAGATTCAATGCTGCTAACAAAAGATTATGATCTGAATTAATACCTGCAACAGGGTATGTTTTCACACATTTAATTGAATTCCTAAAACGTTTTATAGTCGAGACAGAATGAATCTGATTCCTGATATTCCTGTCAGCATTTGAGGTCCACATATTAAAGAAAGTGCAGTGGCATCTGGAAATATGTATTTGCTATTATAAGTTCTTCTTCTTGACATAA
>JAHTLZ010003399.1:2562363-2582978 GCA_023846285.1 Phrynocephalus versicolor
TAACCAATACCATTACAACTGCAGTTTTTAAAAAGGAATTATTTACTTTTTGCATTCTTAACATTTTTTAAAATGTTACTTATAGTCACATAGAAATAGTACTTCCAGTTACTTCTTTAAAATTCTGAAAGTTTCAGTCTGCTGGCACGTGACACAAAGCAAGTGTCCTTCTTTGTCATAATCTCAGCCCCCACAATTGAACATAAGAAAAGATTCGAAATGTGGTATATACTTTCCTCCACCACTAAAGGAGTAAATTTAACCTTTTGAATACAATCATAAGGCACCTTAGCTATATCTTAGTTGCTGGGAAATGACATAAAGACAAGTAATTAGCTAACATGGAATAATTCCTTCCATATTCTGACTGTACTGTGTTATGGTACGTAACTATTGTCTTGACTATGATGAAAGTGAAAGAAGAACGTGCCAAAGCAGGACCGAAGTCAAACATTGAGATAAAAATCATGATTGCCAACAAATTACAAAAACTGAACATAAATAACGAAGAAACTGAAATTGCTAAAGAAATTGCTAAAATTGCCTTGGCTCAATTATTAATCCAAATGGAGACTGCAGCCAAGAAACCAGAAGTCAACTGAAACTTTAAAGGACAAAAATGAAGGAATTTGAAAAGATCATCAAGCGAAAGGATGTGTGACTGATGACCAAAGCAAAGATCATTTGTGTGGTTGTATTCCTTGTTACTATGTACAGATGTGAACGCTGGACAGTCAAGAAAGCTGAGAGCCAGAAAACTGATTTATTTGAAATATGGTGCTGGAGGAGAACTTGCTAGATACCCTGGATTGCCAGTAAGATAAACAAGTGGTTAATATATCAAATCAACTCTGACCTTCTCTGGAGGCAAAAATGATAAAACTGAAAGTGTCTTACTTTGGGAAAGGAAAGATTTGTTGAAAAAGACAATAATGTTGGGAAGAACTGAAGGCAGCAGGAAAAGAGGAAGGCCGAATGAGACAGATTGACTCCATAAAGGAAGCCATAAGCTTCAGTTTACAAGAGCTGAGCATTCTAGGGACCACTTTCACCATATGCCTGATTATCACATGATGGCACATAGCAACAACATACAGTAAGTATTGTCCATAACTTTGTCTCCAACAAATCCATTTTATCGGTCTATAGACAAAGCCTAAGAATTAATAAACAGAATGAATCAAAACCAAGAAATCAGAAAGCACATACAATATAAAAAGCTAGAATGCTTTGGTTGTGTAGTGAGAAACAAAAAGCCTTGGAACATTTAATAGGACAGATGGTTGTGTTTGTCATAAACTGTTGTGGATTCCATCAGAAAACAGAAAGCTGCAATCCACAATATTGCCTTCTAAATGTTGTAAGATACCTCTCTGCATAATTGGTCTTGAATGTTGTACACCCATTGTCTTCAACTTTGTATATTGTCCTTCAGTGTTGCAAGCTGTCCTGGGTCCTTTCCAAGGAGAGAGGCAGATAAAAATAGTTTAAATTAAATAAATTTATATAAATAAATATCAAATATAGCATATGCATTTTAAATGTAAAAAGAAACCCCAAGTAAAGTGGACCTTAATGTAAATTGTTTATTCTGTGAGCCTGGTAAAGCAAGTTGCACATTCCGTGATGTGCATGAGAATTAATTCATTTTTTCTAACCAAGAGAAAGTCATGCCAAGTATTATTCTATTAACATGGATTAAGACTACAATACAAATTGAACAACAGCAATTGGGTCAGAATGATTGCATTATTCAGTGCTTTTATATTGCTAAATTAAATGAAAAAAAAGGAGTAACAGATATTAAAAAGAAAATGTGAACTGAGCAGTGATATGCAAACTCGCTGCGTTGTTATAATGAATGGATGAAAACATTTGACAAGTGCATAGTGCACTTTAGCTAAGAAGATGTGGAAAGTCATTGACCATGAGTGTTAGGTGGTGCTGGAGACAGAGGGAGGTTGGTTTGAAGTCAAGAACAGACTTTGATAGATGAACAGTGGGAGTGGAGTGGGTGATGTTGTTTAAGGTACAGAAATGTCACAGCAAAAAGTCTAAAAGTAAGCATGAGGTTGGGGAGGAGACCAACATTAAAATAGTCATTTTCTTCCTCAGTCCACAATCCATTCAGCCAATCAAATCGTCGCATTTGCAAACCTTTGTATAACCTTCAGGTCAAGCCCTGTAAGTTTATGTGGGATTCTGCATGTGTCATAAAACAAACATTTGTACATATGAGCTTAAAGGGGGGGGGGATATGGAAAGGAAATGTTTCTGTTTGCCTGTGGCACTAAACACTGCAGCTAGAGATGGGCACGAAACAATTTTTAATTTCATTTTTTTTGTTTCATTTTGTAACAAAACTGATTTTCAAAAGAAAAATGAAAAATGAAATGGAAATTTACCCTTAAACTCTGTGTTGAATTCTGAGGAGTTGCTGCCATAGATTCATATTGTGCTTGAGAGAAGGAAATATTAAACTACTTCAATAAGGATCATTTTCTCAGCTTATAAAAGTTTCTCCTCGTGATACAGATTACATTTGAATCTCAGTAGCTATAAAACAGAACAACTTTTTCTAGGTTGGGAACTGAAGAGACGTGCAAGTTGAATTATCTTTCTTTGCATAACAGGTGTGGCAACCAGCAATTTGTCTGGTACATCTCAGCATTCTCTGCTGACACTTTTCTGCCCTGTTATCAAAGTGTCAGCTTCAAAATGCATTTATAGCTATTTCCCCATCAAGTGGCTTGTGTTCATTCCAGAATGGTCTGAAAATCCATGACTAGCTATCGCAGACAGCCCATCAAGAGCTCCTGTCAGACGGAGAAATAATAATCGGCAATATAAGAACAGAAAACTAATGTTGTCATTGCTGTTGTTAAATTTAAAAAAAAAACTAGGAAAGAGGCTTACACTCTTTTATCTGCTGCTCTTTTAAGAGAATTGTGTGCACAGGGCTACTGTTATTGAGAACAATGGTGCTGTTCTAGATTTTCAACCCAGGTGGAGCATTAAAAATTAGGCTGTGATGCAGTGCATTTCCAAGTATCCATTACTTGGAAGGAAATGAAGTGGGAAGTCTACGGTGTCAGCAGATGTTCTACCATAGCCAATGCTGGAGAAAGAGAACGGCCACCTCTCAGGCTACCACATCCCTTCCCTATGTGATAGAACTCAGTGGAGGGAGGAAAAGGAGGAGGGAAAGAAAAAGTAAACCAGATTCTAGTTCTGTTGCTGGATCTTCACCACCATACTGGTCCTCAGTTTGAATAAGTCTAGGCCCCAAATATCCTCAGGGCCAGGACCCTGATAGCTGGCCTAAATCAAGAAACAAATACATTCCTTAGTCATGGTGAGAGCAGCCCTAAAAATGAGGTCCATTGTGTTCCTCTTAATTGGAAGCAAAATAAATATGACCTAGTTGTGACCTTCTGTAATTTCTCTCTGTCATGCCACATAACCACAGAAATATGTCCACATACAAACACTCTATCTTTGGCTTGCAAACAGAGATGAGTACCGCCCCCTAGAGTAACAAATGACTGAACTCAATTGTCAGTGGAACTTTTTGCCTTTACAGTGGTACCTTGTAAGACGAATGCTCAGTAAGATGAAAAACTCGTAAGACCAATGAAATTTCCTGGAGTAGGCATGTTTTGTAAGATAAATGTTTCCCTATGGGTTAAATTTGTCTTGAGAGGTACAATTGCAGATTGGGTGCTGCAGACCAAGCAGTGTGCAATACCCGATCCCCGGCATCAGGGGGGCTTTTGAGAGAAGTGGCAGCAGTGGTGGCAGGGCTGGGTGAGGATTACTGTGTCCCTGCTTCATCCACCAAACTGTTTACAAGGGAACAGCCCAGGCTGGGTGAGGGCCAATGGGTCCCTGTTTTGCCCAAGTTTTTCCCCAGCCCCAACCCAGCAAAGAAGAGGAAAAGCTTTTCCCCTTTGCTGGGTTCAACGGTAGTGGAAGGCTGCTCCCACATAGCTGACAGAAAGCTGTCAGCTTCAGGGGGAATAGCCTTCTGCTGTCCAGTGATTAAGGGGCTTTGGGATAGCCTTCCCATAGGAATGCATTGAAAACCTATTACGCCGTTCCCTCCAGAACAGATTAATTAGTTTTCAATGAATTCCTATGGGAAACCACGTTTTGTAAGACTATTTTTTGTAAGACAAATTGACCCATAGAATGAGCTAAATTTGTCTTACAAGGTGCCACGGTACTTCATAAGGGACCTTTGCCACCATGTGCAACACCATAGATACATATTTGCCAACATTCAGACCCAATGTTTCATTTATGTTTGTTTATTGTTTCTTTTATTTCTATGACATTTTTTTTATCCAAAGACATCAAAACAGTGTATAGCGAAATCTAGATTTTGCAATGTTCCAGAAGAAAAACATACAGAACTCTCATACTTAATGGAAGAAGCTTTAGCCTGCTTAACATGGAGAAATCTCATATCAGTCAAGAAATTGATCAAGTATACAGAGTTAACTCAAGCTTCGTGAGATATTTGGGAATATACATTACAGCGAGATGTTCTACACTTAAAGAAGATAACTACTGGAAGTTGGTCGTGCGGATTAAACAAGATTTGGAAAGATGCTTTTTTTCTAGGAAAAATTGCAACAGTTGAAATGAATATTCTGCTCAAAATACTTTCTATTTCAAAACTTACCAATCAAGTTAGAGCCAAAAAATTTGAAGAGCTAAACCGCTTTGTGACAACGTTTATATGGCAAAAAAAGGAAACCTAGAATTAAGTGTAAATTATTGCAAGATGCGAAACAGGAGCATTTAGTCTTCTAAATTGGACTTTATATGATCAGGCAAGCCCTTTAACAGGGATAAAGAAATGGATACTCCTAAGGTATAAAAGATTACTTTATTTAGAGGGGCATGATCTGCAATTTGGTTGGTATGCATTTTTATGGTATAGAAGGACTAAATCACATAAATATTTTGAAAGAAGCATAATAAGGAACTCTCTTTTCAGAATTTGGGAAAAGGTTAAACTAAAAATTTATGTGAAAATACCCAGATGGGTCTCACCAATTAAAGTGTTTACTTACCCAAATTTTCTAAGATTTGAAAAACTAGTTACATATATTGAGTTCCTGAATTCTGAGAGAACTTTGAAAACCAAAATTCAGTTAGATGACCAAGGACTGACTTTTGTGTGGCCTCAAATGCAGTTACAATCAATTTAAAACCAAGATATGAAGGCACGAGGATTTTATAAAGAGTACATGGCATTTAACAAAAATTAAAAACAGAAGAAAAACAAATTCAAAAACTTTATAGTTTTTTACTATAATGGGACATGCAAGATGAAGAAGTGAAAGATACCATGCTAAAATGGACCAAAAAATTTGGCCATAATATTGAACTACAAAACTGGCAACAACTATGGACAAAGAAACATAAATTAATATTAGCTACTTCCTATAAGGAAAATCTTTATAAAATGTTTTATAGATGGCATATAACACCAGTGAAGCTTGCTAAAATGTTCCCTAATATGTCAGATAAATGTTGTAAATTTAAAAGTCAAGAGGGGACATACTACCATGCTTGGTGGATATGTGATAAAGCAAAGGGTTACTGGGTCAAAATGCATACATGGATTAAGCAAATCTTAAAATTAGAATTAGAGTTTAAATCAGAAATATTTCTGCTAGGTTTATTGCCAAATAAAGTGGATAAGCAAAATATTTAATATTACAGTTGTCCCCCCGCCCTTTCGCGGTTCATATACTGCGGTCCCGGTATATGGCGATTCTACAGTATATGAAAAAAAGCCCCCTGGAGTAAGGAGGAAAGGTCTTCCCAGGCCCTTTGGAGGCCCCAAAAGTGCTTCCCTGCAAACCTGAAGTGACTTCCGGTAACCCAGAAGTGACCTCCAGACCACTAGAAAGCACTTTGGGGGCCTCTGGGAGACTGGAAAGCCCCTTGCAGGTCCATTTGGGGCAGCACCAGGCCTGGGGTAAGTACCAGAGAGCCAACCAAGTCGCGACCTGACCCAGCATCCACATATTGCGGATTTTCAATTATTGCGGGTCGTGTCGGGTTCCTAACCCCTGCAATAGGTGGGGGTTTAATGTACATCTTTTGACAGCAGCAAGATTGTTATTGGCCCAGCTCTGGAAATGTGAAAATCCACCAACTGATGATTATCAAAAAAAAAATTAGAATGTGCAGAAATGGACAGATTAACTAAGAGACTAATCAGTTTTTCACTTGAGCTGGGACCTGTTTTATAACTAGTGGAAGATAAAGGTCTTGTAGTAAAAAGGGGGGAAAGGATGAATAGACAGTAGAATGTCAATGATTGAAACTCACCAAACGAGATATGTTATACTGTAAAATTGTTTTATATGATTTATATTTTTCTCTTTCTCTTTCTCTTTCTCTTATACTTTCTGTGTTTATTTTTGTCTGTAAAAATAAAATAAAATTTAAAAAGTGTATTCAGCAATCATTACACAGGTGAAAAACATAAGCTAACAACAAAATACTTCACCAAATCAATAATAAGAAAATCATTGAATTTAACAACCCTAGTGCAGAGAAATGCTAATTTAATTTATGAATATGTATAAAGAAATGGTGCTGAACCAATCAGAATAGCCCATGGGTGGGGCTAAGGTGTATAAAAACAAGTGAGTTATCTCATGACAGTTAGATAGGGGACCAGTTAGGGAATGTATGTTAAGACAGGGAAATAGGATAGAAGTATGGTCTGGTCAGTGAGAGTTGAAAGTATGATCTTAGACCTTGATTAGTCTTGTTTAAATGAACTATTTTACTAGGAGCCTCGTGGCGCAGTGGTTAAATGCCTGTACTGCAGGTAAAACTGTGCTCACAACCTGGGTTCAATCCCCGGTAGCAGGCTCAAGGTTCACTCAGCCTTCCATCCTTCCGGGGTCTGTAAAATGAGTACCCAGCTTGCTGGGGGGGGCAATGTGTAGCCTGCACACTGTAATTAAAATTGTAAACCGCCCAGAGACCACTTGTAGTGGTCTGGGGCGGTATATAAGCAGAACACTTTAAATGAATTTTTATCCAAGTCTGTGTAAACAATAAACTAATTCTTTGGTTTGAACATTTTAAATACAGTGTCAGACTCCATTCATGTTACATAAATGTTTAAGGTGTTTCAGTGGTGGCAGTGTTTCAACCCAGGTTCACCACACAAACAAACCCACCAAGCAGATCCAGCTGATATATTACAGCTCTGAAGTAGCAATGGGCAAAAAAAAAAATAATATGAAACACTGTTTTGTCATTTCATTACAAAACGAAATGGTAGAACGTGTTTTGTGATAAAATGAAACAAAGTGCCATTTTTGGGTCTAGAAATGAAATAATTTGTCCTAGAGGCACCAAATTTGGTAGGTAGCTTCTGACCAAACTTCAAAGTGGGTCCCCCATGGAAAAAGAGGAAGAGGAAAATATGTTTTTAATTCAAGCCGCTCTGTGTTGGGGAATGTGAAGAAGGGGGGCTGATAGGTCTTGCTTGGAAAGGTTGCTAAGCAATAAAGCAATAAAAATCCCAGTTTTACTCACTGAAAGAGCAAGAGAAAATTTAAGCAAAAATAAAACAGAACAAAATCTTTTCAGTATTTGCCTCAATGGCTCCCCTAGGACCTAGGGGAGCCATTTTATAGCGTAACAAATTCTTTCATTTTGATTCATTCCAAAAATTCTTTTAAAAAATCAATAATAACAGAATAAAATGAAACAAAAGGAAAAATGAAACAAAACAAAATGCTATATTTTCATTTTTTGCCAATCTCTACTCAGAATACTATAGCAGAATGTTTCACCATATAATCTGCAATATAACAATTTGACAACATCTGATGTTTTACAAAACCCTCCATGGCTTGGGTCCTGATTATCTGGCAGAGCGTATCTCCCTACGATCAGAGCTGGCCCGACTCACCTGTTCCTCTATGGCTCTCTCACTCCGGGTGGCCACCCCCAGGGAGGCCCACATGGTAGTGACTTGAAAACGGGCCTTCTCAGTGGCCGGTCCATCGCTTTGGAACAAGCTACCCAATGAGATACGCCAGGCTCCCTCACTGGCATCCTTCAGGAAAGCCCTTAAAACCTGGCTGTTCAGGGATGCCTTTGGCGACTGCTAATGTGGTACCAAGTTGTTGTTTTCCCCCCCTTCTCTTTTCGTTAAGTTTTTGCCTCTTGCCCAGCACTACTTTACTATTTTATATTGTTTTATTGTTGTCTGTTTTTAAGCCTATTGTGTGAACCGCCCAGAGTTCCTTTGGGAAATGGGAGTGGTATACAAATGCATAAATAAATAAATAAATAAATGATGTCCCACTGAAATACTGTATGTGCCTTCCTGAATCTTTGCCATGACATTGTGTTTCTCAGGGACTTGGGAAATGAGTTCCAGATAACAGGGACAGAAGCACTAAAAAATATCAAAGCAAAGCAAAGTGTTCTGGTTATATACCACACCATAGTACTTAAAGGATCCTCTGGGTTGCAATTTATTCATGCTACACATTTTCCCCACCCCCACCATCTGGGTACTCATTTGACTGAGCTTGGAAGGATAAAAGCCTGAGTCATCTCTGAGCCGACTACTTGGGATTGAACCCCAGGTAGTGAGCACAGTTATGGGTGCAGCACAGCAGTTTATTCACTGCACTACAAGGCTCTTCGTATTAAAACCAAACATGTTCTACAAAGCATCTAAACATATTATTTCCTTTTCTTTCTCCTTCTCTCCCTGCCCCCCTTGCCAGTTGCCTAGAATCATTTGTGCAACATATAGGTGTTTAATAGACCTACAAGTCTACATGGGAGGCTTTGGTACTTTTTAAAAAGGTTCTGTACATTTCTGGTACCATTTAAGAGAGGGTAAATAATATTCATTGGTCATTGGATGGAGACCAAATATCTTATGGATTTAATTGACCATGGGGAGGAGGAGAGCATTATCACTTTTTACTGCTGAGGAGGCAACATGTTTTTTTAATGTGTCTATCATTATTTACAAGCATTTTCAACTACTTTATGATTTGTGTCTACTAAGCAGGGCAAGGAAGATAGCTATTAATTCTAAAGGCCGATGCCATAGTAAAGAAAACAGCTTTGTGCATCTCTTCCACCCACAGTGTGAAAGTTCAAACACTTTGTGCATGATCCAGGAACTTACTTGGGAACATGTAGATATATTTAGCAATTAAAACAAGCCATCACAGCCTGCATAGCATACTACATTAAAACTTGGTATACAGTGGTACCTTGTATAAAGGAATTAATTCGTTCCAAATGAAATTATGTTAAGCAAATTTTCCTTTAGACAAATTCCCATAGGAATGCATTGAAAATGGAGTAATCCCATTTTTATGTTGTACGGATTTTCCCCATAGGCAATTATGTTAAGCAAATTTCCCCTATCTCCGGAATTTTTTATGTTGTACAAATTTTATGTTATACAAGCTGTCTGTTATACAAGGGTCCACTGTATATTTAACTGTGCCAGTTTACCATGACAGAAACTTCTCTCACAACTTTAAGGTCAATGTAGTCTGAAGCCATCTAGTAACATAAATATTTAAGTTACTCTGTAACGAGAATAACTAACTTTTTATAGTACAAGCTGGCAGGATAGCTCATCAGTTTCAGTTTCTGGCTGTGGATCCAGAGATTGGGAGTTTGATCCCCCACTGTGCCCCCTCTATAAGAACCAGTATGTGTAGTCATGGGCAGGCTGCACACCCCCAGAAGAAGGGAATGGCAAACTACTCCTGTCTATTCTTTACTTGGAAAACTCTGGAAAGAGCCAGAATTGACTTGCTGGCACACGATACATACATACATATATATGTACATATTACTGTTACATATTACATATTAATCTTAAGTTCCTTTTCTTCTTTTTTTCTTTATCAAAAAAAAAAAGACAAAACATCAACAACAGTGCACCCCTTCACCAACAGGATCACTCTTCTTATTTACAGTCATTATCCTCCCCTCCAGAACAAAACTGATTGTTGCGTGGAAGCCTTACCCTTATCTCTGACAAGCACATATTCAATAAATCTACCCGATATATCATAAACATTTCTCTTTTTAACTCTCCTTTTTTTAATCTTTAAAGTACATGTCAATTTAGCATTTAAAGCAATATTCCATATTTCATTGGATTAATCTTAAGTTCCAAAGGGGGTACTCCTAGGGGGAAAAAAATCTTTCTAATTGGAATTGGAAGCCAAGCTGAAGTGGCACTACACTCGCCCACAGCTTGGCTTCTAAAGTTCCAATTCCAATTGAAAGATTTTTTTTCTCTACGGGCTCCTTCTTTGAAGCTTCATAACACAGCCCCCTCACCCCCCAATGTTTCCAAATTTTGGGTGCTTACAGGGAAGAGCTTGAAGAAGCACCCCTGCCATTTTGGTCCTTTAGGACCCAGGGAAGCAGAACATTCCATTCCATTTCAAAATGAAACTACTTTAAAAATTCATTACAAAAACAAAACAAAAACTACTAAAGACAAGATATAACAAAACTACTAAAGAAATGAAAAGAAAAGAAATAAAACACTATTTTTCTGTTTTGTGCCCATCTCTAATTACCACCTAGTCAGCTTGACATCTATTCCTGGAAATATTTTAGAGCAGATTTTTAAGTAGACAGTCTGTAATTATTTAACAAGCAATGTCGTCATTAGTAGAATTCAACACAGTTTTCTAAAGAACAAGTCGTGCCAGGCTAATTTGATCTCTTTCTGTGATAGAGTTACAGACCTGGTGGATGAGGGGAACACTCTGCATGTTGCTTATCTTGATTTCATTTAATCTGATAAGGTTCCCCACAATATACACGTTTCTCCTCATTATAGAGAGAGGTGACCAGTGGGATGCCCCAGGGCTCTGTTCTGGGTCCAGTGCTGTTCAATATCTTGACTTGGATGAAGGAATAGAGAGTAGACAGATTAAATTTACAGATGATACCAAATTGGGATGGGTTGCTAATTCCCTAGAGGATTGGATAAAACTCCAAAATAACCTTGGCAGATTAGAGCGCTGGGCATGGAATCAGTTTCAATAGAGAGAAATGTAGGATCCTCTATCTAGGTAGAAAAAATTTAATTGCATAGATATAGGATGGGAGACACCTGGCTGGAGAATAGTACCCTATGAAAGGGTTCTGGGAGTCTTCTGGGTGGATGACAAATTGAACATGAGTCAGCAGTGTGATGCAGCAGCCAAGAAAGCCAATGTGATTCTTGGTTGCATCAACAGAAGCATAGTGTCTAGATCAAGGGAAGTGATAGTACCACTCTATTCTGCTCTCGTCAGACCCCACCAGGAGTACTGTGTTCAGTTCTGCACACATCAATTTAAAAAGAAATTTGACAACCTCAAGAGGGTCCAGAGGAGGGCAACCAGGATGGTTAAAGATCTGGAAGAAATGTCTTATGAGGAGCGGTTTAGGGAGCTGGGAATGTTTAGCCTTTCAAAAATAAGGTTGAGACGGGATATGATAGCCATGTTTAAATATTTTAAAGGATATCATACCAAAGAGGAGACAGGTTTGTTTTTCATGGCTTCAGAGACTAGGACTTGGGGCAATGGTTTCAAAATACAGGAAAAGAAATTCCATTTGAACATTAGGAAGAATTTCATGAAGGGGAGAGCTGTTCAGCAGTGGAATAAACTGCTATTGAGGGTGGTGGAATCTCCTTCTTTGGAGGCTCCAAAGAAGGCTGTCTTCTAGGAGGACTATGATGGGGATTCCTGCATGGCAGGGGGTTGGACTGGATGGCCTTCAAAGTTTCTTCCAACTCTATGATTCTATGATTCATAGAGGTACACCATGATCCTCCACCACCCCATGTTGGATCCTGATATATATAGGGAAGTATGCCTTTTCAGTTTTTGAAGAATTTACCAAAAGATGTATTATGCAGGTCATCTTAATTTTGATATTTTAAAACGTAACATAATTGACAACATTAAAAGTTCAAAAATGTCACTATTTCTCCTCCATTCTTACTTTCTAGGAAAAAAATGACACACTCCTGGTCTGGGGGAATGGGCTACGAAATGGCAAATGCGTTTTAATGTAGCCAAATGTAAAGTAATGCATATTGGGGCAAAAAAAATCAAAACTTTATCTATCAACTCATGGGCTCTGAGTTATCTGTGACAGATCAGGAAAGAGATCTTGGTGTGTTGGTGGACAGCTCCATGAAGGTGTCTACCCAATGTGTGGCAGCAGTGAAGAAGGCCAATTCCATGCTAGGGACTATCAAAAAGGGGATTGAAAATAAAACATTATAATGCCATTATACAAAACAATAGTAAGGCCGTACCTGGAGTATTGTGTACAATTCTGGTCACCGCATCTCAAGAAAGACATAGTGGAACTGGAAAAGGTGCAGAAGAGAGCGACCAAAATGATTACTGGGCTGGGGCACCTCCCTTATGAGGAAAGGCTAAAAGATTTGGGGCTCTTTAGTCTGGAAAAAAGGCGCCTGAGGGGGGATATGATTGAGATGTACAAAATAATGCAGGGCATGAGTAAAGTGGATAGAGGGAAGATCTTCTCCCTCTCACAAAATACCAGAACTAGGGGACATACACTCAAATTGAGGGCTGGGAGAGTAAGAACAGACAAAAGAAAATATTTTTTCACCCAGCGCGTTGTTAGTCTTTGGAACTCCCTGCCACAGGATGTGGTGATGGCATCTGGCTTGGATGCCTTCAAAGGGGGGTTGGACAGATTCCTGGAGGAAAAGTCCATCACAGGTTACAAACCATGATGGAGATGTGTAATCTCCAGGCTTAAAACCAGGGTACTTCAAGGGCCAGATGCAGGGGAGTGATATCAGGAGACAGATATCTAGTCTCAAGCGCTCCCAAACGCATCTGGTGGGGCCACTGTGAGATACAGGAAGCTGGACTAGATGGGCCTTTGGCCTGATCCAGCATGGCTCTTCTTGTGTTCTTATGTCCTAAGTAGTGACTCTCTGTAGAGGGAAAGGCTTACATTTCCTCTTAATTCAGTTCATGAACATGTGTGTCAGCTTGTACTAAGCTAAGCATCCTTTGGCAAAGAACTGTATACTGTATAGGTCATTCAGGTTGGTTTCCAAATTCCTACACACATCAGAGAGATTAGTTTTTTAAACTCCACCCCACAGTATTGTAGCCAGTGGCCCTTAGTTCAAAGATGTGACTTTTCTCAGTACTGCTGAGAATTGGGGGTGGGGGAGAGAGAGACTAGCCAAGTCATTAAATATAGGTTGAGAACAGTTGCATTATTTGTTTTAACCTGGACTTTTGTTCTTTGTTGCTTTTAAATGTGCTTTTAGTATCCATCCTATTTACCATTGTTAATATGTTATGTGTTTAATTCTTTTGAAATATTTGTATCTTAACTTTTTTGATGCTCCTCTTTCTGGCACTCTTTCAATCTTTTAAATTTGAAGAATGCTATCATATCTTCCTTCATATTTCTTTTTTTAAGGCCAAAAATGTCCAGTTTTTTCCAGTTTAGTTTCCTCTCATTCAATTATTCTGTCTTTCCCTCATATGAACATTCTGATGCTATAAACCATGAGAGCACAACATATATTTGATTATTATTATTCTAACATGCAAATCCAAAGTTTTACAGACACATTTATTCTACTAATTTTGACACGGAGTATGTCCCGATTTATCCATATCTGAAAGGAAAATGATTCACCAAATATTTGTTTCTGCTTGACATGTATAGTTGCTGATATTTTATGTTTTAAATCACAAAACGATAGAATAGGAACTAACTTGCAAAATCTGTGGCATCAAATCTCTGGCCAGACCAACCACTGTAGCATAGAAATAGCCTTTCTTTTAATCATTCCTAATGCATTCTTGGGTATCAGGAATGTCTGAATATCCTTGCTATGATCAGCTATGTGATAGTGAGTTTACAAAGAATTATAATGAAATGTATCAGCTCCTAAGAGCTATTTAACTGAGTGGTTTTGTATTTGCATTACACTGTACTAGGCCTGGACTTATACAACTGTTACATTTGACAATCATAACAGCTTATTGCCATGCAGGCCCACCTCCTACCTCACCCCAAGCTAGCTAGCCCACTCACCATGCATCACATCATACTAGGGTCCTCCTTCTCTAGCGCTCTAGCTTGGCAAGACCTGCCCTTGGGGATTTCCTCTGTGCACTCATCAAAAACAATAATAATTTTTAAAATCAAGGCATCTTCCTTGTAAAATAGTAGAGTATTTACAGCAGAACACATTCATGTAAGGATTACTTCCTACATTTCTCTTCATATATTAAAATGAAATGAAACCCAGTTTTCTTTTCATAGAATCATATAATCATACAATCATAGAGTTGGAAGAGACCTCAAGGGCCATGTTATCCAAACCCCTGCCATGCAGGAACCCCATCACACGATTTTCGACAGATGGCCACCCACCCTTTGTTTAAAAACCGCCAAAGGAGGACACTCCACCACCCTTTGTGGCAACATATTCCACTGCCGAACAGCTCTAACTGTCATGAAGTTCTTCCTAATGTTCAAATGGAATCTATTTTCCTGTAGTTTGAAACCATTGCCCCCAGTCCTAGTCTATGAAGCCATAGAAAACAAACCTGTTCCGTCTTCTATACGACATTCTTTCAAATATTTAAACATAGCTATCATATCCCCCTCAACCTTCTTTTTGAAAGGCTTGTGGATTAATGGGAAACACAGAATTCAATTTTATCCATAAATTTCTGATAAACAGAACACAATCCTACTGGTGATTTATACTTGAGTAATGGAAATTGCATAAGTCTTGATAACAAATTGACAGTCATTAATGAGGGATTGCTTGTGTTCCTGGACAGACATGGATTGTGCCATTAAGTGGTTGACCAGATATGCAACTAGTACCATGTTAATGTTAATTAGTCATTTTGACATTCATGCGGGTAAATCTCAAATAGAATCCTGGCCACACAGTTACATGTAGGGATGCTTAAATTCAGTCATATCTGAGTACAGTGGTACCTTGTGTAAAGGAATTAATTTGTTCCAAATGAAATTATGTTAAGCAAATTTTCCTTTATACAAATTTCTCTTAGGAATGCACTGAAAACAAAGTAATCCTTAATCACGACCATTTTTATGTTGTACAGATTCGCCCCATAGATGATTCTGTTAAGCAAATTTCCCTTATCTCCAGATTTTTTTATATTGTACAGATTTTATGTTATACAAACCGTTTGTTATACGAGGGTTCACTGTACTCTTTTTTCCATTGACAAGCTGAGCTCTGAGTCCAGTCCACTCAAATCTATTGCAAATCTCCCAACCTATTCAGACAAATGGAAATCCATACATATTTCTTTGTACATTTTCCAGAATGGCTGCAAGTTTCTGACCATTTTTCAAACCCAACAGAGGTAATCATTTTTATAGGAATAAAAATTTAATGGGGGTTTCCTTTTCTTTTCTTTTATGCCTACATTTTTCAGACAATTTCTGTGTTTTATGAATTGCATAGCAGGTTCAGAGATCTACAGCCTTCAGCCACAAATTGCATTTGGGAGCTCAATATGATTCCAGGAATAGTACATTGCCAAGTCCTGTTTTAAAATGTGAAGCAAACAAAATTTTCTATTGAGCTGAGTACCACATATGTATCATTTATATAAGATCAATTGCATTTCACAATGGTTTTTCCTTCCCAGATGAATGTTAGACATGCCTTCTTTCTAGCAGTGCCATTTAATCTGAGAACAGCAGAGCTGGACTATCAAAGAGGGATATTTGGGAATCAAATCACCAATCTCTGGCTCTACAGTCAGATTCCTAAACTATTGAGCTAAGCAGCAGTACTCCCAACTGCATGCAAATTGTGCAATTTACACAGATTGTACAATTTTGCAAAAACAATTTGGATGATTTGTACAAAATATCATTTTCACTCCTACAAGTACAGGATCAAGAACCCTTTGATACTCCTTGAAAGCAAGAGGAATGTAGCCATTCCTTATCCTTTACCTTGTGAGGATCAGACCAAGGAAGGATTTGGAGTTTTAGTTTTGTGTTTATCAGATCGTATGCATTCATCTAAGTCCTGAGATGACTGCAACACCTTCTTGAATATATGATGCTAGTATTTCTGTGAGTTGGCATCTTGTACTGATTCAGACTCTGTTTCCAAGGTGTCAATCAACCAAGTTTGAAATGAACCCTTCAAAAGTCATGCGAATTGGTTATTATAGGCCATTTGATAGGGTTCTGAACTTGAAGCCGTTGAAGTGTTGAGGATCAGTAAAAGCTCTCTACATCCAATCTGTCACAGTCAGCCAGCAGGCACCGTGTCATTGGTGTGGCACCTTGTTATTATTTTACTTACTACCCAAATTCATTTACTCCAGTCGCTTTTTCTGTTTGTTGAACACAGGTGCCATGCTTATTATGGAGACTGCAGATTAATTCCCCTTGGGTTTATAAAGCACCATCACAAGTTCACATTTAATACGAATGGCTTTGCAGCATATTCTTTTAATTCCAGGGTGGGCCAAATTTAACTGTCCAAGTACAACTACTACTCCCATTACCTGTAGCCAAAACATTCAATGGTGATTCACACTGGGAGTTGCAGTCCAGAAACCTCTGGAGGGTCTAATTTTCTATGTCCTGCTTTAAGTTCAGTGGTTTAGGGACCAAATTACAGAGCCAGAGTTTGGGAGTTTGATTCCTCACTATGTCTCCTTGATAGTCCATACGGTCTCTTCTAACTCTACAGTTCTAAGATCTAGCAGTGCTGCTGGATAGCTCTGTGGTTTAGGTATTTGGCTGCGGAGCCAGAGGTTGTGAGTTCAATTTCCCACTGTGCCTCCTTCCAGCTCTGCAGTTCTAAGGTTACTGAATGAACCAATGTTACCTAGTGTGCTTTGTACGGAAGCTGGGATTCAAACATGGGTTTCACCTATTCTCACCCAAAAGTACTGTTTGTTCATGAACATCTGAAACATTTGGATATGTTGCTTGCATTTTTAAATGTGTGTGTGTTGTGTGGGTGTGCGCGCGTGCGCGTGCGTGCGTGCACACGCGCGCGCACATGCACGCTTGTGTGTGTGCACATTTTATATCTCAAGGGGAAAGGACATTGCTTTTGTGCATATGTAATTTTTGCAATGTATATGGGTCTTGTGTAGAGGAAAGATCTTCATGTTTTACTCTCAGCAGGAGGTGCAGAAGCTCACGTGGCTTTCCAGTTGCTCATTTCAGTATGTCGTTGAGCTGAGACAACGAGCACGCGCCATACAATAGTTTCGCAATTAGCTAGGGGGACCATATCTGCAGTTGAATAACTCGCCCCCCTGAACCCCAAACCTCTCCAAACTTGGGGGGCTTACAGGAAAGGGCTTGAGGAAGCTCCCCTGTGATTTCCATGCTGCTGCATGCCTGCAATCACTTTTTTTTAGTACATTGTTTATGTAGTTGAAAATAGTGTTTGCAGACATGTAGCAGCAAGGAAATCACACCATAGTTTCTTTGGACTCTTCCCTGTAACCCCCCTCCAAAATTTGGAGAGGTTTGGGGTTCAGGGAGCTATTAAACTCCAAAAGGGGTCTCACAGAGGGACTATTAGCAGCTTCCCAACTCAATTACAAATGATTTTCTCCTAGGGTGACCCCCTTTGGAGATTAGTAACTCAGCCCCCTGAACCCCAAATCTCTCCAAATTTGGGGGACTTACAGGGAAGGAGCTACCCTGCAATTTTGGTGCCTCTAGGACCCAGGGGACCCATTAACAAATTGTTTCATTTCATTTCATTCTGAAATTTCTTTAAAAATTTGTTAGTAACAAAATGAAACAAAACACTATATTTTTGTTTCATGCCCATCTCTATTATCTGTCCATCCAGCATTAACCAATCGTCCCTTCCTTTCTTTGATTTCAAAGAGAGCCCTACTGCTCTGCTGAGTGGTTCATTCTCTCTCCATAGCCTGTTTGTGCCCATTGTTTGTTTGCTTTTAATCCCTATTTGCTAACTTTGTGTGAAAAAAGAAAAAGATACACATAAGTCTGTAACTTTAAGAAACAAATGCTTTTTATTCTTTTTTTTCTACAAATCTTTCAGATTGAGGTACTGAGAATTTAAGTGCCAGTTAATGAGAAAGGGGTGGACTCTGGGGAACTTGTAGCTATTATCCTTTGTAACCACCATACATCTACTTTGTAACAAAAGGAATTTTACTAGAAATTCAAAACTCTGCATTAAATAGCACATAAAATGGAAACATGAATTTCAAATCAATACCCAGATTTTTTTTTTTGAGGACATGAACCCTGTATTTGAATGAGGTGACATGCTGTCATGACCTTTCATTTGCAAGGACTGAGCAGAGCTGTTAACAACTGGGCCTTGTGGAGGTCATTAATTCACAGGATCCTATAAACTGGAATTGACTTAATGCCAGACAAAAACAAATTCCCTGTCAAGCACACAAGTGCAATGCTGCTCCGGGAGCAGTCTTTCCTGCAGCCCATAAAATAATTGTCGGGTTTTCTTTTCCTTCTTTAATTGGCAGGAAGGTGTGGAAAAGCAGCTCTGTCAGCATCACTAAGAAAAAGCTAATTCCCAGATTATATAGAGCAGCAAAGAGGAGACTTGTGCACCAAACTTCCCAAATGGCTGAAGATGATGGGAACTGTAATCTAGCATGCCTGGAGAACAGAAGCTAGGGAAAAAATACTGCACAGCAAAATCTCCTTCCTTTATAAATGCACCTAATATACCTCAGCATTCCATGCATTTGGGATTAGATTATGCCTAAATTTTATTTTCACCGATTTTACAATAAACTTGCAATTCTACTGTCCTAGAGGAGACAAGACATTTCATAGACTTTTGCCAAATATTATTTTTGCATATTGAATATGGTGCCTTCTGTTGGCCCCAATAAATGATTTTATGCATGAGCTCTCGAAAGCACCCAATGTTTCAAATCAATAACCAATTACACTTGTCCTTGTTTTGCTTGTGGGAGGATTTTGTATCTAAACTTTCAAACATACCCTGTCTATTAAGAAACTGAAATGCCACCAAAAGGCAAAAAACTCTCAGCAAGCCACTGTCTTCCTGAAATTCGTATCTTCGAGGGAAAATAATTCCTACCAACTTGTTTCTAACCAAAGGCAAATGTGCAGTATCTTCCTTTTAATTATTTTTTTTGGGGGGGGAGGGGAATGCGGTCACTATGGTGACTGCCTACAGCATTCTAATAGCTCTGTGAACGCCAGTGCTCTTTGCTTGAGAACTGTTCCAGTGTTTTCCCTCACACTGCGCAAAATGAATTAATACTGAGGTGAAAGAACAGTGAAATAAGACTCCTTAAAATGCTTGCCCATAATGAGAAATGAAAACAATTTGCTACACCAAATTGGAACTTGACAATCTCATAAATTGTTCTACATCTTAGTAGGTGATGGAAAATCACTCTTGCAATGAGCCGATACAGTATTTTAAAGAGAGCCTGGAATTTGATGCAAGTAATATAGGATACATGGTATGCAGCAGGGATATACCAAATTGATCGGAATGTTAGATGAAGGGCCCGGAATGCAGAGTTTTTGCTCCTGGTAACCTACCAAGAGATAAAACTGCATACATGTCATTATCTATGTTCTCTTCTCAAAATATTTCTCCTGCTTTCTCTCTGAGCTTCACGACCAGAATTTTAAAAATCCAGCCCAACTGATCTCTGTAAGGATGAAAATCTGCTGCCATTCCCATTTGGAGGTACAATATTCAGTTATTGTCTACTAGCAACACATGAAGTAGATATGTACAGAGAAACAAAGGGCCTGTCAAGCTACACAGTGGGGTAGGCAAAATGGGGGGGGGGAGACCAAAATACAAAAGCTGAAGAAGCCACAATATTTTCAACAAATATCTAGTTGTCCAAGCAAAGATTCAACAACCAGTTGCCCTGTGATTCATTACTTCAGAAACAGAAAAGAGAGATACTGTTATCTTTCTAATCTGCTCTCATCATCCTCTGCCCCTAGGTCTGTCCCAAGCCATCTTTCTGAGGTGAAAAAACATGATGCAGCCTCTCCCATTCCATGAACAAAGCCAATTAGATTAGCAGTTGAATTTTATTTCATCACTGGTATCAAGGCATAATTAGGTAGCATACCTGAAAACAAGCACTCTATCTCTTGGAGCACATGCCATGCTTTACACACAGATTTCCCATCAACCAGCTTCTTCCTGCCTTTCAGTATCTGCCACCTGAGGACTGCCTTATTCTCTTTAACAGTAAGGAAGATTCTGGCCACAAGGGAAGTCAAATACCAAAACAGGTCCACAGGAAGGTAGCATTCAGAATGGGGATCTTTCATGAGGGGTGCCCGAAGTAAAAAGGCAGAGGTGGAATTTTAAAACATCTGTACGTTAAATGGTTACACTGAGCCAGGGCAAGGATATCATCCTAACTAGCCTACTTGCCAACCAGTGCTTCTGTACTCACCCTACCTATAGCAGGAAACCACTGATAGGATAAGGGCTCCACATACTGCATATGTGAAACTCCTGA
>JAHTLZ010003399.1:2583917-2620354 GCA_023846285.1 Phrynocephalus versicolor
AAAAGACACTCATGGGAAAAGGCTGCAAAGGTGGCCATGTCAGCTCCCACACCAAAATCCATTGACAGATGAGAGCACCTCCCCCTCTCCCCACATTATTAGTGGTTGTTTGTGGGGCAGGATATGTGGAGAAAGTTAATAAAAGCAACCATAGAGAAAAACAGCTAGACTGGAGACTGACTTTCTTCAACCACACATCCCCACTTCAAAACAATAGATTGCCAGCTCAAGCATTTATAGTCTGCTGGTGGAGCCACCACTACTACTTCGCTGCTGCCTCAGAGAAGAACAGAGACCAACCAATTCCATGCGCTCTGCCCCACAAGGTAGCACGCACCCAGAAGAGCAAACAGATTAAACCTTACAAATGAATAAGCTACCAAGATAAATATCTGTCTGGAACCTTTCTCATGGGAGAAGAAATGTGTATAATACAAATGGAAGGATCATTAAAGTGAGAGTTAAAATAGATCATAAAAGACAATACTTTTTAAGTGCAAAAACTGCTCCAATGTTCCCTGTCTGGACATGCCCTTAGTCCTTTATGACTTGGCCTTTGATCCATCATCCAATTGGTTTTGGTTATTTTAAACTACTAAGTCAACTTGCAAAAGTCTTATTATTTAAATTACTGATAAACTAAGGAAGAAATGCAGCAGGATCTTTGTTTATTTACTGAGTGTGTTGTGGCTGTATCTAAGGCTTTCTAGGGAATGCAAGAAAAAATGCATAATGTATTTGGGGGAAGAATGGTCTGCCAATTTATTGATGAAATGCAAGGGGTTGCATATAGGTTTCTATTTTATTATTAGACCTATTCCAGTGGATTTACTCATTTATGAAGTACATTTTTGCTTATTGTTTTCCTGAGAGTTTTCCCAAAAGATCAGAGTATTAACTGCTACCAAGCAACTTCTGCAAATCAGCTTGCCACTATGTGATTTGATTATTTTTAGCCTCTTCATTACACCTGGCAATCTTTGCAGTTAAAGGACTGCCATCTGGAGTTGTTAATGACATACTGATGGAAGTGTAATCACTGGATAACTTTGCTCAGCTTTTTCCCCAGGGCACAGAAATTGTGATACACATTTAATTTATGTTATATTGCACTCCTTGTTGGTTGTGCTTATAGTACAAGTATTGTAATGATCACATTTTGGCATTTGTTCAGGTAAGCAGCCAAATGCATTTACTGTGTATCAATAACAATTACAGAGCATCAGCAAAACATTGCTGCAGATAAAAGAAAATGCCGTTCAAAAGAAGGGGAAAACGACCTGGATTAACTTTTGGAATTTAATAAGATTTGTATACCAAAATGCGTCCTTCTTTATATTTCTTTTCTTTAAAAAAAATAACAAAATAACACCAATTTTGTCTCCTTAACCTGCAGCAGGCAAATGTTAGCTGCATTGTCTGGATTGCCACTGAGATAGCAGAGAATGAATTTTCTATTGTGTTCTGAGGCACAGCAATTTATCAGGCTCCAGTGTTCTGCAAGGAATTGTTTTGCCTAGACAGTTGAAAGGCAGAGAGGTAATTTAAGTACCTTGTTGTTTACTTGGTAAAACGTTTTAACAGGTAACGATCAATATCAAGTTTTCCCCCACTACAAATGGTCATTCTCCCGCCCCCCCAGGGGGGGGTACAATACTTTGTGTTCCAAAGGAAACTTGGGGAAATAGGCATGTCATCTGCTTGATGTCCTTACAGGAGAAAAGCCAGTTTCTTTGGTTTTGATTTGTTGGTAATGACAGTCAAGATCATTTAAAAATGCCTCTTTCCAGCCCTTGGGAGAAAACTGATGACCATCAAGAGCCGCATTATAAACTAAAATGGAATATCATTTGGGAACCGTTTATCAAAGAACTGGGCCCTAATTTTCCTCTTTTCCATTTCTTTTAAACCACACAGAAGCAGCCAGCATTGTGATGTTTCTCAGAGTCCCATCTGCTATCCTTTACTGGTGGATTTTTCTCTCCCTTAATTAAAAAAAAAATAGGAAGTCCATGCATATGCATTGTTCTTGATTATTGTCTGTAATTACACAGAGGCATCATTTAAACGTATTCAAATCAAAAGGAGTCAACAGATTTAATGCGTATGAATGCTGGGTTATTTCACACTCACTTATGAATTCGACATTTGCTTCAAACCCTTTGGCCACCCAGCCTGAAGTAATAAGGCAAGACACGAAGTTTTGGATGAAAAACAATGGGCCATACTTTATTAACACAGCAATGACAACATTCAAAGGGGGGTAATTGTAGGATGGAAGGTTAATCCGTCTGAGGCTGGCCACGCCCCAAACGGACCCTGTTAGGAGTGGGAATAAAATCCGAGAATACCCTGCTGTTCCCAACTACCCAAGGCTCCCAGCTCTGGGTGATAGCTGCCTATGAGACCCTGCCTTTCCCCCCTCCCAGCACAAAATCCTCAGGGCCTTCAAAGCTGTGAGGTGGGCCAGGTTACACCATCTTCAGGTGTCCATTAACTCCCAACCTTACCTGCCTTCCGCCACTACCCGCCAATGTGACCAATGCAAACCCAGAAAATAGCCCATTAAGAACGGGATGGCAAAAACACACCTGCTCCATTCCAGCCAATTAGGGGCAGATCAAAAATTCCCATCTCTCCCTGAAGCAACCAGTAAATACTCATCCTTAATACAGGGTGGGCGGGTGGGCCAACGATCCAAGATGAAGAGGCAGGCTGGCCATTGGGAATCTCCTTTTAAAGGTAAGCTCTGGGCCATCATCCTGCCTCTTCGTCCTTTGTCTCCCCTGGGTGGGCGGGCAAAATGGCTCCTGTGCCACAGTCTTGGTGCTGGTAGAGCAGTCCATTAACAAACTGATTAAAAATCTCAGAAAATTGACCAATTTTGCAATCTTTTTGGATATGTGTTGTGGCCTAGTGCTGAACCCTCAACTGCCCATGAACCATGCTGACACATAAGATTAGATGATAAGAAAGCCACAACTTTATTTAACCTTGGTTACATACTGCAGTATTCTGGCCAGGTATTGGGTCTGATCCGGGCCATCAGGAAACGTGCCTGTCTCCTGATGTTACCTATCTCACTGCCACCTTGAGGCACCCCCGCATCCCAGCTCCTGGGAAACCCCGTGGGCTCAAAGTCCTTCAGGTCTTGTCTCAAGCCATGTAGAGGAGCTGCCCCCAGCCCTGCCCTAGCTAGGGCCTGCCCACTCCCTCACCAGGTCCGTTGGTTCCTCCTGGGTTCTGTTGATCACACAGGATCCTTCCTGGCACCATCCCAGCCTGGATCTGTTCCCAATGCAACTAAACCCCATAGGCTGTGACATGAGTAACAATACAAAGGTTAATTTAACAAGACAGCAAATATATGTAAACAATCCACTGGTTTGGGTGGGCAGGTGAAGTCTCCAATGTCCCAGCAGTGACTGTGATGGCTGCTGACACAGCCCCCCATTTAAAGGATGGGGCTGGTAGCTCAGGTGCACCTGTGCAGGCCAGTGATCCCCTGGATGAGCAGCCCAGGCACATGACGTGGGTGCGCTTCTGGTTGGCTGAGCCTGCCCAACTGGTTGGTCCTCTTGAAGCCTTCGGAGGCCATGTGGCCAGCACCATCATGGAGAGGGATCCTGACCTAGGGCATGTGGACAGGCCATCCCAGCCACAATATTGGTCCCTGGTGAGTCAGGGTCCCTGGTGAACTGTCAACATAGTTATAAATTAAGGAGAAATGCTCATTGATTCCCTTGGGTACATTTCTATGAATCAAGAGGAAACTCATTTATCTTACATCCTTTTTACTGTGTATAAAAACCATATACCACCTTTTCAGTCTTAAGAAGGTATTTCTACGTATATCACCAAACATTTGAAGAAATAAAAGAAAATGCTATTTTGGAAGTCAGTATAGATACATGTTTTAATCTTGGATTTTTCTGAGTTGCCTTTGGGGAACATTTAACCTGAAAGGGAGATCAGAAAGATATCTACCTTTATTTTGTAAGATTTTATATTAGCTTTTAAAAAATTATTCTAAACAGATAGCTTTTCCTGATTGTATATAGTAAAAAAAAATCTGGCAAAAGTATTTGTGCAGTTTGACTCCATCTTATTCTTTATCTGTAAACATCACATTGGGATTACTTTCCTATTGTTGATTGTTCCAGAAAATCACCACCATGCCCGGAAACTTTCTCTACAAGACTTCATAAACACTCTCTGAAAGTCTGAGATAAGACACAGAGCGGAATATGCACCCACACCCACCAACTTATTCCCACACAAAGCTTCTTAATAGTTAAACAGCACAATTCCTGTACACAGCAATTTAGAGAGTGCTACTTACTACATATGAATTAAACTCAGAAGCGAAGTTACTTTCAGACAAATCATCATCCAGTTGGCCCTCTGGATGGTGAGGAAGGAAAAGGGGAGGTAAAGGGGGACTTAAAAATTGCAGAGAAATTAAATGACTTCTTTGCATCTTTCCTCACAACAGAGACATCAGGCAGATTCCACTTGCCAAACACCCACCCACCCCCAACTCAAAAATTAAATCAAATACAGCTTAAAAGAGGGGATATTTTAATTGATAAATTGAAGATCAACACGTCACCACGCCCAGACGGCATCCACCCAAGGGTTATTAAGGAACTGAGAAATGAAATTGTGGAAGTCTTAAACTAGGAGACATCCACTCAAATTGAGAGTTTGGCAAGTGAAAGTAGATGAAATAAAATATTTTTTTTACCCAGCGTGTTGTTAGATTGTGGAACTCTCTGCTATAGGATGTGATGGCGGCATCTGGCCTGGATGCCTTTAAAAGGGGATCGGACAGATTCCTGGAGGAAAAGTCCATCACAGGCTACAAATCATGATGGAGATGTGTAATCTCCAGGCTTAAAACTGGGGTACTTCAAGGTCCAGATGCAGGGGAGTGGCATCAGGAGACAGATATCTAGTTTCGTGCGTTCCAAGAGACATTTGGCAGGGCCACTGTGAGATACAGGAAACTGGATTCATTTTCTGTATCTTTCCTGATCCAGTATGGCTCTTCTTATGTTTTTATGAAAATGGAAGCTTTATGATAATACTGATCTACATGTTCTCAGGTACATCATTCTCAGGTGGAGTTGGAAAAGTGAAGGTAAAAAGTAAGGTAGAAAGTGACCGTAGATCTCAAGGCCAAGTGCTGATCTCTTATAATGCACCCATTGATATTTGAACTAGTTCTGTCTGGCTCATCATTCTCATTCTGATGTGCTGTAAAGTCAATTCAGGCTTAGGGAAACTTTTTCAGGGTTTTCTAAATAGGGAGTACTCAGAAGTGGTTTGCCATTCTCTTTTGCTAGGGACATCCTTGGACTGTGCAGCTTGCCCAAGGCCACACAGGCTGGTTCACCTCCAATGCACAGGAGGGAATTGAACTCCCTTCCTCTGGCTCTATACCCAGTTACCCAACTCACTGAGTTATCCAGCAGTTTTCCACCACAAAACCAGCCCTTTTTAAAATTTGAGCTTGGCACATGATTGACCCAACAACAAAGCAGATCAGCTTGATTTGGTCCAATTTGAAATGTATCCAAACTGGGTTGGAACTGGCTATCTAAGTTCTAAATTAGCATGCCGGGCTATGAAATATGATCTAGAGCACTTCAGGCACCAAAGAGAAAAACTGAGAAAAATGAAAACACAAGTTCCATATGAGAGAGTACTTGTAAATAGAACTATATGGAAATATCTTACAGCTCATATTAAGAGGCCAATATCCATTATTCCTTTCTGAATCATGTTTTATCCAGTCTTTCTAGCCTCATCATATTTTATGATTTATTCTGAATCTTGACAAATTTAATACATTTTGTTAAAGCCACATGAAGTAGTTGTGATACGATATCATTTGTTGCAATCCACTTCTCTAAAGTCCATTTGAAATGACATTTTGATAGCATTTCTAACTATATTACGAGAAACCATGTCTGTTCATCTTCCAAGGTGAAAAGCTTCCACCAGTACTGCCTTCTAATCCATCTAATGAATATTAGTATTGAATTTATCATTTAATAGGTATTGGCCAGAATCCTCTTGGTGATTTATACATCTGTAAAACTGTATTTCACCACATATTAAGTGCCACTGTCTAATAAAATGCTGATCACATTACAAGGTGCACATCTTGTAATACACCCAGTGCATCCTTAGTTAATGTCAATTTCCTTGCACAAACACCAATAGAATTCTAGACATTATGTTATACCGAGTGTAACTGAGTTAAAGAAAAAGGTGGCAGTAGGGTGTATGTGGCAAATTCAGCAGTCCATTGAGGGTTTACAGAAAGGACAGTCTGCAGAACTCAACAACTGTAACTGTGAGAATCGCCCTATTTATGGCTATTCTTGTTCTTTTTGGCCTCTTCTAGAAACTATGAAGCCATATAAGAGAGCATGGCTGAAATGAATATAAATGGATGAGAAAAATGAAGTTGAGAGGAAGATACAGCTTAGCACTCTCTAGATACTGATAATGAGGGTGCACTTAACTTAGAGGTCACTACATATGCCACAATGCAGAAAAATCAAGGCTCATAAATGAATGAAATGGATGGCAAAGAGGGTAGATTAAAGAGTGATCGTTGCCCATGGCCCACATTGGTAATTGCTTCTCAAATAGGAGATAATAGCATGAAATAGATATTAAGAATAAAACCAGCAAAGCCAGTACTCTCTAACCAATCAATTTTCCTTAGTCATAGACAGGAGATAGAGTCAGGTCAGCAAAACACTATACATTTCATTAAGAAAAAAAGAAAAGAAAATGGTCACAGGTGATCATATACATTTAAAAGGGGAAAGGCAGAACTACTGACTCTTAGTCATGCAGATCTTCTGCACACATGGGCTTGTCCATATATATAAAAAGCTAATAGTCCATGGGATGGAGAAACCAGAGGACCTCCTCTAACAGCTCCCTAGGCATCTCCATTGCTATGATATTGCTTATGCCCAGAGTGCATATCCTGAAGATAGAATGCAACACCGAGGAAGCAGCTTCCTCTATTTATTTGGTGACTACATGAAGTGGTACCAACAGATGAGTTCTTCTCTCTATGTCAGAGTTCACCAAAATACCATTTGATTCTTTTGTTATATATTCTTATGATTCTATATGATTCTATATGATCAAGAAAGCATAGTGGCTCAGCAGGCTAGAGCGCTGAAACTGCTGGCTGAAAAGTTGGAAGTTTAGCACAGCAGTTTGAAAACTGGGTGCCATGCAGCAGAGTGAGCTCCTGTTGTTAACCCCAGCTCCTTCCAACCAAGCCGTTCAAAAGCATGTAAATGCAAGTAGACAAATAGGTACCGCTGCAAAAAGTGGGAAAATAAACAGTGCTCCGTGTGCAGAAATGCATTTGGCCATGCCAGCCACATGGCCATGGACTTGCACAACACTGGCTCTTTGGCTTAGAAATGGAGATGAGTGCCGCCCTTACAGGTGGGCATGACTAGCACATATGTGTGGGGATAACCTTTACCTGTAACATCTATAAAGTATTTGCCAAAAAGTATCTGCACCTTTTTATTTTCTAAAATACAGATAAGCATAGTTTGCTTGAACAAGTGTGGAGTCTGCCAGGTAGCTCAGTGGTTTAGGTATCTATCTGTGGAACCAGATGTTTGATTCCTCCCTGTACTACATTGAAAAGAACTGGATCTGATTATCCACGTTCTGATCCTTTCCAGCTCTGTAATTCTAAGCTTATTGTAAGAATTATGTGGAAACAAGAGTTTTACAACATATATTGTCATATATGTGATACTGTTTGCATTTGGAAGAATAAGTATTAATAAGTGTTTTAAAGGACTTTGTAATATAAACCATAGATTATCGTGTAGAGCCCCCCCCATCTTTCCACACAACACTTCACCCATTGATTAAAGTGCTACAGCCCAGACACAACAAAGAAGGGGCCAGAACCACAAAATGGAAGTACAGTGGTACCTCTGCTTACAAGTTCAATCCGTTCCGAATGCACGCTCATAAGTCAAACAACTCCCAAGTAGAGCAGTCATATCTTTAAAAAAATCAAATCAAAAAATAAATAAATTGAAAAAATCATTTAAAAATGTAAGTAGAGCAGACCGCATCTAAAATTTGTAAGGCAGCAGTTAAAACACCAATGGGGTTCTGTTCTTAAGTCAAATTGCTCATAAGTAGAGGTACCACTGTAATACATTTTTATGGTTATTAAATATATTCCAGAAATATTTATGCTGGTAAGGTTACAAGTTCCACATTTTAGTTATCAAAAGTGAGTCTCCATATATGCGAAGAGAAAGAAAGCAAGATTAATGTAAATGCAGACATGGATACTGATGAGACAGTATGAGGAAAACTACAGCGAGAGCAAATAAGTCATGCCATAAACAAGAAAACCAGAGAGGAATGTACAGGAGATGCTTTCCTGTGCTAATAAAAGTTCCCTGAGTCATGTTGCTGTAACTGGCTTCTTTGATGTTTTGCATCCAATTAATTAGGCTGAGAAAACAATACACTTCAGTCAAAGCTACTAAAATTATTACTCTGTCCTCTGAGGGAACCATTCTCAATTTGCCAAAGGACTAACAAAAATTTTGCAATTACCCGTTGGGGGTAGGGTTGAAAATAAGATGGCAGGAAATACACTGATTGTATATGCTGCGTAATTCTATTTTGGGGGGGCAAAGGGGTTAATTGAAGAAACAATTAACTGTATTGCTGCCTGATTCAGAACATAAATGTATGCTTGTTCAAGGATTTTATTTTGGCTTAGAAGGTGAAGCACTGGGATTTCACACTTTCAGTGGTGTATGGATTGACAAAAATCCTCCATCCTCAAATTCTTGATTGCTTTTAAACAAAGAAGCCTTTAATTAGGCTTCCCTTTAAAGCTTGTTGTTCTCAAATTGTTTACATAAACCTCTGGAATTCTGTTTATATTCTGCAGATCTCAGTGGTTGAAAGGTGAGAAGTATCTCTTGCAGTGGAAAAAGGGTTCACCTAGCCTGCATTTTCCTTTTATGCATGATCTCCTGTATGGTTCTGTTGCTTTTCCTTTTCTTCTTCTCCATACCAGCCTTTGGGCAGCTGCACTGTAGACTAAAGGCAACAGTGCAATACTAAATGACAAAAAAGTAAAGCAACATGCCCTGCTTATAGACTGTGCTTATTACACTCTCTGGGTGGTTTACAGTTTCATTATACAGGCTACTCATCGCCCCCACCTGCTTTGCCAGCAAGCGGGACCCTCAGTTTGCCAACCTCAAAAAGGTGGAAGAATGAATCAACCTTGAGCCAGCTACCTGAGCCTCTGATCAAAGTCAGACCATGAGCAGAATCTCCACTGCAGTACTGCAGTTTAGCTACTGCAGCATGAAGCTCTTCCACCTTCACTTGTTCACATATGAGCAGAAATAGCTACCGTCTCAGAACCAACTGCTATGATATATCATTACACCCATATTAAAGCAGCTCCACTGGCTCCCAATCAGCTATCGGGCACAATTCAAAGTGCTGACCTTAACCCCCTAGCTACCTCAAAGATTGAATCTCACAGTATGAACTAGCTCGGGTGTTAAGGTCATCAGGAGATGCCTTTCTCTCCATCCCTCAACCCTCATAGGTACATCTTGTGGGAACACATGAAAGAGCCTTCTCGGCTGCTGCACCCAGACTCTGGAACTCCCTCCTGCTAGAGGCGAGGAATGCTCCATCTCTGATGTCTTTCTGGAAACAGGCAAAGACCTTTCTCTTCAGGCAAGCTTTCCCTGAATGAATGACAATTACCCATCAACTAGCAAATTTTGCTTTGGGTAATAGAAAAAGCATCTATGTGATCCACCCACTGAAACAGATTTCTAGCCAAGTCTGCTTGTCATAGCAGAAGCTTTTCCTTATCCATGGAACTTGCATTTAGCATGCTTTGCTTTATGGTCATTGAAAAGCATGGATAGCTTAATCTTCTATCTGATTGCAAGGAACGAAATCATGGGATCGGAGGGAAAACAACAAATTCCTCTTAACTGCTTTGGATCTATTCAAATTAAATTTTCCCCATTGCCAAATAGTTGGCACATCCTTGGACTTCCACATTCCAGCTGTGTTGGAGAAGGGGCTGTATGCCCATACCGATATTCCAGGCACATTATTTATAGTCAATTTCCCTTTATGCCACCTGAATCAGGTAGACCCTGCTCTATAATGTCATACTTAGAAACTTGTTTCATATTTTGTACTAACACTAGCATACAAGATTCTGGAGGAGCTAAAAATATGAATACAACTAGAGATGGGCACGAAATGAACTTTTTTCCATTTCCATTATTCGTTATTTATTTCGTTATGTAACAAAATGAATAATGAACATTGTGATGAAATGGAACAAACCAAACAGAACCACGAAAATTAGGTTTGTTACGTTTCATTTTTTGTTAATGGCGACGTGCAATGAAATGAGCTGTTTCAAATGTTAAAAAATGCCCTGAACATAAAAACGCAGCAATAATTATTTATACTGTCTGATAATACCTATCAAGGGGGGTTGGGGTCCTTAAAACATTTGTTTTTATCTTCTCCCATCGTGATGTATTTTTCTTTTCCCTTTAAGGATGACAAAATGGATGTCGCCAGCCAAATGGAGGCAAGACATGTGATGGGATCATGTAAATTCTTGGACAACTTCAACCAATAGCATGCCCAGGTTGCAGACTGGGCAGGTCTGGCAACCACAGAGGGCATAAAAAGCTCTGGCAGCCCCCGTCCTCCTTGCAATCTCCGGTGGGAGTTAGGGTGGGATTGCTGTCTCTGTAACTCATTATTTTCACTTTAGGCCAGCCAGGCAGGTGTGTGTCTCTGTGTTCCTGCTGGCTGCAGCTTGGCTCTTAGGGGAGAGAAAGAAGAGATTTCTCTCTAGCTTCAGTCCTGCAGCCTCCCTGTGTGCATGCGTGCGTACCTCTCAGTGAGTACTCTCCCCTGCCCCGCAGTGCAGTCACTCTGCGGCTGCCTTGCACCCTGGGCAATGTCCGCCACTGCCTTTGCAGCCTCCCTGCATACCTAGTCTATACTGTGTCTCTGCCAGCATCATTTTTGTGTTTTTCCTCTCATCTGGGGCATTGGGGGATGCCCGCGCATGGAAATGCTTTAAAAATCATGCAAAAAGCGGGTAAAAACAAAAAATGAAAAATGAATAAATGAAAATGAATTTTTTTTGAAAATTCACGAAAAACAAAAACAAACCAAAATGGACCCCTCAATGAAAAACAAAAACCGAAACACCATTTTTTCCAAATCGTGCCCATCTCTAAATACAACTATGCTTTGATACAGACTGTACAGAAATTGTCCAAAATGAAAATGCAGACTGATTCAGGTAAAGCTCTATATGTTATAAGCAAAATTTTCTAAACCTATCTTCAATGTTCAAAGATTTAATCTCCACAAAGTTCCAGGATTCTATGGTACTAAGAAATCTATAGTACAACATGACATATTTCAGTCAGAGCAAGGTGTTGGTCTTTGAACACAATACTGCAAAATAGACTTGATTTAAGGTCTTTCTCGCATACATTGCATTGAAACCATTTAGTTCCATGAATTATGAAATTATAAATAATCCTTGTGCTATTTCACTGTATCTCTTGGTAATACACCAATAGCAACTTCTGGAAGGCGAACAGCTAAAAGAAGAATAAAATACTTTGCCCCCCCACGGCGGAATAACCACGCGAGACAGTGTCTTGGGTTCAAACACCGGGCCACTTTATTAACATATATTGTAACACAACACAACTTTAAACCGGGGCCTGCTGCAGTGCAGAATGATCTTATTCTTAGGGTCTCCCTGGACCCTCTTTAACTGGCAGTCTATTTGGGCGAGTCGCTAGCCCCAGACCTTCCTGCCTGTGAACAGGACGGCCTTGGTCAGCTGGTCCCCTTTCCCCAGCCGGACTGTCCAGCCACGTCATTTGTGCCTGTCAGCCCAGTGGGCCCTCCCGGTACATCCATCCCCCCCGGCGTTGTGATCGCCGATCTGCAACGCCGTGAGAGCGGACGGACCCTTCGGGAAATCGAGACCTGACTCCCTACTGCCTCTCCCTACCCGCACTACCGCCCACAAGTGGCCAAATCCAACAACCTATTTAAGATACCCACCACGCCGCAGCAGTATGGGATAGGCGAAAAACCCCCGGGTGCTGATAGCCAATTGTGCACCCGGGTCAAAAATTCCTATCCGGCCCCGAAGCGACCAGACCAGCTCACACTACTGCATAAAAGTGGCGGGTGGGCGGGCAACTTGTTCAGCCGACGAAAGAGGGCTGGATCCACGTGGCAAGTCCCTATAAGGGCTCTGGTCCAACTGGGTCCACTCTAGCCAGTCCTCCCCCTCCAACTGGGTCCACTCTAGCCAGTCCTCCCCCTCAGAAGAGGACGCAGCATCAGAGTCCTGCAGGGCTGGGCGCTTAGCCGGGTGTTTACCCTTGGGTCCGCCCTTTGGCCGTCTGGGAGCCATGTTTCCCTCGCCGAGCAGCCTCGGGCATAGTCCCGCGTACAGGCCGCTGGCCCTAGCCGGGCCCGAACCCCCTTGGCTGCCCCCTCCGCCCCAACGCACCCGGGGTATGGCCTGCCCAGCCCGGCAAGGCCGCCCGCCCCTGCAGGCCCGACCACCGCGGCCTAACTGCCGTTGGGCCCAAGCCGGCCCTCTGTTTGATTCAGGCGCCGCCGGCCCGCCCCTTCCGTAGGCCCTACCGCCGGCTGCCCCACACCACTCCCCGCTCGCCCAAGCCTTTCCGGCCCTCCCGGCCCCCACTCCTGGCGACCCCCAGGCTTCAGGCCCGTCTCCTCCCCCAGTGGTGGGCCGTAGGCCGCGCCGCCGCTGGGCCGAGCCCCCGCCGCGAAGTCCGCGACAGCAAGCGCCGCGGCGGCAAAGCCGCGAGGTAAGCAGGAAGGGAGGTGGATCCCCACCCAGTCCCCCTCCCCTCCGTCCGCCCACGTCCCGGCCGAGGGTCCCTAGGTCCGGCGAGCCGCGGTAGGCCGCCCGGGGAAAGCTCCCCTAGGTGCCCACGCCGCAGCCCGTCGGGCCGCAAACCTGAGTGGGAGGCGCGGCCGCGCCTCCCTAGTTTCAGCTCCTCGCCGCCGCTCTCGCTCGTGGCGCCGCGGATCCCCGCCGCGCCACAAGCCGCCGTCCTCCGCCGCCGGATCCGCCGAACTCGGAGCCCGCAGCTGCGCCGCCACTCAACAAAATGGCGGCCGCAAGCAACGGAGCTCCGATCCCCCGTCTCCAACTTGTCCAGCCGACGAAAGAGGGCTGGATCCACGTGGCAAGTCCCTATAAGGGCTCTGGTCTCCGCCCTCTGCGAGACCGGGTAGGTCTCGCGCGGCTTCCAGCCGGGGGGGGCAATGGAGCTCCGCACAGCGCAGCCGCGCCGCGGAGCCGGACCTTAGGTTGACCTCCATTCACAGTAGCCTGATGAATGGAGACAAAACTGGAGAGGAACAACATTTTGCTATCATTTACACTTCTGTGATAAGCAGGTTTCACTGACACAGGTCAAAAGCAAGGCTACTCACCATGATGCAAATAGTGATAAGGTATCATTTTATTATACAAGGACAAACAAAGAAAAAAGGACAAATTGCTAACCGTGTGTGCTTTTAGCAGGGAATGCTGAGTAATGAAAGAGCCTCTCAGAGATCTTCCAAGACATATCAAGGTAATGCAAATTCTTACAGTTGAATCAGATGATAATTGTTCTTATTTCCTATGAACAGATTGCACTCCAACAGCGAGGATGTGCTGTATAATGTGCGCCAGTTAAGAAAGCAACATATCAAGCGTCCACAGAATAGACCACATTAATTGAATCACTGTGTACCCGAAGGAAGATCAAGGAAAGTGAATGTATTGTACCTGTACCTGAATGCACAGCAGGTGCTTCTAAAGGACACAGTCTAATCAATACCCACATTACAAAACAAGCAAAACATGGCTATGATCACAGTTCTCCATTACAGCCTAAATTAGATCCATTTAAGATTTAATTCAATGGTTTAATGTATATAAAGCTATCTGGGGACTTGGAAACTCTCCCACCCATGAATGTGGAAACCACTGCCACTTGCAATATATACAGTGCATTTGCACACACCTACACAGCCATACATAATTTTTCCTTGTTATCCACGAACCTCCAGCCATAGACACCATAGGGCCACTAACAAGGACAGGGAAGAAATCTGCTAGCTCTCCGAACCTTGGATCACCATCAGTCACAAGTCTAATTTCTAGGGCAAAAATCTGACTAGTCTGTCCTGGGAAGAAATGACTGGAATAGGAACAAAGCAAACAGACAAAAGCTTCTATGAAAGGAAATTGTATTGGAGATGAAGTCAACACAAACCAAGCCAGCAACTGCTGTTTAAACAGAGAGAAGGAAACCTTTAAAATCCTAACTTGGGAACACTTCAATTAATAGTAACATCAGTGCCTAATGTGGTGTAGTGGACAGCGTGAGTGGGTTCAGATTGTCCTTCAGGCAATTCTTTCCATATGGATCCCTCAAGAAGCAGATATAGTATGCAGAAACTGTCAACTTTATTCTTAACAACATCATCAGAACTGTGAACGACAACCTCATTGGGTATAAACTGTTCATAAGGATCCTCCAAACAGGATGAGCCCAGTGTGCAAACTCCAAGTTTTTTTCTTGTTTTTTTATATTTATTTTTATTTTTATTAAAAAGACAGACAAATAACAATACAAGTGCATCCCCACCCCCCGGGACCATCCAGTTCTTCCGTGAGTTCTTCTTTATTACTCCAGTGTCTGTTGTTCTGATAATCTTCTCAAAGTCCTCTTCTCCAGAACTGTCTTGAAATATTCGTCGGTTCTTTCCCCTTCCCTTCTACTAATACAAAGTCTGTAAACTTTCCCCAAATGTCATAAAAATGTCTTTTTTCATTTCTCCTCGTTTAACTTTTAAACTACAAGACAATTTATCATTTATAGCTATATCCCAAAGTTCATTATACCAATCTTCCATCTTGAGATCTAGTTTGGATTTCCAGTTTCTTGCTATAATTAATCTGGCAGCTGTCATGAGATTTGCTATTAGTTCCTTGGTTGTAACATCATAATCTTTACTAGTTAACAATGATAACAATGCAGTCTCTGGATTGCAATCAATATCTGCTTGAATCATCTCACTTAGCTCTAAAAAAAACCATTTCCCAAAACTTTTGAACTATTTCACATTCCCTCCAGAGATGCATGTATGTACCTATCTTTTTTTCACATGTCCAGCAAATCTTAGAATATTCAGTGTTCATTCTATTCAACCTAATTGGCGTCAAGTATCCGATCTCGCTTGATTTCGGAAGCTAAGCAGGGTCGGCCCTGGTTAGTACTTGAATGGGCGACCACCAGGGAATACCAGGTGCTGTAGGTGCCTGAAGTAGGAACTGGCAGTACTCCTGCCAAGAAAACTCCATGGACATGGAGTCACGTAGAGTCGGTCACGACTGTAACGACACAACACACACACACACACACACACACACACACACACACACACACACACACACACCATCTAGAAACCAATTTAAAATAATTTTCTTTTATCCTAACCGATAATGATCTTAAGATTCTCATGTTCCAGATTTTCCCCCAGTCTTCTTTTTTTATCTCTACATTAAGGTCTTGTTTCCAGACCTCTCTCAGAGAATCTGACTCCTTCACTTCCAGTGAGTCCCCTATTATTTTGTATATTTTACGTACTAGTCCTTTCTCTGTATTGTCCTGGTCGGATTCAAGCGATAATAAAAACTGTTCAAACTTTGTACATTCTCTAAGTTGACAGTTTCTTCTGACCCAATTCTTTGTCCATTTTTCTAACTGGATATAGTTTATCCATATTAAATCACTAGATTGCAAAGTAGTTTTTATGTCCTGATTTTTTCTAATTTTGGCCAACCAGTCTTTTAATCTGGCTATTTTCTTAGCTTTAAATAACCCTAAATAATGCTTCAAATTCGTAGGAAAATTTTCCGAGTCTGTTACAAATCATAATGGGGAACCCTTCAGTGATAAGATTTTTCTATATTTTCTCCATGTAGTCATTAAACCATTCAGGAGGGGATTCTCAATCTCTACCTTATTTTTAAAATCACTGAACAAGAATTTATTTATTTCCCCCTTTATGTCTAACGACTCCAGCTCTCACCATATTACCTTCTCTGGTTTGAATAAGATTTCTCCCAAACAACTGATTTGATTAGCTATATAATAATTTCTTAGATTGGGTATACCTAATCCTCCTTCTTTTTGGGATCTATACCACAAACTTTCATTTATTCTTGATTTTTCCCCACCATTACAGTACCTATTTATCATGTCTTGGAGAGTTTTAAGATCCCTTTCTACAAACTGAACAGGTAACATTCTAAATATAAAATTAATTTTAGGCAGTATCTTCATTTTTATCATTGCTATTCTACCAAACCAAGATAAGTTCAATTTAGTATAGCTTTATATTCTATTTTTCATCTCTTATTTTAATTTTAAAATATTTTTCCTTAGTCTTGGTAAACTCTTTATAGAGTTCTAATCCTAAATATTTAATACTTTTACTGCATTTCAGCCCAAAGTTTTCCATTATCTTAAGATCTTCTCTTTCATAATTAAACAATAGACTTTCTGATTTTTGCCAATTAACACATAATCCAGTTATCTCCCCAAATTCTTCTAAATGAATTTTTACTCTTTGAATTTTCTCTATTGGGTCTAAGATTGTCAGTAGGGCATCATCCGCGAATAGACTAATTTTGGTCACCCCATCTTTCCCAATAGCTTTAATGGATTTGTCATCCCTTATTGCGTTTGCCAAAAGTTCTATAACAATGCAAAAGAGAACTGGAGAAAGAGGACATCCTTGTCTAGTTCCACGGCCTAGGATAATTTGTTCAGTCATACCGTCATTAACTATTATTGAGGAAGTACCTTCTGAGTACAATTGATTTATTACTCCTAAAAAATGTTTTCCAAATCCCCATTTTTCTAACAAGATTTTTAATGTAGCCCATTGAACACAATCAAATGCTTTAAAAAGATCTAAAGATAACATGCCTGCTTTAGTATTACTTTTTCCCATTTCATGAAGAACATTCAGATTTCTTCTTATAATGTTCACCATTTGTCTTCCCTTGATAAAACCACATTGATCATCTTTAATATATTTAGCTACAAAATTATTCATTCTTTTGGCCAGAATTGCAGTAAAAATCTTAGCATCCTGATTTAATAGGGAAATTGGTCTATATGATCCAATGTCCATTAAGTTTTCCTTAGGTTTAGGTATTAAGATGGTTAAGGAGTGGGTCCAGGATTTTGGAACTTGTTCTCCTTCCATTATTTTATTATATAGCTTTTTTAGTTTGGGTACTAATATTGTTTTGAGAAGTTTATAAAATTCAGATCCCATACCATCCACTCCAGGAGTTTTATTATTCTTTAATTTATCTATTACCTCACCTATCTCTTGATCTGTAATGGGTTTCTCCATTTCCAGCATATCTTCCTTTTCCAAAACCCTCTGGATCTACGTGTTACTAAAAATGAAAGTGAAATCAACTCCCAAAAACAGCAATTACTGACAGCCAAAAAGAAGTTAACCTATATGGAAGACTACTCTCGAAGATATAATGTAAAACTGATTAATTTTGTAGTTCAGAAGAGAGGAGAATTAAAACAGGAAGTGATGACATGGCTTAACTCATTTTTACCTAGACAACTGGTAGAAGAAGACATAGAGAGGATTCATTATCTGGGCAACTCAAGAGAAGGAAGTCCAAGACCAATAATATTAGTCAGATTTGCCTCCTATGTAAACAAAGAATGTCTCATGTCTTCTATAAGGGCAAATCCGGATTTTTTGAAGAGGGGAGATAAAATTGTGCAAGTCTATCAAGACCTTTCCAAAGAAACCACTGAATGGCGAAAATCGATGAAACCAGCAACAACAACACTACTGAAGCATAACTTTCGCTACTCTTGGGGTCATCCCTTTTTTTCTGAAAGTCTGGAAAGGTTCTATTCAGCACACAATTTACTCCCTGGAGGAAGGCCAGCATCTTCTGAAAGCATGGAACATTCAAGCTGATTCGACTCCTTCCAGTCCAGCTCCTGGGACATCTGCTACAACATCAGAATGAAGAACAACAGCTGAAGCCCACCAGTCCATCTCTCTTTCTCTCTCCCTCTCCCTCTCTCTCTCCTCCTTTGCTTCCCCCTTCCCTCCCTGCCTTTCCCTTCTCCCCCTTTTTTCCTTTTTCCCCTTATACTATTCTCCCCCTTTTTTAAATTATTTTTCCCTTAGGGGGGAATAGGGTAGAGGGTGGTTTGGAGGGGATGGAATAGTTTTCTGGAAAAATAGATATACAGTATTAAGATGACTAAAGAGCTTGCGGGATCTTGGCCGGTCATTGTCCGTGGACCAATTTCCTCCCTCCCACCCCTTGAGGGCACATGCAAAAATCTATTGTTGCTAGTGGGGTGGGAGAAAAGAATATAAGTTTAGGGTGGAGGGTTTGGATTGTTTTAGTTGTTTTTTTATTAATTGTAGGTGTTAAGTTTTCTTTTTGCACAATGGGACTATTCCAGAATATTAAAAGAAAAAAAAGTTAAGTTATGGGAAAGTCTATAAAATTAGCAACATTGAATGTGAAAGGTCTGGGATCAACTTTGAAGAGGAAGAGAATTGAAGCAATGATTAAAAGACATAAAATTGATATTGCTTTCTTGCAAGAAACTCATCAAATAAAAGATGGTGTTAACGAATTAAAAATTCCAAACATTGATATTTATGAGAAAAGTTTTGGTACATCTAAAGCAAGGGGGGTAGCCATCTTAATTTCAAAGAATTGTGAATGCATTGTTGAAAATGTGGAGAAAGATTCAGAAGGCAGATATATAATATTGCAAGTTGTAATGGGTAAAGAGCAACATACTCTAGTAAATGTATATGCACCAAATGCTAACCAAAGCTGCTTTTATAATGTCCTCTGGGATCAGATTGAAACTGTTAAAAAGGGGTATTTAATAATGGCTGGAGACTTCAACATGGTGTTAGATAAAATTAAAGACAAATCAACTTATAAGAAGGAAGACTGGAGGGTTAGACACACAACATTAACAAAATTTATAAATAATACAGGATTGAAGGATGTCTGGAGAAAATTTAAAGGAGATGAAAGAAAATATACTTTCTACTCACCAGTTCACAAGAGCTATTCTAGGATAGACTTTGTACTTGCTTCACAAAGTCTAATACCTAAAGTAAATAATACTGAGATTGAAATTATAAAAACATCTGATCAAGCTATAATGTCAATTGATATAGCAAAAAATAAAAACTATAGAGAAGCCAAAAGATGGAGAATGAATGCAAAAAAAATTCACTACCCAGAAGTGCTGGAAAGAGTTAAAAAAAGACTGGTTGGAAACTTGGGACATTAATGAAAAGGCTGGAGGAAAAATGGGAATAATATGGGACACTTTAAAAGCTGTAGCCAGAGGCTTTATTATAAGAGAAAACTCTAGAATAAAAAATGCAAGAGTTTAACAAAAGAAATCTAGAAAATATAATAGTAGATTTAGAATCCCAATTTTTTCCTAACAATGATAAGAAGATATTGAGGCAGATTGAAGAAAAAAAAGAATTAGAGGAACTAGAACTACAAGAAGTTCAAAGAAATTTACTGTATTTGAAAAGAATTTTTTTTGAATATAGTAATAAAAATTCAAAACTTTTGGCCAGATTAGCCCAGAAAAGAAGGGATAAAAATACGATAGGGAATATAAAAGATTCTGCAGGTAGGGTCTGTACACAAATAAAAGACAAATTAAAAGCTATTCAAGAGTTTTATCAATCTCTATATACAACAAAAAATAAGAGCAAGGAAGATATAGGAAAATATATTACCAAACTCCAAGTTTAAGGCCACTGGGGACACGGGAACCACTGAAATCTCTCCTTGTCCTGTGGAAGTCTCAGATGCAGTCCATGCCCAGTACATAGAATCCCACAGTAGGGATGACATGCCCAATCTGCTGCTACCTACAACCCTTTGAAGTGCCCTCTTTCAGGGACCTATGGGGCTCCTTGCATTCTTCGGCATCCTTGTTCACTTCCACTCTCTCCTCCTTAAAACAAACAAACAAACAAAAACTTCCACTCTCTCCTCCTCATCTCTCCCCCTTCCTACTCTTTTCACCCTTTTTAGACCTCCCACACTCTCTTTCCTGCCTTCCCATCATTCTTCTATCTCCTCCTCATTTCTCCACCTTCCCCCTCCTCCTTCAAAACACAACTTGTGCTCAACCTCTTTGCCACCCCCCGTGTCCCTGCATTTGAGTTTGTTCCAAGATTCTTTATCCCTCACACCAAGACCTCCACCTCTTGGTCTTCAGGCACGCATGAGAGGATGGACAGCACACTTCGTTGAGCGTGTTCTTCGGGCTCACGATCCTCACAGATAAAGCAATGAACTAAAACATGGGGATCTGATTTCAAATGCCACTTGGCCATGGCAACTCATGGGAAGGATAGCACTGGTGCAACCACTCCTTAAATATCTCACTTACCTTAAAAGCTGCATTAGAGTCACTATAAGTTGTTTTCAACTTGATGACATATAATGAAACTCACAGTAACTTGTCATGGTGGGCTCACCTCAATGGAATGTATATAAACACCACCACTACCACCATCATTGTCATATTAGAACTGCAGTGCTGGACCCTGTGGATTATCAAGTCCAGCCCCTGTCAAAGACACAAATTCCCAACCTCCAGCTCCACAGACAGATAGCTAAACCACTGAGCTATCTAATAGTCCCTCAGGAAAGCTGAAGAACTCCATTTGTACCATTTCAGAGAGGATAGCCGTGTTAGTCTTTTCAAGAAGTTCAGGCAAAAATCAAAGAAAAACAAAACAAAACAAAACAAAAGACACAAACATGTGGCACCTTAAAGACTAACTTTCATATTTTAATGTGACATTTCGTGCATCTGTCTTTTCCACTGCCTCTCTGATCTGATCTGATCTGGTTTCTGTCACTTAAGGAATTTACTTCCCATACTTTTAAATATCAACAGAGGCTGGCTTGAGCCATAAAACCATAAAACTATACAGCCCTAACTCAGTCTTCTCACCATTTAATGTTCTCACCATTTCTGCTAATTAACTCTCCCCCCTCTCCTCCCCCCTCTCCTCCCTCCCCCCCCCTTCTCCCCCCCCCCAATTCTATATGCTGCAGCCAGTGATATCTAGGCTCAATGAATATCTGGCATGAAATTTATATCTCATCTCATATTATATCCCACACCTCATTCTGCTGCTATGTCTTGAAGAAGTGCACATGTGCATGAAACGTCACATTAAAATATGAAAGTTAGTCTTTAAGGTGCCACATGTTTGTGTCTTGTGTTTTGTTTTGTTTTGTTTTTCTTTGATTTTTGCCTGAAACATTTGTACCATTGTTTCCTAACCAGTTAACTCTCCTCCTCCTCTACCCTTGAAAAACTGATCCTGAGACCATTATAACATATGGCACAGCTAGTTGCAGCAGAGAATCTTGACTAGCCATGCAGGCAAGCAGAAATGTTTGCTGCATGCAATGGGAAAGCTATCATTTGTTACAATCTTAGAAACATCATTAGCAAATGATCGTATCCCCTTCTAAATCTCGTTTCAACAGACTTAATGCCTGGTGGGATAACTATATGGCTAGTTTGGTAATAGCTGGATGAGTCATTCAGCAAGGCGACATTATCACTAAATCTGGCAGCATCTTAATGTCAAGGAATATGTGCAAGATCTAGACTTCATTAGTCTGCTTTGCTTCCTTTCATTTGTTTGGTGTTTGATAGTACTGCTCTTTGAATGAGTTAAACGAATATTATTGTTGTGCTATTGCTATCTGTAAAATATCATTTGTATAATGGATTTGTTCTATTTTGGAACAATGTGTGCAAATATGTGCTTAATTAGGACTGTTTGTGCATCCCCAGGTTGCAAACAGAAACAAAGCAAGGAGCTCCTGTTTGTTCATGGCCATTCTATTCAGCTCCCTTATGTTCAATCTGGTACTCTCAGAATTAAAAAAGAGGAAGGAGAAACTATTACTCAGGACTGGGAAGATTTTCCTAGCACCAGTGGAGGAGGAGATTGACAATTGAGCTACTCCACTAAAGCCCATGATCTCTCCTGGACGCTTTAATCAGTAAGATGCTAGGGAGGGTCTCTGAGTGAGATTTCCAGGCTGGCAAGAGGTTCTTGTTGTTGTCCAAGCTACAGTGCAAAGTGAAGGTTTGCTGTCAAAGTAGTATATCTGCTGAACTTGTCATCCCTGTTCTTTTACAAACCTAGCTAGTATCACTACTACTATATGACTGAACATGTTTTTATGTGCATGTGTAAGCAGACAAATGTTTGCATTTTTGTACAGTATTCAATTCATGTTTGTATTTAGTTCTCTTTAGGAAGTTATGGTCTTTTCCGTTCCCCACCCCCCATTTATTTCCTCTTCTCTTGTTGGAATGTCACTGCCCGAAATGCATCTATAAAGGGACTTTTCACATGACCCCTAAGATCCGCTGGCCCCTTAAATTCGGACCAGAGATCTTAGGGGTTCGTTGCTCTTCCTTCCTCCCCACCAGAGAAAGAGAGGAAAAAATGCAGCTCAGCTCCAAAGCTTCCCGGAGCTCCGTTGTGCTGATTCCTTCTCTTCTGTTTGCTTTTTTTTCCTCCCGCCCCTTCTCTTAAAGGGGCGGGAGGCAAAAAAAACACAAACAGAAGCCAGGAGAGCCCCGCACTGACCAGATTAAATCAGGACCTGGGGATTTTCACCCTCCTCGAGCAGGTACAAGAAAAGTGCGCTGGGACATGCTTAGGTGGGCAGGGTCGCACTTAATTTCCTGCAAACTCCGGAGCTGGTGGGAAAACACTTGTAAGCTCTGGAGCTTGCAGCCATTTGCTGCGGAATTTAGGGGTCGTGTACAAAGGCTCAAAGATAGCTTGCTTATCTATCTCTTGCACTCCATTGCTTGTCGGTGGGCAACTAATTTGGTCAGAAATACTTCTGATGGCGCAGTATGGCCTCAGTCATTGTACTTGTATGTTCCCTTTTTTGGGAATGGGCTTTTTCATGAAGAACTGGAAACAGAAATACATGCACACATGGACAAGCATCAGACAAGGTAATCTCCAAAAGGACACAGAATGGGGTTCTGTGTCTCTTATCTGCACATGGGCTAAATGGGGAGGTGGGGTAAAAGTGCACATTCCATATACACACACAGGCACTGCCATAGATATGGATAGAAACACAGTGATTGTAGCATGGCTTAACCCCCACATATTTTCAGAGGAACAAATTCAGCTTCATTACATCTGATTGATTCCACTGAGTTTAAACTGCAAAGGACAGAAGAAAAAGTCTTTGAAAAATATACCAGACTTAATTGCTACAGTTGGAAATTAGTTCCTTTTTTATGCTAAATAGCTGAGAGGTATCTTTTGAAAATCCTAAGAATTATCATGTGTAAATACATTATATAAACCAGGGGTTTGCTTCCTGTCTGCTCTTAAGGGGATGGCTTTGTCGTGTTTGAGGGCAATCTAGTGAATTAGAAAAAGTTGGGGAAATGCAAAAAAAAAAGTCTTTTAAAGAATTGTTACAAACATGTTTATTAATTCATAATGGATAAGTTAATAATAGATAAACACTGTGAAAAACTGGCATGGTTCAAACAAATTGTACTTTACAGGAATGTAAAAAATGTTTCTTCACACACATACCCTTCCCGAGTTCATGGGTCTGTTCTAATTTTAGCGTGGGAATTGTACTCCTGATATTTCAGATCACAGATTAGCTATTTCTTCCAGTGGATGTGACATATTTATTTATTATTTATTTATTTATTGTTGAATTTATATCCCGCCCATCTTCCCAACGGGAACTCTGGGCGGCAAACAGAGACAAGACGAATCAAGAAATACACATAATTAAATACAATACAGCACAATAGAAAATATAATCAACAAACCAACATAAATTGATAAAAAGCTAAGTAAAAGAGCTGCAGCAGGGGCGCACCCTTTAATTCAAACCTCACTGCTGCTATGTCAATTTGGCCTAATTATCGATGGCGGGAGGAAAAGAAAAAAAAAAAAAACCTAAGCTAGGTCACCAAAGGCCTCGCGGAATAAGATGGTCTTCACCGCTTTACGGAAGGCCAGCAGGGACTCTGCAGAGCGCACTTCGCTAGGGAGGCTGTTCCATAAAGATGGAGCAGCCACCGAGAAAGCCCGGTTCCGGGTACGGGACAACCTGGCTTCTCGGGGGGATGGAACCTGTAGCGAGTGCGCCCGCGACTGCCGAACCGGTCGGGCCGATGTTGACCGCTGGGCGATCCGCTCCGCCAGGTAGTCCGGGCCCAGGCCATGGAGGGTTTTATAAACTAAAACCAGGACCTTGAATCTGATCCGGGAGGCAACGGGTAGCCAATGCAGCTGGGCCAGAACCGGGGTGATGCGGTCATAAAGACGCGCACCCGCCACCAGTCTGGCCGCTGCATTTTGCACCCGCTGCAGTCGCCGGAGGAGAGTCAAGGGCAACCCCATGTAGAGAGCGTTACAGTAGTCCAGCCTCGAGATCACCAGCGCCTGGACCACTGTTCTCAGGGAGTCCCCGTCTAGGTAGGGGCGGATCTGGGCGATCTGGCGAAGATGAAAAAACGCGGTCCTGGCCACGGCCGCCACCTGGGCTTCCAGGGACAAGGCCGGGTCCAGGATCACGCCCAGATTCCGAACCCTCTCCGCCAGTTGGAGGGAAACACCCTCCAGACTGGGAAGGGGGCCCCCATACCCAGACGGGGAGCTCCCGAAGAACATCACCTCGGTCTTCCCGGGGTTGAGTTTGAGCCTGTTGGCCCTGGTCCAAGCCATGACCGCCTCCAGACACTGGTCGAGGGACCGGACAGCTTCCACTGCAGAGGTGGAAAAACAGAGATAGAGCTGCGTGTCATCAGCGTACTGATGACAACGCAGCCCAAATCTCCTGATGACCCCCGCCAGCGGCCTTACATAGATGTTAAACAGCATGGGGGAGAGAGACGAGCCCTGCGGAACCCCACACGGGAGTGTCCACGGGGCCGACAACTCTCCCCCATGCTGCACATACTGGGACCGGTCCCGGAGGAAGGACCGGAGCCAACTGCGAACAGTGCCCCCGATCCCCACCTCCAGGAGCCGGTCCAGTAGGATACCGTGGTCGACGGTATCAAAGGCCGCTGACAGATCCAGGAGAACCAACAGGGTAGAGCAACCCCTGTCGGCCGCCCGGATAAGGTCATCCTGCAGCGCGACCAGAGCTGTCTCGGTACCCCGGCCAGGCCTGAAGCCGGACTGGCAAGGATCAAGGCACCGCTGCTCCTCCAAGAAAGATTGAATCCGCACCGCGGCCACCCTCTCGATCACCTTGCCCATGAAGGGAACATTGGCGATTGGTCGATAATTTGCCAATTGATCGGACGCCAATCCCGGTTTTTTCAAAATGGGCTTGACAACCGTCTCCTTAAAACGGGAGGGAAAAACCCCCTCGCGAAAGGAGGCGGTGGCGATGGTAGCGGCCCACTCGGGCATGCTCCCTCCGGCAGATTTAATTAGCCAAGATGGGCAAGGGTCGAAGGGGGTGGTCGCGGGGCGGCAATGGGCAATGGCCCTGGAGGCCTCCAAAGGAGAAACAGGCCCAAACTCAACCAGTTGAGGAGAACGGGGGGGTGAGGGGGCTGGGGATGGCGAGGGAGGGCTAGTGTCACTGGATTCAAAGCCAGCACGGATGGCCTCTATTTTAGATCTAAAAAAGACCGCAAAATTCTCGCTACTGAAATCAGTAGGAGGAGGCCTGGCCAGACTAGGATTGGTGAGGTCCCGGACCACCCGGAAGAGTTCTGCCTGGCGGTTCGAGGCCTCACCAATTCTCAGGGAGTAGTAAGATCTTTGAGTCTCCCTGATCGCTCGCGAGTAGCGCCTAGTCTGGATCACAACAGCGGTCTTGTTTATCGCCGTCCGGCTCTGTCTCCAGATGCTCTCCAGTCTCCTCCGTTCCCGCTTCATCGCTCTTAACTCCTCCGTGAACCACGGTGAAGTACGAGCTCTGCCACGGAGGAGACGCTTGGGGGCGATTCGGTCGACAGCACCGGCAGCTGACTCAAACCATCGGTTGGCCAGGGCTTCGGCCGAATCGTCAGCCGGACCGCCAGAAAGCTCCCCGAAGGCCTCCCGGAACCGAGCCGGATCGAGAAGCCTTCGAGGGCGGGCCCAAACAAGGGGCCGTTGGTCCCCGCGAGGAGGGGCCACCATTGCTAGGGAAAAGGACAACAGGTAGTGATCTGACCATGACACGGGTGTGGGAACAATGTCCCGCACCTCCAGATTGAAGTCCCCCGACATGGAGGTAAACACCAGATCCAGGGAATGCCCACTCCTGTGTGTAGGACAAGAAACATGCTGGGATAGACTCATGGACGTCATGGTTTCCATGAATTCCAGAGCTGCGCCGACGAGCTCACCGCCCGCATGCACGTTAAAGTCCCCGACGACCAGAAGCCGGGGGGACTTCAACAGAGCAGCGGCGATGAACTCCGCGAGCTCTGGCAGGGATTGTGCTGGGTTGCGGGGAGCACGGTAGCCCAGCACAATGCCAAATCTATCCCGCTGTCCTACCAACAGGTGGAGGCATTCAAGCCCTGGAATCACCAATGTCGAGGCCCTGGTCACGTGAAGAGATTCCCTATATACAATGGCGGCTCCTCCCCCCTTCTGGCCCTCCAACCTGCCCACTCCCTGAACCAAGAACCCGGGAGGGCACAGCTGGGCGAGGGAAGCCCCCCCCCCTCTGAGCCCACCCAGGTCTCCGTGATACAGGCCAGGTCGGCCCTGCTGTCAAAGATGGCATCGTAGATAACAGCGGTCTTATTATGGACCGACCTGGCATTAAGGAGGAGGCAGGACAGGTTGGAGGCTCTGGCGGAATGGCTCCCGGACACGTGGTGGTGAGTCACGGGGTCAGAACGCGGGACAGGCGCGAGATGCCTGACCCTAGTTCTTCTTATCCGACTAACCCCGTGATTCCTAGCGTATCGTCCACGACCCAACACGATTGGTATGTGAGTCCCTGCGGACATGGTGACCTAGCCGGGAGGGGGGAGAGGGAGGGAAGAAAGAAAGAAAAAAAAATAGGGAAGGGGCTTACAGAAAACTCAACAACCAGCTCAGAAATCAAACAAATCACAATATAATAACACAATGGGTTAACATGAGTTAACAGCTGCCAGGGATGAACACACTTGGGGGAGAGAGAAGAGTAACCCAGGTGTGGCTAGATTGAGCTAATTAGTGTGAAGGACACTTACATTAGCTATGAGCCAGGCAGCGACTAACAGAATTCCTAAGCCAAAAAAGAAACTAAGATAAGCCAACACAATAAATGAAACACAGTAACAAAATAAAGCAAATATATAAAGTAAACTGGATAAAAATAACACAAAATAAAACAAAATAAGGGCACCAAAACCCGGGCATAGATGGAAGGGGGTAGAGGGGGGGGAAATGGGCACAGATGGAAAACAGGGCATTGAAGAACCATAGAGAGGCTGAGGCTGGAGGCTAAGGCACATAAGAAGTATTATTTGATGGTATAAAGGAGGGGGGTAGACAGATAATAAGTTATAACATAGGCTTCCTATTGAGGAATTCCCCCTCCCAGCCCCATTCCCGGCTCGCAAAGGGACTCTAAAAGGCTTAACACAAAAGGCTAGTCCGTGAAGCATGGCCAGGGATGGAAACACCGCCATGTAGAACTCGAGTCCGGGAAAAGGGAAGGAAATGCCAGTAGCCTAAGCCATGCAGGGACTGGGGGGGCAACAGGACTGCTCCGAACGCCGGTGGCCGACCTGCCACCCGATGCCGAAACCGGCGGGGCGGACGATGGCAACAGGGAGCGGCCCACAGCGCACCGGCGGCCGAAGCGCCACCCGAAACAGCAGAAGCCGGCTACCCGCCGAGATCGCCGGCGGCCGAACTGCCGCCCGAGCTCTAGGGCCGGCAGCCAGCCGAAACCGACGGCCGGCCCGGCCGAAAGATCGCCGACGGCCGACCCGCCGCCCGGGCTCCCGAGCTGGATCAAGGGAAAGGCTGGTCCGAGTAACCCGCTTAACGGGCAAAAAGCGCGGCGGGGAAAAGAGCTGAGTAGATGAAATTCCGGCGAGCCGTTCGGGCTCGCAGCTGAGCCCATCTCAGGCGAACCCATCGTTGCAGCAGCATGCCCGCACAAGACAAAACAGGGCTGTCCACGGCCAGATGAAGCGAGGCAGGGTCCCAGCGGACGGCAAACAACCATGGCTCCGAAACACAGGCTCCGAAACACAGCAGACCCCCGAAGGAGCCAAGTGGCGGCCGTGGAGCGCAAGTCCTCGGGTCCTCCAAGACAGCCGGGAGGGCGAGCCGCAGCACATCCAAGACCCCCTCGTGGGGTGAGCCGGAGATCGATCGTGGGAAGCCAGAGAGTTGAGGTGGGAAGCCAGAGGTATCTCGGGTGGGTAGCGCGGAGGGGAGGGACGCTCAGAAGGATGAATTATTCGGCGAAATCAGCAGGGCGAAATGTCAGCGTCTCAGAGTTGAAGGCTCCCAGTTGATGTTCAGTCTCCTGCTTCAGCCATTCAAACGCCTCTAATAGCCCCATTGAGCCCCTTTAAAACCCCCTCTCGGCACCCCTGTGGTAAGCCCAGGCGGAGCCCAGCAAAATTAAATAAAAATATATATATATATATCCCCTCACCTCAACTGTGCCTAAAGCTTCAACAACAATGCCACCAGTTAAGGCTTGCTACAATCTTAAAGCAGCAGAAGGTGGCAGTATGCTGCATGTACTGAATTCCAGCCTAGTGAAAACAGAAATAAAACACATACATCTAGATCCAAAATAAAACTGAACTTGTATGGATGTCTCTAAAAGAAAAGATGTTTCACTATGGAAAACATGCTTGATTTACACTCTGTTTTCCAACCATTTGAATTTCAATGAATTGTTTTCAGTTGTTTACCATGTTTTCTTCTAGGTAGGTTAAATGCTATTCAGAGTGGGATGAACAAGGGGCAAGCCTTCACATGCAATGAAACTGCAATACCCATCAGCCCTAGGCAGCATAGCTAATAGTAGAAAATGCTGGGAGTTGAAGTGCAACTCCATTTGGAGGGGCATCCCATACCCATCTGGTTAACATCTTTATATTGCAGTTGAATGGTTGAGAAGGACTTTGCCATCTCATTTCCACTGACTCAGATAATATAATGATGTTTCATTAAAAGGGACTCTGTTCTTGTTTTTCCAGTACAAAATTGCATTTTACATCTTGAAGTAAAGTAGCAAATAAATATTGGCCTTCAAATGTCAATAAAATTCAACATGTTGCTTTAGTTATCAGGTCAACCATGCCAACAAAGTCATTGTCTTGTCTTAAAACTTCAAATATCTAGAATATAAGGAAATTAAAGGAAGAAGCGGCGAATGATGATGTATTGTGATAGCAAGGTACATCTGAATTTTTAGATCAGAAAATTTATTCCTTATAATAAGAACTTTCTGAAATTGGATTGTATTAAAACTTGTCACAGTTAAATAAATTCACTGAAACTGATATAACTTAAATTGTTTTTTGTTGCTGAGTTCTGTGAATCTAGTCCAAGTATAACACTAAGTCTAGATCCTACCCAAAATGTTTTTTACTCACATGTTCACATTTGGCTCTGATTCCATGTTCATGGAAGTTGGCAATATCAGGATTGACTTTCATTCATCTTTTCAAGAGAAGGTATCCTAAAGATACCCAGTTTGAAAATATCACAAGATCAACGAAACCATAAATGCAAAATTTTAAATCAGAAGAGTGATATCCCCCTTTCACAAGAAAGAAATGAAAAATATGTTATGCTAAAACCTGGTAAATAAATCAGATTAAGAATGTGTAAGACTATTTCACTTGTAGAATCTCTTTTCACATACTTCTTCACATCTTTCCATCTGTCACCAGAAATATCTTAATAAGGGGATATGAAAATGTACACACTACTGCTCTGTTCTCCTTATCTACTGGATGTTGTCTCTACCAGGTGGCAAAGCTCAAATCCAGGTCTCATATATGTGAAATAGTCAAACTATGTTCTTATGATCTTATGTGGTGACCAAAAATCTGTACAGAGAAAATTAAAACAGTTCTAAATGTAAAAATTATAGGGCAATACAACAACAACAACTACTACTACTACAAGAACAACAACCTGTCCCTCATGAGGGGAAAATATACCTTGAGGATACATGAGGGCCTTTTTCTTCCAAAAAACACAATATACCTTACATTCACCATATTTCATCTGAAACAAAGTCATTGAAAACAACTGCCCTACCATGAAGCAGAGGACCAGGAAGGTCCAAGTTCACCACAGGAGAAAGGAGCAAATCTTGTGCCAGAGGACAAATAGGAAAGCAGGGTAGATGAAAGGCTCCTCTGCTCCCAGAGAGCCCTGTCAGCTCAGGGTGTTGGAGCAGAAACACCAAGTCACCAGCAGGTAGCATTGGAGAAGATCTCCATCACCTGTGGCTAGAGTAGATGCAGGTGAATTAGAAGGTGCTCAATTCAAAAACCCTAAAGAGCATTCCCTGGCAGAAGTGCTGGACTAGAAGAAGTTAGCTTTGAATTCCTTATATTTTGACAGGGCTTGTTGTTACCTCTTTATTTGTTTGCTCCCTCACAAGCAACATTCTGAACTGCCTCTTGTGCCTTTGTATGTGACAGGATTTGAGCCTGTTATTTTTGAAAGCTTAACTGGCCTAGAGAAAAATGCTGTTGGCTGCCAGTGTAATTACCTCAAGCAAAACAATAATGAAGACACTAGTGGTTTGAGTAGTAAGAAACAGTAGTCATTACTTTGCAAAATTTTGGGGAGCGATTTAGGAAACTGGAGGAATTTTGCACATTTAAAACTTTTTCAATTGATTTTTTTAACAATTATCTATTACTAACTAGTAGAGATGGGCATGAAACGAACATTTTTTCGTTTCCGTTATTCATTATTCATTCCGTTATGTAACGAAACGACAAACAAAAATTGTGATGAAAATGAAACAAAATGAACAGAACCACGAAAATTGTGTTTGTTACATTTCGTTTTTGTTACTGGTGGTGTGCAATGAAATGAGCCCTGGACATCCATAAAAACCCAGCAATAATTATTTATAGTCTGATAATACCTACCGGGGGGTTGGGGTCCTTAAAATGTTTGTTTTTGTCTTCTCCCATCATGATGTATTTTTCTTTTCCCTTTGACAAAATGGATGTTGCCACTCCAGCCACAACATGGAGGTAAGCCATGTGATGGGATCATGTAAATTCTTGGACAACTTCAACCAATAGCATGCCCAGGTGGCAGACTGGGCAGGTCTGGCAGCCACAGAGGGCATAAAAAGCTCTGGCAGCCCCCGTCCTCCTTGAAGTCTCCGGTGGGAGTTAGGGTGGGATTGCTCTCTCTGCGACTCTGGCTTCAGTCCTGCAGCCTCCCTGTGTGTGTGTGTGTGTGTGTGCATACGTCTTAGTGAGTACCCTCCCCTCCCCTGCAGTGCAGTCAATCTGCAGCTGCCTTGCACCCAGGCCAACACCCGCCGCTGCCTTTGCGGCCTCCCTGCGAACCTAGTCTATATTGTGTCTCTCCCAGCATCAATTTTTTTAGTGTTTTCCCTCTGGTCTGGGGCGTTGGGGGACGCCCACACACAGAAATGCTTTAAAAATCACACAAAAAGTGGGTAGAAACAAAAAACAAAAAAACAAAAAATGAAAACGAAATTTTTCCAAAAAATTCACGAAAAAAGAAACGAAACGAAACAGACCTCTCAACGACAAACGACAAACAAAATGCCATTTTTTTATTCCTGCCCCTCTCTACTAACTAGTAATGAGTTACTTTTCAAATATAAAATTAGTGTTGCTAACAGATTCCTTTCTTGCTCATTGTAATGATTTATAAACAATGTTTTCAGACTGTGACTATAAATCCTCAGTTTCCTCAAAAGCCATACATACATACATTGGCATCCTTCAGTCTCAAAAGACTATGCTATCATGCCTGGAGCAGAGATCCTAAAAACAACACCTAGTGTGACTAAATAGGCCAATTTGGGAATGGCTGTCTCTACCTCTACCTCTACTGGGGGCAGATGTATTGTGTTTCTTGCCCAGTCCTCGAGTTTCCTTGTTCCCGTGCCTGCCTCTTTTCTTCTGCCTGTTGGACAAATGCCTCTTCAAATTTATGTTGACCATGCTGTATCTTTTGCCTCCAGACAGTGCAATCGGAGGTCAGGGTTTCCCATCTGTTGAGGTCCATTCCCAAGGCCTTCAGGTCCCTCTTACAGATATCCTTATACCGCAGCTGTGGTCTCCCTCTGTGGCACTTTCCCTGCACTAGTTCTCTGTATAGAAGATCTTTTGGGATCCGGCCATCGTCCATTCTCACGTGTCCAAGCCAGTGTAGGTGTTGCTGTTTCAATAAAGTATACATGCTAGAGATTCCAGCTCATTTCAGGACTACGCTATTTGGAACTTTGTCGTGCCAGGTAATGTTGAATATTTGCCTAAGATAGCGCATGTGGAAGGTATTCAGCTTTCTTTCCTGTCAGGCATGGAGGGTCCAAGATTCACTGCAATACAAAAGTGTGCTCAGTACACAAGCTTTGTAGACCTGTATTTTTGTATGTTCTGTCAGTTTCTTATTGAGCCATACTCTCTTTGTTAGTCTGGAAAACATAGTAGCTGCTTTACCTATGCGTTTATTTAGCTCAGACTCTAGTGAGAGTGTATCTGAGATAGTTGAGCCAAGATATACAAAGTCGTGGACAACCTCCAGTTCTTTTGCAGAAATTGTAATGCGAGGAGGAGACTCTACATTCTGGCCCATTATTCGTGTTTTTTTTTCAGGCTGATTTCTAGCCCAAAATCTTTGCAAGCTTTACTAAAATGATCCATGAGTTGTTGGAGATCAAAAGCCACTCAATGAATATTACAATTGAGTAGGATTTCAGAATTAGCTCATGCCTTTAGGTCTGTGAAGATTCTCAGTTGGCGCAACTCCAACGAAGAAGAAGCCTCCAACATATCATCTTTCCTTCTCCTTAGTGCTGGCCAATCAGACAGGGAAGCAGGTTAATGCATTTCCCTGCACAGGTCCTGATTTATTAACATTCTGGATATGTAGTTGAGGCTGAAAACTGCAGTTCTCACTTCCACTTCAGGAAGTAGAGCTTTCATAGCACTAAATCCTTATGCTAAACACAGCAGCTAACAGACCTAACAATTGCAAACTGCACTAATTACCTAAAGGAGCTATACTCCTATAATATACTGAGTAGACAACAACTCTTCAGCCCTCTGCTCATTAAGCCAAATTAGTATGATGAATGTAAAAGGTGATTTGGTTACATCCACAGTTGACAGAGCTTGTTTATCACAAAATGGTGGCTAGGGATAGACTTTAGGGAAAACAAACAAACAAAGGATAACTTACAGCCATCTTCAGACAAAACAAGAGAAATTACACATAAGGCATTTTTCTGCTCTCAGAACTAGGAGACTACCATAGTTGTTCACCACCACAAATCATGAATTATTTCTGTTGGCCATCTGTAAAAAGATATTCTAGTAAGAACACTGGGAGGTTCCCAGGTCTGAAAAGATCTGGAGTGAAGATGAAACATATAATCATTCTGAGTAAAGCCCTCATCTCTGCAGCCCACTGTCTGCCTCGCTGGTGATTTGGTACTTAGTGAAGTGGCTTTCTGAGTAAATCATTCTGAGTAAAGCCCTCATCATTGCAGCCCATTGACTGCATAGCTGGTGATTTGGTACTTAGTGGAGCAGATTTCAGAGAAAAGTACTTGTGACACGCTAAGAACACTTATGGCACTGATGTTATTTTTCTAACATAATTAAGGAAACCATCTGAAAAACAAGATCAAGAAGCACACACACACACACACACAAATACCTTTGCTTCTTTACCACCACCTCCTGCACCATACCCTTTCCCAGGTGAAATGATTAGAACAGCATTTGACTTCTGGGTCCGGCTACACTGCGGCAAGACAACTTGATAAGTGCTCCTGCTTATCAAGTTGAATTCCTTAATAAAGGTAAAGTTTCCTTGGAGGGGAAATGAAAAAGAGATAGCAAAGGGAGTGGTGTGAACTTTGTGGAAGCAGGAAAAGGCTTCATTTCCCACTGGAGGAAGACCTTCACTATGGTGAAGGCAGTAAATATTTGGCATGTAGTGAGTAAAATCCTTCTATCTATTTCTATGAGAAGCTTCACCTTGGTATCTGGAAACTATCTCCTTCAGACAAGCAGTAACCCCCCCTTTTGAGAAATCAGCTTTTAGCAAAGAAGGGGTGAATGTTTTTTTGAAAGTTAAGCACAGAAGTGATTGTTTTCACATTATTTCATGACCCAGCCTTTCTGCATATTGTTCTCTTCTTTTGGAAAAATATTTTATGCCTTTGCTGCTCTTTATATGTGGTGGATTTAAAGACAAAATTTAAAGGAAACTACCTTATGCCTCTGTGCTTTCTATATGTTGAATTTAGATGCAACTATAAGAGCAGAATTGGGAAAGTTTTTTTTTTCCACAAAACATCATCTGACCTTCCAATAACCGCATGTTTTGAAAACAACATTTGAAGGCTGTTCCTCCCTGCTTTGGCTTCAATCTAGCCTAGTTACTCCCCTCTGTAACTAAGTGGCAGAAACTAAGTGGCAGAAACTATTACAAGCAATATTAACCCTTTTGTGAGCTATAAAACACAATGAATTGGGCGAACGTCTCACAACAGAAGATTTTGCCAACATAATTCTATCTGGTTTGCAAAAAAATTATAGATATCCATACAGACTCAACCTCTGAAGATACAAATATTTTCAATTCCGATAAAGCCACAGAGGCAAAATAGATAATTCAAGATGGATTGGTGGATAATACTGGGTCTCTAGAAAAAACTGAAGTTAGTTCTGATCAGGAGATTGTGCTAAAACAGACAGCTGATCTTAATCTACAGACAAACACAACAAGATTGATGCAGGATAAATCTTTGGATATGATCTAAACCCTTAGATATGCCAAGTCCACGGAATATGATAAGTTCATCTGTCTTACTTAATGTACCTATTAAGATGTATACCTATTAAGAGGTATACCTAAAAAAAGGAAAATTTGGGACTTTTTCAGTACCAGAGCTGCCATCAAGATTGCTATCAAAATAATAAAACAACCCATAAAAATAAACAATTTCACAAAGAAAGGACAACCTGTGAAGATAAGGGGCTTGGCAGGAAAAGGCAAAATTGGTGAAAAAATTCTGATTTAATGCAGAGGCTGCACTGCATTGGTGGTGGCAGGGAAAGAAAAGAAGCACCCACATCACATGCCCAGGACATTGGCGGTGGCAGAAGAAAAAGAAGAGGCACCCGCGCTGCCCATCTGAGGCCTCATCAGTGGCGGTGGAAGGAAAGGCACCCACACCACCCGCCCAAGATCTCAGCAGCAGCAGTGGAAGTAAAGGCACCCACACAGCCTGTAGGCATCCACAGGTCCATGCAGGCACCTCTTCCACCATTATCACCACTGCGACAACTGCAGAGGAGATTCCCTCCTCCATGTTGAGAAGACTGGCCTGGTGGTAAAGGCAGGGGCCACTGGTGGTTGCAGGGCAGGAGGGGGGAATGCCCTTTGATGTTCATTCACCCCCTCCTCACCCACCACAAACACCCCATATAGGACCGTTAGCTCTTATCCACAGATTTCTGTATCCACAGAGGTTCCCAGAACCAACCCCCCATGGATACAGGGGTCCTACTATACAAATAAAGTTGTGTTTTTCACAGCAGCTACACACAAACCAGCAGTTTTATCAAACTACTCACTAGGCCTCCAGCCTTCACCAACTTTTATAACATCTTACTTTTTAGTTTCATTGGCTGGGGAGTTTTTTAAACTCTGCTGCAGCTACTGTTTTTTAATCTTGTTTTTATTGTATTATACTGTATTGTATTTTTATAGTATTTTATAGGTATTGTGTTATTTTTACATTATACTGCTTTTATTGTACTTTTATGAATTTGTTGTAAGCCGCCTTGGGTCCCTCCAGGGAGAAAGGCGGCATAAAAATAAAGTTGTTGTTGTTGTTGTTGTTGTTACTACTACTACTACTACTACTACTACTACTACTACTACTACTACTACTACTACTACTA
>JAHTLZ010003399.1:2620364-2635258 GCA_023846285.1 Phrynocephalus versicolor
TACTACTACTACTACTACTACTACTACTACTACTACTACTACTACTAGTGCAAGATGTTTATGATAGCAACTGTCAGCTCAAATTCCACTTGCACATATGTGACGTTTGGAATCTCTTCCCCAGCCCAGACCCACATATCACGTATACTTGTATACAGGGTACTGTCTTTGCCTTCTAATGTTCATTTCCCTAGTCTGAACACTGGGATATCTTCTAATTCCTGTTTGTTTGTTTTTATCCTAAACCCGCCCTATAAATGTGGGTCACCAACTCATGAGGCATGTATGTTTTAGTTAAGAACACAGAGTATGCAGCAGGTATTATGCAGAGCCAGAAAAAAGCTAATGGCATAATGAGCGGCATCTTTCTGAAGTGCACCTCTAGTTGGCTGATCCATTTTGTACAAAATGGAAGTGATTCATGCACAGAAAAAGAAATCTGCATAAGGTATTCTTACTAAAACCACTGTTCCCATTGTCTATCTAAATGTAATTTTCCTTATTAATCTGCATATTATTTTTCTTGATCAGTTCTATTTCAATAAGCAGCACAGGAGCTCACCATGACAACCCACATGACATTAAAGAGAATTCTAGCCACACATACACTTCTCTCTCTTATCGTTATGAATTCTGTGCTTTATTTACCATGAAGCACAAGTTTTCACAAAAAACAGATGTCCAAAACAATAATAAAGCTCAGTTAAATTCACAACAATGCCTGCAGTCCTTGGCATAATTATTTGGAAGTTGGCTCCCTTTGTCATCTAACTGCATACAGTAGATTCACTCTATGAAACAATGGAGTGCAAACAACAGAGCTGGAACACAACCTTTTGTTTTCCATTCAGAAGGCAGGCAATGTGGCCATTCAAAACAGCTATCACGATGTAGGCACACAAACAAACAGAAGGAAGTACCTGCCCTATCTTTGTTTAATGGCTTTCCTTCTTCTCCAGCTCCCTTGATGCTGATCTTTCATTTGTAAGAGAAAGAGACCATTTCAATTACTGACCTATGATGTCATTGCTCTTGCTTTGGAAAAAAAATTACGAATCCTAGAGTTAGCTGGGAATTAAGTCATAGCAACTGGACTTCTTTTCTTGTGGGACTGAAATGTTTTTGCTTTGCTTTTCTCTGCTCCTTTTCTGTTGACTACAGGAGCAGTTCTCTTGAATACTTAATGGGTGTTGGGAAGGGTTGCATAGGTGCAAATTTCGCACATCTTTTCCCACTGTAGATCTAATGAGGATATTCAGGGCAATGTCCACCTAACAAGCCTATTCTGACCAGGATGGGGTGAAACCAAGGTAAACTATAAATTGGAAGCCTCTCACCAACTTTGCTCAGACTGAGGAAGCTACTTGGGTAAGTAGTGAAACTTTTCGATCCCACAAGAAAAGAAGTCCAGTTGCCATGACCCAGCTCCCAGCTAACCTCACCTGGATGACTGAGAATCTCTACAGACAAATCATAGAATTGCACTTTCCTGTATTCCTCCTCCATTCTCTTTGGCCTGACACTCAAAATCTTATGTTTCACCACACGTTTTTCCTCACACCTGGGCTCATTCAGGTGAAGCATTTATTTCCCAGTTTGTACATCATTATGCACTGAGGCTGGCATTTCCCCCACTATACCGATGATAACGCACAGCTTTAAAAGTTTCCAAAAATAACAAAGAATTATGGTACTTGGCTTTTTAGTACTTCCTATAGGTGTCTTGTTCATTTGACAACTTAAAAAAGCAGCAATAGCAACAGAACAATAAGACAACAACACGAACATCCAGTGGCTAAGATAATGTTTAAAGCATTTCTTCAAGATTTTTGAAAAATTTCTGAAGAGGGTTTGCTTTTCTAATGGTGTTCTAGGAATACATGCAGACAGAAAGTCCACTAAAAATTGTGCTCATTAGCTATCAAGTAGCACCAGCTGTCACAGAGAGTGGGAAGGAAGAAGTGCTCCATCTGGATCCGCCCACAGTTAACATACTCAACAATGGACCAATTTTGCACCGTTTTTCCTCAGGTTTATGATGAAGGATGCAAAGGGTCTAAGCAGTGTGCTTCAAATACCACATTGCATATATTTCTTATCTGTCATCCCACTTGAAAATAGGTGCAGGCACCAAGTTGGGCTTCAGACAAAAAGTCCCTAGAAGGGTGATGTGAACATACATGCCAAGCTGACGCAGAAGCATATGCTTCTCCTCCCTCCCCCACACAAACACTTTTCTTCTTTGAAAATGAATGTGAACCACACTTGTTTTGATACCATGCAATGTCGAATGTACTGTATAGCAAATGTACATTTTCGGAGTTCAAACAGACATAATATGAATGTCAACTAAAAGATCCAGCCTCCAAGCAAAGCCCTTCCAGCTATTCCTCCTCCTCCTCTGAGGGAGTAGAGTGAATAAAGTGACAAATTGGGACTCAGGAGGCCTAGGTGTGAATCCCTAGTCAGCCACGGAAACTCACTAAGAGTGTGGGACTGGTAAAGCTACTTTTTAAATACATCTCCTCCCCTGAAAATCCTGTTAAGGTCACTATGATTTGGTTCCAACTGGATGGTACATAACTAACTAGAGCGGGTTTCAGGCTTATAACTTCCTTATTTTGTGGTAAATTTATTTCTATGAAGGCATACAGATTTGCAGGGCATAATTCCTCAGAAGTAATAAATACACAGTCATCATCACTCTCAGACTATGTCAGTGTATGATGGATGACACTAGGGCAAGCTAGTTTGGCCTCCAACACCTGTTCGCACACTAGCTTTTCATGCCTTGAAAACCCCAGTAGGGTCATTATAAGTCAGTTCTGACTTGAAGGCAAACATCATCATCATCATCATCATCATCATCATCATCATCATCATCATCATCATCATCATCATCATCATCATCATCATCATCAACAACAACAACAACAACAACAACAACAACAACAACAACAACAACAACAACAACAACAACAACAACAACAACAACAACAAACAGTGACTGAGGAAGCAACAAATGGTTTGAGGCTGGGGAGGAGGTTTTTTTTTCTGCTGAGAGCTTCTCTTCCAAAACTTTAAATGAAATTTGGCTTAATGTGGAGCTTTAAAATAATATTGATACACAGCCAACCAGCTCTGCTGTGACTCTCTTTAAAGCACGACTCAAAGTTAGCAATACAATTAATGAGAGGATTTTTTCCCTCCAAGCTGTCCAATGAATCCAAGAGCACTCTTGAGCTTCAGTGCAGAACAGAGATTCCAAATGTTTCAGAATACAGATCATGAATTACTGGGGAACGTAACTACATAATCAACAAAGAAGATTCTTGTGGGCATGTGAAATTACTGCTTATCCAGTTCTGTGCGCCTCAGTTTAAAAAGGATGTTGACAACCTCGAGCGGGTGCAGAGGAGGGCGACTAGGATGGTTGAAGGTCTGGAAGAAATGTCTTATGAAGAACGGCTTAGGGAACTGGGAATGTTTAGCCTTTCAAAAAGAAGACTAAGAGGGGATATGATAGCTATGTTTAAATATTTGAAAGGATGTCATATTGAAGAGGGAACATTCAATGGCTTCAGAGACTAGGACTCGGGGCAATGGTTTCAAACTACAGGAAAAGAGATTCCATTTGAACATTCGGAAGAACTTCATGACAGTTAGAGCTGTTCGGCAGTGGAATACGCTGCCACGGAGGGTGGTGGAGTCTCCTTCTTTGACGGTTTTTAAGCAGAGGCTGGATGGCCATCTGTCGGAAATATTGTGAAGGGGTTCCTGCTTGGCAGGGGGTTGGACTCGATGGCCCATGAGGTCTCTTCCAACTCTATGATTCTATGATTCTATGCTTACTGCTGTTATCTCCATCTAAAAAGCTAACCTAGTCTCTGCATCATCAGCCATGCAAATTTAGGACTTAATTCTGGAACTACCCACAAGAACTTGATGTACACAGCCTTGACGAAGATGGGTTGTCACTGAAAGCTGATCGTTTGTTTTTGGCTTTGTTCATTTGTTTTATACTGTATTCTTAATGGTCTGTCAAAGGTATAATCTGTTCCTGCATTTCTATTATTTCTAAGAACATTGTTATTCTAATAGATCATGTGTTTGTGATACAATCATATTCCTTGGCCCTGAACCTTAGGAGGGCACAAATGATGTGGAAAGACTTTTTAAAAAGAGTTACTACCTTGAGTATTTCTGGGCCAGAGGATGTAACAATGCTGAAACAATTGCTGAAATATAACTGCTGCTTATTAAGCGGTACTTTCGTCAGTCTCCAAACAAATCAGAAGCACTTCACACCTCCACCAGCAATGCCATAGCTAAGGACCCGTACTTAATCGGCATTGGGAAAGGTTGCATAGGTGGGACTTTCACGCACCCTAGGCCATTGTCCACCTAACAAACCTATTCAGGTCTTTGTCCAACTTATGAGCCTATTCTGACCAGAGTGTGGGTGAAATATAAAATGGAGGACTCACCACTAACTTTCCTCAGTCTGACGAAGCTGCTTGGATGAGTAGCAAAATGTTTCAATCGCTCAAGAAAAAAAGTCCAGTTGCCATGACTCAACTTCCAGAACTCACCTGGATGACTGAGAATCTTCAACAACATACTGCTTTAGCAGATTCATCAGATTTAAAAGAGTTGCTTCTAAAGATGCCAGTGTCAGACAACACAAGAATTGGGGGCCACAAGTTACATAAGAGCACAGTGGCCCTTTAAGATCACAGAACTATCCTGGTCATTTCTTCAAAGCCACATTTCCTCTTCCAGGAGCAGGAGCATCCTAACAGCTTCTTGCTGTGCTTTATCCCATTGTACCAACCTTGTCTGCCTAGTCTAAGGTTAGCCCTACTTTAACCTGTCCATGCCAGACATGATTTCCTCCATCTGCCATTATACTGCCTTGTTAGTAAGTGCCACTGTGGCAACAAGAGCTTGTTCCCCATTGCTTTGTGTTTATCGACTGCTTCCAAGTGTGTGTGATGGCCTAGCATGATGGCCACACTGTTGATGGTTCACAATGCCATGGACATTTTTATAAGCTCACTTGTGTTTAAACAAAGGACTTTTCCAATGTAGCAAAGAATTTGACTTCTTGCAAGAGGTTATCATTTCTTTACATCAAAAAAGAAAGGTAATTTATTCTTGTCAGTTGCTTTCAACTCACACATGCCATTAAAATGATACTTTATTGCACACATTCATATACATGACATCTTAAGTCATATCCATCTGTCATCTGAAATAGTAAAAGAACTAGTTATCTTTCAAAGTCCTCATTCCCCTCCAATTTCTGAAGTTCCATCAATTTTTTTTAATATTAACATGCACAACCTATCAGGAGAATAGCCATTTTCCCCATTTCTGTTTTATCAAAGTCTTGACAAGAGATCATAGCCCCATCTTAAAATTCTTCTAGACTAAAACTACTAGCAAGAAGAGACAGGAATAGCAGTAGCCTGAAGCACTAGAACACTGTGAAATTTCATAATATTTGTATTTTATATTAAATAGCAGTAGTAAAAGTAGAAATCTCAAATTATATGGGCACCAGCATAACCAATGACATTCCTAGTGAAGAATATAATGCATTCTGAAGACTAAAAATATAATAAAACACCAATAACTAGGAATTATATGTTCAAGTAATGTGGACATGATATCTAGCTCCTAGTTATCAATGGGTTTTTTATATCCACATTACTTTTGACTATGGATTTCACTGCATAATATCACTGACAGTATTGTCCTAACTATTCAGAGTTTTGAGGTCTTTGCATTAAACATGGAACAAAAAGCCGCAAAGTGTACAAGAATGCATACAAGAATGTAAAAATCAGCCATATGGCTTCAAGGTAACTGAAATTTGGGTCATTACAATTCATGGTCTGAGTCATTTCTTCAGAATTAGTTATGGGTGGCATTAGCTAGATGGCAATTTTATGTATTCATGCAACTGTATATAATCGAGTATAAGTCAAGGCCCCTAATTTTGCCTTTAAAAAGTGGGGAAATTGATTGACTTGAGTATAACCCAAGCCAATATTTCCCTCCACAGCCTTCCCCGAGCCAATGCTGGTGGCGGCGGCTGCGGCTGCTGCAGTGGCAATTCCCCTTCCCCACTTCCTCCTCCTCCTCCTCTTCCTCCTCCACCACCACCTCTTCTTCTTCAGATGGGAAGGGAAGAAGTGGCAGATTTTTAAAACTTTTTTCTCTCCCGAAGCAAGCACCGATGTCCGCCATTGGTGCTTGCTTTGGGACAGGATTTTTTTTAAAAAAAAACTGCCACTTCTCCCTCTATATGCCTGATGGGGGGAAGAAGCGGTGAGTTTCTAAAACTTTTTTCCTCTCCTGAAGCGAGCACCGATGTCCCTCCCAGGTGCTTACTTCAGGAGAGGACAAAAAGTTTAAGAAACCCACCGCTTCTCCCTCTACACGCCCAATAGTGGGGGGGAAGAGAGAGACGTGGCAGGTTTTTAGAACTTTTTCTCTCTCCCGAAGCAAGTGCCGTTGGCAGGCATCGGTACCTGCCTCGGGAGAGAAAAAAGTTTTAAAAACCCACCACTTCACCCGAATATGTCAAGGGCCTTTTTTCAGTCCAAAATAAGGGCTGAAAAACTTGACTTATATTCAAGTATATATGGTAATTACATAGATATGTACACTAGAGTTCTGTTTTGTTGCTTCATAGCACTAATCCATAGCATTAAGGCAATACTATGATTTAATGGCCCCTGTCCTATAAAACTAATTAAAAATAACTTCCATTACTGAGACAGTTCGTTTCATGACTGATCATTTTCTTTCCCAGCTGCCTTGACTTTCTGCTAGCTTTATCATCTTTTTCCAGTGTGTCATGTGTTTTCATGGCATGACCAAAATCCAAGCACATTAGTTTTGTCATTTTTATTTCTAGAGCGGATTTGGGCTTTTTTGCTTTTCTGCAGTGCATGCTGTCTGGCAGCCTCTCCTTCAGCACCGCCTTTTGAAAGAGTGATATTTTTTCCCCTGTCAACTTTTTTCACTGTCCAGCTTTCCCATCCCTAAACACAAATTGGAAATACTATAGTGTGGATGATCTTGTTCTTGGTCTCCAATGAAGCATTCTTAGACTTAATGATTTTTCTAGTTCCTGCTGTTCTTCTTAGCTTCTGCTGACTTCTTGCCTTTGGTCATCATTCTGACTGATGATTGAATGAATCATCAGTCAGAATGACGTTGAAAATCTTTAACAATTTCATTTTCATCATTGTTGACAGTAAAGATATTGATTTCTTGGATCTTATGGAATAGATCTTTTATTTTCCTTCTTTTCATGTCATTTTCTATTTATTTAAATTTTTTTTGGCAGCAGTTATTATTTCTTTTTGTCCCTACATGCCACAAGCATTTAGGAGTCTGATCTATTTCCAGCCCTTTAATATTTCAATCTCATCTGCTGTTAACAATTGTATGAGTTTGAACAGAATTTTCTGTATTCATTGTTTTTCTTTTTCTTTTCTCTGCCCCTTTCCCGTTGACTACAGAGACAGACATTTTGTGTTACTCCCTAATAATACGTCTAGTTTCATTTAACAGTACTTCTGGTTTTTGGACAATTTAGTAATTCATGTAGATTTCTTACAAGTTCTGAAATGTATTAATACTGTTTAAATTACATTTTACCACTAAGACTGTTTTAGTGTTCTTCAGCTATATTCTATTTTTTTATATATTGGCAGTTCATGGTCTGCATAACAGTCCACTCCTGATTTGTCTGCAAACCAAAGACAGCTTCTCTATTCTCTGCTTATATCTTAGTTGATTTTTTGATCTGTCTTCTTATGATATCTGCCTGTACAAGAGCCTGAAACATATATTTGCCTTAAATGAGTTGTTGGCTTCACAGAAATCAAGGAGCTACTCTTTTGTGCCTTGTTTCTTTCTTTTAAGTCAAATTCTACAATGATGTTTGATTCTGCCTCATTTTTTTAATTTGGCATTCTAGTCATCCAGGATTATTAGCACTTCCTGTTTGATATATATTCAGATTCCTCCCATTCTTCTATACAAACATTTTTATTTCTTCTTTATTATCCATAGCTGTAGCATAAACTCGAATAGTAGTTATCAGGGTTGCAACTGGGGGTGGGGGCATGTGTCCCAGATACCACACTCAAGGGGGGGCATGAAAATGACAAAATACTATTTGTACATTCTGCTTTTGGCCCCCCCGGAATCCATGTTTGCCCCAGGTGACACAGACCATCTCTCTCTCTCTCTCTCTCTCTCTCTCTCTCTCTCTCTCTCTCTCTGTGTGTGTGTGTGTGTGTGTGTGTGTGTGTGTGTGTGCTGCGTTGTTACGGTCATGACTGACTCTTCGTGACTCCATGTCCATGGAGTTTTCTTGGCAGGAGTACTGGAGTGGCTTGCCAGTTCCTACTCCAGGTGCCTACAGCACCTGTTATTCCCTGGTGGTCGCCCATCCAAGTACTAACCAGGGCCAACCCTGCTTAGCTTCTGAAATCAGGCGAGATCAGATATGCTTAGGGCATCTAGGCAGCTGACACAGACCCTAGTTACGGGCTACTGGCTGTAGTTATAATCTTAGAGCTGCAGAACTGGAAGGGATCCTAATATTCTTATTAGATGTTCCTTTGAAGAACAGCTGGGAAAAAAGCCTAGAAAACATTTTCTAAAATAATGTCTTGCCTGCTATCAGGTCAATTCTGATTTATGATGACCCTTTCCAGGATAGAAAATACACAGAGGTGTTTTGCCATTCCCTTCTTCTGGGGGCACCCCAGGGACTGGACAGCTTGCCCAAGCCCACAAGCTCACTCTTCTCCCAGTGGGGCACAGTGGGGAAGATCTCAGGGAGCTCTCCAGCCAGCTTTAAACAATGTGAAGCAAAGCAAAGTGTTCTGCTTATATACGAGCTCATACCACTTCTGGGCAGTTTGCAGTTTAATTACAGTATGCAGGCTACACATTGCCCCCCCCCCAGCAATCTGGGAAGGATGGAAGGCTGAGTCAAACATGAGCCTGCTATTGGGGATTGAACCCCAGGTAGTGAGCACAGTTTTACCTGCAGTACAGACAGTTTTACCTGCAGTACAGGCATTTAACCACTGCACCATGGGGCTCCTCTTCTGTATGTCCTTCAAATATTGTGGTTACCTGAGCAGAATGTTGGAAATTTCTGTGCTCTGCAGGAACATAATATTCCTTATTTATGCCATGTTTGCTGCTGCTGCTGTTAATATGCTTTGTCTATGGTAATCTTATTATTACTATTCATTAATTGCAGAAGGGGCTCAATCTTCTAAAAGCACCTAAGAAGCCTGAAACAAGCATCTCCATGTCAACAATCGGCATTATCAGGAGAAGCATACCTCCCAGCTAATGCTCCTTTTCTATCGTTACTGCAATCTTAAGCAGCTGCCAGCTTATTCTGCCCACCTTCAGTACACTAAGAGTAGATTTCAGCTTAAGCAAGAATTTTATCAGCCAGACAGTGACTGTTTGATTTACAGCATTCTAGAGGTAAAATGAGTATGTGTTGGAGGGAACGTTTGTCATTGTTAGTTGCATCATTGGATAAGGGAGGGGAAAGCTTCAGCCAGCTTCCTCAGTTCTGAAGAAGGGAGGTGGGTTTTTTGTTTTTGCTTTTGTTTTTGTTTGTTGCTTTTTGAGTAGTTCAGAGGAAAAACAACTCCCATGAAAACCTGAAAATAAAAAGTGTTCCTTTAGAGAGAGAGAGAGATCATATAGACAAGTAGACGCTAGAGCTCTTAGCTCTTATCTTATTTATACACTGATGCCTTGTATAAAGGAATTAATTCATTCCAAATGAAATTCTATTAAGTCAATTTTCCTTTATACAAATTTCCCATAGGAATGCATTGAAAACAGAGTAATCCCTAATCATGACCATTTTTATGTTGTACGGATTTGCCCCATAGGTGATTCTGTTAAGCAAATTTCCCCTATCTCTGGAATTTTTTATGTTGTACAAACTTTATGTTATACAAACCGTTTGTTATATGAGGGCCACTGTACTTCCTTTGGACAGAAATTTCATTGAATCTGGTGGGACTTCTGTGTTTTGCCATAGGCCTTGGGGATTGTGTTTTGGCTTCTTTGTAGGCCTCAGGAAGTAGATAAAGAAAGGAAAGCCGGGATCAAAGACCTCTCACCAGGCCAGCTAAATATCTTGTGGCATGAGAGTAATTCTCTTGGTTAATAGGCATGCATTCACCTCCTCAAACAGCCTCACCAGCTAAGCCTCACTTATTTCCTGAAAGTGACAGACTACACTATGAAAGTTCAAATTTTGCCACGGGAGAGTTTAGCATATATGACTTCTTTTTAACACATTTGGCTGCATAAATTACTTGGTAAACCAACCAGGATGCATACACTCGACATAAAACAGAAACTGTTTCAGTTGTACAATATTCTAGTTCATGCCAGATAAATCGTATGGTCAGATATGTGATAACGTGCTTCACAGAATCCAGAAAGAAAGCAAAGTTGTATGTGTGTGTTATTGGTGGCGGGGGGGGGGGGTTCTCTAAAAAAAAAAAAGTAATAACTTCTCAAAAAGAAAGAGAGTAGCAAGACAATCAGACACAATTGGTCAAGCTTGGTCACAATCACAAATATTAAACCTTCCCAATCAGGACTGTTCATGATAAATGTAAGGAACAGTAATACAGTAATGCATACTAAAAATAGGATGTTGGGAAGGAGGAATAAAACAGGACAGGCAAGACGTGCTAGACATTGGTCTAGGCAATTGTCCCCCCTCCCCCAATCTATTATCAATCTGCTATATTAACAGTTTTGTTACTGCTTCTTTATATAGAACTGCTTTCAGTTGCTCTTAATACTATTTTTGATGCCAAGTGTTAGCATTAATGGACCATGAATGTGAAATCTGAGAAACATAACTAAGATAATGGAGGCAGGGTGGTGGTGGTGACGTGTGTTATTTTGTTATTGTAAACTGCTTTTCACATTAAAAAGTACTGAGTGTTAGTGATATTTCAGGCCACCCACCTCTGCAATGTTGTACTGTTTTGAGGACATTTTGCTCATTACTATTGTGTGAATGTTCCCATTAGCAGTCAGGAGGGGACATGGACTCTGCTTGATATTTAAAAGATGACTAAACATCAGGCCACAGAGAATGAAAAGCAGCTGCTTAGTGCACCTCTCCACCATGCCTGGTATTGGCAGTGAAGAGCTATCGGTGACAATGGGCGCTTTTAGACGACCTCTAAAATCCGCTGGCAACTTAAATTTGGACCAGAGATCATGGGGGTTTGTTCTGCTTTCTGTGTTCCCACCCCTCCGTACTCCATCGCTCCTGTCTGCAGTAAGGGGAGGGAGAAAAAAAAGGAGAAAAGAATGCAGGCTCATCTCGGCTCAGCTCCATCTGCCGTGGGAGCAGCCCCATAGGCATTCCAGGCTGTTAAAGGGGCGGGAGGACAACAAAAGGCAAGGAGAGCCCGGCATCCACAGCTTTATAGTCCGCACCGGAAAATTTTTTACCTCCAGAAACCAGGTACTTGGAAAATGCGCTGGGCGTGCTTAGGTGGGCGTGGTCATGCTTAATTTCTTTTAAAGTCCGCAGCTGGTGGGAAAACAATTTTAAGGTCTGCATCTGGGAGCCCTTTGCCTCAGATTTTAGGGGTCGTGTAAAAGCGCCCAATGTCACAACATTTCTTGTGGTGGGTTCTTGTGTTGTAATTCTCAGCTAAGGTGGGCAATAGGAACACACTAACAAATGGGTCTGGGGCTTGTCCATATCACAGCAGAGCAGAAGAAAGGCGTAACAGTCCTTCTGTTTGTTTAGGTAACATGTTACCATAAAGCACATTACAGTAATTCAGTTTGAATGTAACCAGGCCATGGATGACAGATATAAGATCTTTTTCCATATACGGTAAACTTGGCAAATCATTACAAGCTCATAGAGGGTACCCCCAAGAACCCACAGCATGTTTTTTCCAGGATATCATCACATCCAGGATAAACGCCATACACGAGGAAACTATAGTACAATTGAATCAAGAAAGAGATTTTTGAAAGTCTAAGACATGCCAACAAGCCAGATTCCTGTTATTTTGAAATTCTGAACAGTTTTGAACACTGCTGCTAATCATTAGTTTTATCTCCATTGAAGACATCATTTTTGTAACTGCTTAATGTAACCATCACATATCCTTTCTGAAGGAAAGAACACACACAAAGAAAATACCACATTTAAATCCTCTTTATAAATGTTGTACATTGTTTGTCCATCCTTTCTTACTGTGCTATCATAAGACCTATGGCCACTTTAGATCCGATAAGATTGGCTGTCCATCACAAGCATATCATCTTTAGATAGAGATATAAGCACCACATTTATGTATCATTGGCACAAGATGGGGAAAATATGGGTTGCCTTACTAGCTACTTGAGAAAATGTTTGTCCAGGAGCCAAGTTCATATAGTGCCAAGTCATATATTTATCATTTTGAAAACAGTAATCTCTCTCAGAAGCCTACTGCTTGGAAATAATACATTGCTGGCAGGTGAAGTATGGGCTTGTAATCCAAAAAGTAACTTTTCCAAGTGCTGCAAAAGACCGTGGAAGAGGGGATCAAATCACTTCTTTGCCTCCCCAAAACAGCACCCAGCCATTTTCCCTGGGAAAAGAGAAAAGATACAAGCATTTCCATGGCTATATCCTCCTCGCAAATTAAGGAGGTAAAATAACACACAGTTTAGCTTCATGTGTAGCTTGATCCTTAATAAAGTTGCAAACTCACTGCTGCATTTCCAGTACTATCAACCCCAAGAATAAGTAATAGGGATGGGCAAGAAATGGAAAAAATAGTGTTTTGTTTCATTTCATTACAAAAATGAATTCTAAAGTAGTTTTATTACAAAACAAAATAAAATGAAACAAAATGCTATGCTTGGACACAGAGGAGCAAGCGATTTTAGGTAATCCCCCAATATTTTTTTTGAAAGGATTGGGAGGGTCACAGAGCTATGAAGCTTCAAAGGGGGTGCCCCTAGGGTAAAAAGACCTTTCTAATTGGAATAGGAAGCAGATTGGGTAAGCGATACCACTGCCACCACTTCCCATGAATTCCACAAGCCTTTCAAAATTTCAAGGAGTTCCCTAAAATTGATTGCAGAAGATACCCCTTCCATCCACATGCCTCAGATCAGTAGTTTTCCATTGCATTTTTTAAAAAAATTAAACTATGCAATAGAAAATTACTGATCCAAGGCATGCAAATGGCAGGGGTACCTTCTGCAAGCAATTTTAGGGAACCCCTTGAAATTTGAAAAGGTTTGGGGTTCAGGGAATGGAATTATTAAGCTCCAAAGGAGGCTTGGTTCTCCAGTTTCACAGTAACAGATAGAAAAGCGCTCCAGAAGGTCATAACCACAGCCCAGAAGATCATCGGTCACCTTCTTCCATCTCTGGAAGAACTATACAGTTCCCACTGCCTTAGAAAGGCAAATAACATTCTATAGGATTAATCTCATCCCAGACATAGTCTGTTTGTGCTGTTGCCTTCGGGCAACAGATACAGAGCAATAAAAACAAGAACAAACAGACTAAAAATAGTTTTTATCCAAGAATCATAACCATCTTAAATGCTGCAACCAAACAGTGTGACCTTGGGGAGTTGTGATGGATGTATATGAGTGCTTTTAATTCTTTTTACCTTTTAAATGTATTTTTCTTTCTTTCTAATTTTAGTTTTCTTTTTTGTTTTTTTCACACCTGGGATAGCTTTCAATTTCATTGTACTATTTACAATGACAATAAAATATCTATTCTATTCTATTCTGCTGCCCTTATTAATCATTTTCCTCTTCTTTTCCACTTCTGCCTGCACAGGAGAAAGAAGAATCCGAAGCAAATATGCCTTCCTGTTCCGTCCTATGCTTTTAGTAATCCCTTCTTGGTTCCCTCCTGCTGTTGCTAAGAAAAAAACAGATTGAATTCTAATTGAGCTCCTTAAATACAGTAAGTAGGAAATGGCTTGGAATATGGAGAAAACATTGCTGCAAAATGACACAACTGGTAACTGTATTACAATAGATTTTATTCCTCCCACTCAGGTGCCTATAAAAAATGTCATAATCCATGAAAGTTGACATCAGATCAGCATTAGTACATTCTTTCAAACATCATTTGGATGACACTACCATGGTTTCTGTAACAGCTTAGATAATGAATATTCTTCAGCATTTGTATAGTGTCATAATTTAAAGCCTAAATGAAAGTTGAACAAGATTTTCTCTAGAATGGAATGCAACCCTTATATCCCATGTGATACAGATGCAGTTGACAGAAGGATGCAGACACTGTAGGCTTCCAATTGTTTTACAACTTCCATAAGGCCCAGGATGGACAACACTTGAGTATAACATATATTTTAGTGCCACATCTTCAGAATCACATGCCCCTTGCCTATCTTCTACAAGAAATTCTTGTGGAGCTGCTGTTGCAGGGCTAAATTTGTATCACATTGATGGAGGTGTGAAATAGGCTCATAAGATGAACAATGGCCTGAATCTGAACGGGGGGGGGGGGGGCGGGGGGAGCTCAGGCACACTTAGCAGCATGTGATTTCAACAATACCTAGACAAATCAAAAATACTTCATGCCTTCACCACCAAAGCCATAGCAATAACCCATACTTTATGGGTTGCAGCATTTTAGGCCATTGTGCACCTTAAGGCTATTGAGACTGTTGTTTACCTAACAAGCCTATTCATGCCATTGTTCATCTTATGAGCCTATTTTTGATGATGATGATGATGATGATGATGATGATGATGATGATGATGATGATGATGATGATGATGATGATGATGATGAT
>JAHTLZ010003399.1:2644301-2659709 GCA_023846285.1 Phrynocephalus versicolor
ATAGATAGATAGATAGATAGATAGATAGATAGATAGATAGATAGATAGATAGATAGATAGATAGATAGATAGATAGATAGATAGATAGATAGATAGATAGATAGATAGACACACACACAGAGAGAGAGAGAGCAGGGCTTGGCAACACCCATACTGTATATGTGGTCCGTGGAGGGACATGAAACAAAATTGAAAAATATGTTATCTAAATGCAAATTGAACAAGTTTGTGATTTGCCACTAAACCACATTTTCACTCCCTTTACAAATTAACCTGACTTTTTAAAGAGATAGGTGGCATGTTGTTTATAATTGACAACCTTCAGCTTCTAAGGGCTAAGTCAACCTGAGTAAATAAGGGAATTGTGTTCTGGGGGTTCTGGGCAGTTTTATGTGTCCTTCAGGCCCCACTAAGTCAATGAATGGATGCTATTCCTCTGGGGAACGGGCATAGGGAAGTACCAGAGAGGTAAATTCTGTATGCCCTACTGAATGGGTATGGTTGTCCTGGTAGAATGTCTTAGAACTAGTTATAAGAAGTTGTGTGTTGTTGTGTCATTACAGTCATGACCGACTCTTCGTGACTCCATGTCCATGGGGTTTTCTTGGCAGTAATACTGGAGTGGTTTGCCAGATCCTACTCCAGGCGCCTACAGCACTTGGTATTCCCTGGTGGTCTCCCATCCAAGTGCTAACCCGGGCCGACCCTGCTTAGCTTCCGAAATCAGGCGAGAAGTTAGTCTGTCATATAAAGAGACCAGTCTTATGGATCACAAATTCAAACTGATCAATTGACAGCTGAGAAATCCTCTGCCTTGCTCAGGTGTTCTAAATACTTGTATTTAAAAAAAACAAACTAGATGAAAAGAGAGGGCATTCTAGTGTAGCTGCCTCTTCACTGTCCTCCTGCATTTATTGTTGCTTTTTCCATGGAAAAAGGAGACTCGTTTAAGTGGGATGAATCTGAACATAACTTTTGAAAAGCATCTGTATTTAAAGATCCTGCCCCACACAAGACCTGAAAGAAAGTTTGGTCTTTAACATTAAGAAAAATCAAAGAAAATTTAAGGTCCATTTGATCCTGTCATTATAATGTCATACTGTTGAGAAGACATAGAATCAGAATATGAAACTGAGCTAGTTTATTACTTCCTTATAGTAGAAAGTAGTATTATAGCCCAACAAGGAAAGAAGCATCATTACTAACCATAATTAAATGGGGAAGTTAAACATTAATCTTTAATCAGCTTTGCTTATTAGACAAAGTAGAGTGGAGAGAAGATAAGATAAAAATATAAACAAGTAGACAGGTTATATAAAATCTATTTTTTAAAAAGTCACAAATGTTTAGTTATTTGGAATGCATTCTAAAAAGGAGGTGGAACAGTACTATATGGCTGCTTTCACATGACCACTAAAATTCACTGCAAAGTGCTCGCAGATGCAGAGCATAAAATCATTTTCCCACAAGCAGCGGACTTTGAAAAAAATAAAGTGCTGCCACGCCCACTTAAGCATGACCCAGCACATTTTACAAGTACCTTGTCTCGAGGTGGTAAAATCCTTGTTGCTGTTCCGATGTTGATTTTAAACCATTACCCGAGTCCGTGGGAACATGGAAAATCCGCACCAAAACCTTTTCGCCCCTGTTATGGTATCTTTGCTGCGGTTCTCAGTCATGGGATCAGAACAGTTGCAGATTTTCAAAACGTGACCATGGGATCATCTGATCCATGACATCAACCACGTGACCACTCTGGGGCAGGGGTGATCTGGATCAAAGTTTGCTGCAGATTTTAATAGTTGTGTGAAAGCAGCCCAGGTCAAAAACAGATATTCTTTTTTTTTGCATTTCTATCCAATCTCACGATTTAGCTCTTTGATAGTAAGCAATTAAGGATGAATTTGGCTAACTATATATATTCTATATATCATCCACAGAATATTTACCCATTCTTCCAAAAAGTGCCTAATTTCAGCAATCTTCTTTAATTCAAGTTAATACTTATGGGCTATTATAAGAGAGCTACCTCCTGGTCTATATATTTCACTTTATGCATTGAAATTATTGTCTATACCTAACTGCCTCTATTCGTTTATAAATCTTACATATTAACATTTATTTAAATATCAGGTTTGTCTTCACATTTCCCATATCATACCAATTAACCAGTAGCCTCAGACAATGAGAATACATTTTATGTAATAAATTCACTTAGTCAGTTCTTTTTTTCAATTTTCCCTTTTTCCTGCCAAGCCCCCCATCCTCACAGATTGCTTCCCTCTTGCCAAATTGGGTTGTTGTATTACCCAATAGCAATCTTGATGGCTGCTCTGCCACTGAAAAAGTCCCAAATTTTCCTCTTTTTTGCACCCACACCGAGTAAGACAGATGTGCCCACATCATACTCTTTGGACCTTCCTTTGAAGATGGAGATGTGTAATCTCCAGGCTTAAAACTGGGGTACTTCAAGGACCAGGTGCAGGGGAGTGGTATCAAGAGACGGATATCTAGTCTTGTGCACTCTCTGACACATTTGGCGGGGCTGCTGTGAGATACAGGAAACTGGACAAGATGAGCCTTTGGCCTGATTCAGCATGGCTCCTCTATTGTTCTTATGTTCTTAGGACCCTGAAGATCCAAGGTCCCAGCCTGCACCATTCCTGCCACATCTGTGTTCATGTTAAGATCCGCCCTCCTTTCTGGTTCAATCTCCTGACAAGGTCTGACCTAAGTAGATACATTTATCATATCCTGTAAATTTGGCGTATCCAAAGATCCATCCTGGATCAATCTTGTTGTGTTTGTCTTTAGATTAAAATCAGTTGTTTGTTTTAGCTCAATTCCCTGATCAGAGCTAATTTTAGTTTTTTCTAGAGACCCAGTGTTATCCACCACTCCATCTTGAGGTCTATCTTGCAGAGTTGCTGTTGCAGTAATCTGCAAACTGCATTCTGGTCTCAGTTTTGCCTCTGTGTCTCTAACAGAATTGAAAATCTCTGTATCTTCAGAGGTTGAGCCAGTGTAGATATCTATAATTTTTTGCAGGCCGCATAAAATTATGTTGGCAAAATCTTCTTCTGAGATGTTTTCCTAATCCATTGTGTTTTATAGCTTACAAAAAGGGTTAATATTGTTTGCAATAGTTTCTGCCACTCAGTTTCAAAATAAGAAAGATATGGAGGAGAGTAACTAGACCAGATTGAAGCCAAAGCAGTGAGGAACACCATTCAAGCTTTGTTTTCAAAACATGCAGTTATTCCAAGGTCAGATTTCTTATTTTGGACGAAACAGCTTTCCCAACGCTGCTCTTATACTTGTGTCTTTAACTTCAGCATATAGAAAGCACATAGGCATAAGGTAGTTAAAAGGCATAAAATATTTTTCCACAAGAAGGTAATAGGCAGGAAGGCAAGTTTATGAAATAATGTGAAAACAATCACTTCTGTGCTTGTCTTTCAAAAACATTCACCCCTTCTTTGCTAAAAGCCGCTTCCTCGGAGTTTAGTGCTTGTTTGAAGAAAAGATTTCCAAATACCACGGAGAAGCTTTGCATAGAGAGAGATAAAAGCATTCTACTCACAACACTCCAAGTATTTACAAGCTTTAGTGTCTGGCACCGACAGCTCCACCTTCACCATAATGATGGTCTTCCTCCAGTGGGAGATGAAGCATTTTCCTGCTTCCACAAAGTTCACTGCCGCTGCCTTCATGGTCTGCAGTTGCTGTCTCTTCTTTGCTTCCCCTCCAAGGAAACTTTACCCTTTTTAGGGTCCCTTTATCTGGAGGAATTCAACTTGATAAGCTGGAGCAAAGACAGTTTTAAAACCCCATGCTATGGCTTGGTGGCTCAAAGAAAGTTTGAAAACCTCCCACCTTTTCCCCCAATCAGGTGCATTGTGGAGAATGGCACTGGGTTTTTAAACTGTCTTTGAGACGCTGAAGCAAGCGGCAGCCACGACCACCACCACTTTGACCTTTTGCAGGGTATAGTTTTCAGTACTGGAAGCCAAGCTTTGTTGACTGGAAGGAGTTCAGAGGAAGTCAACAAGGGACTGGAAACCAAGCCCTCTGAGGAAAGTGTGAAAGGACCTGCCATATTTAGCCTTGAGAAAAGAAGACTGAAGGGAGAGGTGATAGAATTTTTAAAATGCTTTAAATCCTGTCATACAGAAGAGTGGCAGGAACTGTTCTTGATCATCTCAGAGTGCAGGACACATAATAATAAGGTCAAACTACTGGAAGCCAGAATTAGTCTGAATATGATGAAAAATGTCGTACTGTTGGAGCAGTATGACAATGGAACCAATTAACTCAGGTGGTGATAAGCACTCCCACACTGGAGGCATTCAAGAGAAAATTAGACAGCCATCTGTCAGATGAATTCCTGCTTTGAGCAGGAAGTTAGACTTGGTGGCCTTATAGGCACCTTTCAACTCAATAATTCTGTCATTAACTAATGCATACTGCACTGCATATATTTGATTATATACTGAATATAATTGTCAGATTGTCACTGATGAGTTATGCAATGAGTGGAATGTCATGAAAAGATCCTAATAAATGTTGGACAGCATAATTGATAAATATAGTTTGATGGACTGCTTTAAAATCACGTTTTGACTTTCTCCTTCATGGCTCAAAGGGAGTAGGACAAGCTTCATCTTCAAGGAAAAAAGCACAGTGTCATTCTGCTTGATTGGCATTTGTTATCCTGTTAAAAACATAACTAGGCAATATTTTCTTATATTGTGTGTATTTATTTTATTTCTATACTGCTCATCTGGAAATGTGGTTTACAACAGCTTTATTTATTTCTACACTGCTCCTAACAGCCAGATGGCTTACAACAGCTGTAACAATCAAAACATGAGTGCAAAAAAGAAATAATAATAATAACATAGTCATAATGAACAACCAATTAGACAATCAAAGATTAAAGATTAAACAAATAAAAAAGAATAAGAATGCGAATGAGACTGAGATGGTGGAACTGTTGGCTTTGGCTGGACATCCACTATATTATGTTGTTAATAGATCTGGAAATGCCTGCTTATAGAGCCATGTGACCACTTAAAATAATCACTTGAGTGGGCTTGGTGAATCTTGGATGGGAGATTATTCCATAGAGAAGGAGCGACTGCAGAGAAAGCACAATTTTGTTTTTTTTCTTTCTGAACTTCCCTCAGGTTCAAGGATCTCAATCACCTGGCTTGAGAAGAATGGTTAATACAGGCTTATCTCACCAGAAGCAGGCACTCTGACAGGTAATAAGGTCCCAAATCATTTAGGGCTTTATATGTCAAAGTCATTACCTTGAAGATGGCATGGAGGCAAATTGGTTGCAACATGAAGGAGGCCAGAGTGGGGGAAATGTGTTCATATTTTTTCACTCTAATTGGTAATCTGCCACCACATTCTGGATCTCTTGAAACTTCTGCATCAGTCTTATAGGCAGCCCCTTGTAATGAACCAATGTGTGAGGGACCTGGTGTCCAGGTAGGGATACAGCTGGGCGATCTGCCTAAGATGAAAGTAGGCAGAGCAGACCACAGATGACACCTGTGACTCCATGGATGGTGCTGGGTCCAGGAGAACACCCAAGCAGTGAACCTCTTCCTTCACAGAGAGAGTTACTACACCAAAGGAGAGGTATGTCCCTAATCTGCACTCACTGGGTGCCCCATCCGTAAGATCTCTTTCTTGACCGAGTTCAGGATGAGTCTATTTCCCCTTATATACTCCAGTATGGCCTCCAGGCAGTGGTCAAGGGATGAGACAGCATCCACTGTAGAGGGATGGAAAGAGAGATAGAGTTGTGTGTCATCTGTATATTGATAACATTAAGCCCTGAGTCTCCCGATGATCTCCCCCCAGCAGCTTCATACACATCTTAAACAGCAGTGGTGAGATAATCAACCCCATGAAACTCCACAATTATAGGAGAGAAGGGAATACAGTATATACAAACGACATCTACCACTGCAGCAGGAGAGAAACAGAGCAAAGCTATTCTTGAAGCCTCTAGAGACCCTTGACAGGAAAAGAAAAGAACATCAAGGGGACTGGAGTAGAAGTGACATGAATAGGTAAAGCCCAAAACAATGCCTGAGAATAGAAAGAAGGATTTTTTTTAAGTGCTTACCAGCCCCAGGGCCAGCAGGTGGTCCCAGGAATTTTTTTAAAATATAAAAAAATAAAAAACAGTGCTGGAAGCCTGAAGGGCAGCTGCTCAGTGCTGGGGGGGAGTTTAAAAAAAATTTAAAGCGCTGACCAGCCCCAGGATGAGCTGGTCAGCACTAGGGGGGAAAAGCAGAAAACCAGATCATATGTGAGCTCCCACAGACTTCTGGCTCGCATTTTTTACTGCAGCAAAAAATTCCCAACTTCTCGGGTAGGTCTTGGAAAACTTGCTAAAGGGGGCATAACTGATTTTTTTTTAATTCCAGTGGCTGTGGGGACAAGATTTTTGGAAATGCTTTATCTTGAAATTTAGGCAGCATTTTAAAGGACATGTGATAGAGCCCAGAGAGAAAGAGAGAGAAAAGTATTTTTCCTGAATGGTTTCTGCATATGGACTAATGGACTATGCTTAATTATGTCATTTTTATAAGGGAGTAGGGCGGCTTCTACCTCTGAAGCTTGCTTTTGATTTCAATGTTAGGAAAGGAAAATATGTGTTTTTATTTTTCAGTAAGACAATACTCCTGTGAAAGCTCATCGGTCCAATAAAAGTTTATACTCATTATTCAAATGAAGGTGCCTGTGGTGAGTATGTGATGAATAACTATTTTAATAATCAAATACAGCCAGACTGTGGGATTATTAAAGGACCCACTTAGAAAGAGGGCAAGTAACTCCTCCAGATAGTAGTTCTAGGTAGAGGAGTGAAAAACCGCTTTAAGGTTCTGTTACAAGCCTATCAATTAGTGACCTCTAAACCAGTGATGGCAAACCTTTTAGAGACTGAGTGCCCAAACTGTGATTCAAACCTCCCTAATTTTTAGCCAACTGCCAATACAGCAATTTAACCTGAATACAGGTGGCTGTGAAGGGACGATATCAGGTGGACACAGAAAGGGCTCCGAGTGCCACCTCTGGCACCTGTGCCATAGGTTCTCCAACACTTCTTTAGACAATCTTGCAAACTCATATTGCCTCCATCAGGTGTAAAAAGACCTGAGCTGTTGTAATAATTCATCCAAAACATTCTTTCTTTCAATAGGAGGAAGAGAATTAAAATAGAAAACACAGACATGCCTGATCTTGTTTTAGTTCCATTTAGAGGACTGTATTTGGAGCTTCCCTCTTTCTTCAATTTTTGCTGGGTTTCCAACAATTGTATGGCTACCATGCAGGTGTTTAGAGACACAGGAGTCCTGTCATCATGAATAGTAGACAGTCTTAGGCAACTGTTGTTTTTATGCCACAGTCATATTACACTTGCATTGTCTTCCCTTCCCTATCTCCAAACTTCAGGGAATGCCCTGGTTCTGTGAAAAATGGCAACGCCATCAAACCTGCACATTTAAGCTGTAGATTTTCAATTAAGTCCCAGCTGCAGCACAGATAGGGGAAATATATATAACAGACAAACTGCTTATTCACTTTAGAGTTCCTGGAGCGTATGAATTACTTACCTATTCCTAATGAGAACTGAATGCTCCAATGTGAATCAGAAAATACATTCCTTTTCTTATACTTTTTTCTGCATAAAGACATCCCCAATCATCTCATCATTTTACACTGTGTGCAAATGGACCATCTTCAACTAGGAAACTCCAGATATTCGTGTTTTCTAGTTAAAACCTAGGTTTCACATATGTCAGTGTTGGTGAACCTATGGCACAGGTATCTAAAGGGTTCGCCATCACTGGCATAGGTTATTGTTTCCATCTGTTCTCAGCCCTTGCTATATGTTTACTTTCTTTGGCCTCTGGAGAAAGGCTGAGTGCTTTCTTTAAGGCAAAGAGAATTAAAAAGAAAGAGAAGACATTTTAAAAGGGGGCAGGATTTCTAGCAACTTATCATGAAAATCTAATTATTTGAATAGCTTCTCTCAACAGACAGACAGTTAGGCTGATAATTATTTGTTATTCTATCTCTTATCCTTGATAGCACACTTGTAACAGTTTTCAAAGAGATAGCTCTCTTCCACCATCTGTAATAGAAACTAAACTAAACATGAAATTATTGTGGCACCTTAACAGATTTATTTCAGTGTGAGCTTTTGTAGACTGTAATCTAGTTCTGAATAGTCTTGGAGATGCCAGTTGTTTCATTTTTGTTATTGTTGTTGCTGCTGCGGCCTATACAGTTTCCATACAGTTTCCTAGAAAATAATTTTATGTGCTACGCTACATCATTTTGTGCAGCTTCTGGAAGGGTACTTTAAAAAACACTTCCTATTAAGCAAATCATATCAGAATTTACCTCATCTATTCAGGGCCGATTCACACCTACCAAAAGAATCCTAGTTATACTGACACTTTCTGTACATTTGTCCTTCTCCCTTTTCTTTCTATATATTTTCCCTTTTGAATGGCTTCAGGAGGAAGAAGCCAATTTTGAAAGATTTGTGTTGTGACGTATTGTAGAGAGCAGGATTTAAAAAAATACAACACACCTTTCTTTATAATTCAGAGCTGGAAATCTCAAGCCCTATTTTACCCACAATGGGTGGGAAGGCTGTCTCCTTCTGAGGAATATATTCATGTTGTTGTTTTGTGGCAATGGGATCAATGGCACTTGGTTCCTAATATCTATTTCTCAATGATGATTATGATGATTATGGTGATTATGATGATGATAAAAGAAGGATGAAATGGCCACAGCACCCAGAAACCCAACCCCTTTGCAATGGAAATAATCTGACAGTGATGTTCACACAAGCTGAAATGAAAAGGAATAAAGCAATAGATTTAATAGAATTAATAAAAAATTAAAAAACCATCATAGCAAGGGGAAAATAAGTAGAAAATGCATAATTAACCATGAATGTGGGCAAATTTTGACTATGTGTCACATGAATGGAAAATTATGAAATGATATAAATAATTTTCATGAAGGAAGCCAAAAGCAGGAAAAGAAGTAATGTTACACAATGGCACAGAGACCCATTCTTCTCTTTATCCATATGAAAGAAACCAGCAAGCTCAATCAGCCACAGAAACAAGTGTTGCACACTTATTTATGCAGTAAATCCTAAGTAAATGACTGACATCTGGATGAGTGCCAGAGCCTTGTTAATGGTATTTACTGGCCTATCGGATTTAAGAGTGAAAGAAGCAACATATTCATGTATGCAGATGAATGCTATAGATAGACCTGTAGAAAAACAACAGGGAAATCTTTAAGGGGTGTTGGAGAAATCCCATAACATTGTATAGTGACCTGAACTACAATATGCGGATGCACGCATATCCACCTATTCAACTGGAACCTGCTCAGTCTTCTACCTGTTGTGGTGTGCTTCACAAGCTGTACTCACCTAAGTCAACATTATGGATCTATTCCAGTTAAAATATTCCAGGGGTCCCTTGCTACTCCAACAATATGCTTTCTTTCCTAAATCCTTGCGACTCTCACACACAGCCGGATATGAACCCAGCAGCTTTAATTGAAGTGTAAGCATTCAAGACAGAATAGGAAAGCCGAACAGAACAGAAAAGAAAGAACTTGAGATTTGATTTTTCATAGAAGCAGCAAAAACAAAAAGTGCAATCATGTCATTTGTACATTGGGGGCTGTTATGAAATGTGGAATACTTGGCATATAGCAGTCTTATGATGGATGAAAGCACAAACAAAAATCAATGCCTCTGCTGTTGAAAGAACACATTTCCCCCTGCAGGGGAAAAAAAGGCTTGATATTGGCCGGCAGCCTGGTTTTCATTAGGAAATGCATTCTAGTTAATGGAGGCTCTCTCTGTACATAGCAGATATTTATGATCGCAAAAGTATGGGAAAGCCCAGCCATCTTCCAGTCCTTTATCTTAACATGCTCATTCTTATCATATCTTTATTAATTTGGGTCTCATTTTATGATAGAAAAGTGTTCTTTTTTCACATCCAACAGCTTATCTCAAATGTATTCAGTTACAAAATTAAATTTTCCAATGGAAAAAAAATGGAACTGTGTGTGTGGTGGGGGGATGGAGTGGGGGTGGGTAGAGATAGGCTTCATTCTGTGCAGCTTAGTTAATATAGGAGCATGCAGGAAACTCCAGAGGATACAAGGAATCAGCCCCACTGTGTCATTTCAGGAATAAGCATGGATTGTTATGACATCCTGGCTGAAATTCAGGTGCGCAACTCCTGCTGTTCAGGGCTGATGATGTAATCAGGCTGTACAATTTTTAAGAAATTAAATATATCCGATCTCCCCCCCCCCCAATGGAGTCACTTTCATTGTAGGGAGGTAATTGAGAGCCAGAAGACAGGGAAAGCTTTTCATTTCCAAAAATCCTGGCTGCCAATAAATCACCCGTTGACTGCAGTTTTCAGAAATAAAATGCTTCCCTCTGTCCTGATGGGACCCATCTGATTCCCTCTGAGGAAAGGGATAAGACAGGAGCCTTGGAGCCCCTGGGGATGAAATCAGAATGTTGTTATTTCCAAAAGAACAATGTAGCTTATTAGCTTTATGTGGCATAAATAGTGCTGCTGGTTTTTAGCCACTGCCTTGGAAATCTTGTTCATACAACTGCACACATGAGAGATCAATGATGTCATCAGCAGCCAACAAATGTTGAACAACAAAACATTTATGTGCTGTTATTCCCATGGCTCCAGTATTATGACAGGGTGAGAACCTGGTCATCATATTTGCACAGCTCCTTCCTCGGGAAATACTTTTAAAGATATTTTTGAAAGCAAATCATATTCAGCAGCTCATTCATTTAAGCTGTGAAATTACTGGGGGGGGGGGTTGTTGGGTTTTTGTTTTTATTTTTTATTTTTTATTTTTTGCTTTGTGGTCAGGGATGATCTCAAAGCATGTTTTCCCTTATTTATTCACAAGTAAGGAGAAAGCAGTAACAGCAGCCAAGGATGTAGTATTAAATCAAACAATCAGTCAATCAAATCTCTTAAACAGCTATGAACACCAAATAAGCATTATTTTTCTAAATATTCTTCATAACATTTCAGACTTAACATTTCAGTATTAACATGGCCTAATACGGAAAGAATATGAAGGACATGGATTGATACTGGTAAGGTACTCTAATCTTTTTAATATATTATTGCTTCCAGGATCAGCTTATATTAATGTAAACACCTATCATGTACCTAGAATTTATACACCCTTTTGACTTTCTTCTCTTCTCTTCCCCTTCTTGTTCCCTATTTTCCTAATACAGGTAATAATAACTATGTACCATTGGGTAAATTCAGATATACAGTGACACTTTCCAGATTTTCTAGGTATCAACTAGGGATGGGCACCTTAACGAAAAATAATGCACTGCTTTGTCGTTTCATAAGGTTACAAAACAAAACAAAATGGCAGACATTGTGTTGTTATGAAATGAACTAAAATGATGTTTTCGGTTCATTTCTTCTGAACCTGGAAGCTGCCATCAGATCTCCCTTAAAGCAAGGGGCTGGGAAGTTGTGGCTGTTTCACAGTTCTCAACACCACCTCCCAGGTGATTTTGGCAGCTGTCAAAAAAGCCAGCTGGAAGGCAGTGGGGAATCCCCCAGCAGTGGGGAATCCCCCAGTCATGGCGTCCATTTCTTCCCCTTCTATTTGCCATGAGGTGATGGGACCGGTGGACATGATCTTAGTTTTTTTTTTTAATGTTCAGCTTCAGCCCATTTTTTTCACACTCCTCTTTCACCATCATTAAGAGGTTCTTTAATTCCTCCTCACTTTCTGCTATCAGAGTAGTATAATCTGCATATCTGAGGCTGTTGATATTTCTTCTGGCAATCTTAATTCTGGTTTGTGATTCATCCAGTCCTGCCTTTCGCATGATGTACTTCACATATAAGTTTAAAAGGCAAGGTGACAGTATACAATCTTGTCATACTCCTTTCCCAATTTTAAACCAGTCATTTGTTCCGTACCCAGTTGTGAGTGACTGCTGCTGCTTGTCCCACATATAGATTTCTTAGGAGACAAATAAGGGGGCCAGGCATTCCCATTTCTTTTAGAACTTGCCGTAGTTGGTTGTGGTCTACACAGTCATGATGATGTTCTATATATCTATTCAAAAGTCCATCAAGTATAATGGGGCATACTCCTTGATAACTGTACATAGGATCACAGCCTTGTCAATGAATCCATTTCTTTTCTGTTGTCTATTAAGTTCTAGTCTTTCAATAAAGGGTTTTTATCATGCTGCTCTGCAATGCTGTAGTGGCCTTGACCCACAGTTATTAGGCAGGCAGTCATGATGTTCTGCAGAGAAAGTGTAGCAACGTACTTCAGACACTTGTTGGCCTGTAAATCTCCAGCACTGCATAGCACAGTATTGTCAAGAGATGAAGCAGAGCTGTGCAGAAGGGCCTCTTTTTCCCATTCAAAAATGTGACCTCAACGAATTCTTCACTGTTGCCTGTCATCATCCAGAACAAAAGTGATTTGTTGTGTTTACTATTTGCTTTGGGTATGATCTCAGCAAAGTCACTCCACTAAATAGCAGTTGCTTGAGGAGCTCCTCTGCACTTTAGCGAGGTCTCAATTCTCCAACCTGTATCCCATGACTCTCATTCCATTAGCTACTTGTAGATTTCAAATCTGCAGCCCACCATTTTGCAACAGCTCAGAACCTATTTAACAGAAACAGCATTTGATGTTTCTGTTATCAGGATTATTGCCAAAAAGCCTAGGTAGGAAGCTGGACATTTTGAAAAGGACAAGCTTGTGTGCAAAGTAAGTTCCAAATAAAATCCCCTTTCTAAGCAGGACATATTCTGATACTGTAACAGTTATTTAAATGAATTTATTTAACATCCTGAAGTATCTACATGTCTATTAAATGTGGTTGGAATTACCTAGATCCATCCCAGTTTTTGGCTGCAAAACTGTGCCGGGCCATGTTCATTAAAATAGCTTTTTCTTCAGTTGTTGACTCCAAGAGATTGTTAATTTTGAAAGGTCTTCCTGTCCATTCAGCCAAGTTTCTGGCATACGCTGTGCTTATATTTTTGGAAACAATGATTGAGGTACTTCTGTGAGGGGCAGGTGGCCTGCCTACATGAGAGGAAACTACCCTGCCGATCATTTTCTACAAGGAGAAGTATAAGGGAAGAGGAAATTGATTGAATTTGCTATCTTTGACATGCTGCACTGGTGACTGGTGACAAAAATAGGGTTACCAACTGCTACATAGTTATATGCCAAAGGCCTCACAGTCCTCTGTTTGGGTGCAAGCTTTATACATTGTGTTGTTCCCTAAATTAATAACTATGAATCTCATAGAACTGGGGAATGACACAAGTGCAAGAATCATATAACTAGTGAACATAAATTAAAGCAAGAAAAGGAAGTACAGTAAGTCCCTTTCTTTCTTTAAATAGCTTCTACAATGCTGAGCTTCCCCCCTTTCAAAAAAAAGCATCCCCCCTCAGTAAATATTAACAAAAGTTTGCTCCAATTAGGGCAGTTGAGATGAGTTTACACTCTTTTATTGTTAAGTTAAAAATAACAATGGCTTTCATGAAAGACAAGGGCAAAAAAAACCAGTTTTATAAACATAGCAGCTTTATTACAAGTGTGGTTCAGAATTTCAGAGTAGAACTTTGGAACACTAAAGAAGGAAAGTCATCTGGCGCCTCACTTTCATATGTTCTCTTATTCCCTTCTCTGGTCTTCTAATTTTCCTTCATTGGTCCCCAGCATCCCTCAACGCCCAACAGTAAAACATAAGGGTGAGCCACACTAAGCATACATTGTACAGCCTAGCACTGCTTGTTCATGCTTGATTATTCAGGAGAGACAGCACTAAGTAGTTGAAGCAGCTGGATACTGTTTTCACTGCTATGCTATACTCTATGAATTCATGGAATTGTTAGTTTGTTGAGGTACTTAGAAGTCTCTGCTCTACTTAATGTGAGTGCATTGGCGCTCTCTAACAGAGGATTGTAACTCCTTGCCAAAATTAAACCTTAGGATTCCATAACTTGGGGCTACAGATGCAAGTGACATTAGACCATCATGATTGTACAGTAAACATACACTCCTTTGTTTGGTTGGAGCCATGGGGAACCCTACCTCCTCTTGCAGAACAGTTGTTCATAGCACAGCTGTATACAGTATCATTGTATGAAAAAATAAAGAACTGATACTCATATCCTTTCTTCTGTACTTGTAAGATTTTATCTAATTATATGCTGTTTTTCCCTCACAGAGGACCCAAGGCAGCGCACAACAATTAAAAGTATGCATTGCTAAAAGTTTAAAATATACCGTACTATACAAAATTATATTAAAAACAACCACACATTAAAACCAAGATTAAATAAAAACACATCAAAACACATTTTAAAATCTCTAAATTTCATAAATACAGCATTCCCTAGAGTCCTACTTATTTCTTTAAAAGAAAGGAAGAAAGCAGAAAGAAGGGGCTGTCCTGGGAGCAGCCAATAAGAAGGGCTTCTTTTATGTCCTCACCAAAAGAGCTCAAGAAGGTTTTGGAACTGATTGATGAGGCTCCCCAGAAGATCTTAAATACTTCATATACCCAGGATCTAAGCCACATACAGCTGTAATCAAAATTATTAAACCCCATTGCAAATCAGGGTTACAGACTTTCAGCTGTTCATAATTAACAAATTAAACAAAAGCAACTGAAAGAGTTCAACACAATGAATGCTTCAAGTGTTCCCCAAAAACAACTGAAAATGCAACTTTTAATGCAGCCTCAAAATTCAACCCCTTTATGGCAAATATCTTTAGTACTCCACAGAACACTCTTTTGCTATTCTGAGCTGCTGCAAATGAGAGGCATAACCTGACACTAGCTTCTGGCCACATTCCTGAGGAATCTTTCATCATGAACAATGTCCTAAAGTTCAGGAATATTCTTGGGTTGCATTCCTGGAATCCCACCAGATTTCATATGGGGTTCAAATCAAGTAATGATGATGGCCAGTGATCATTCTGTCATAATATGTAGAACTGAAAAAATGTATGTATTGTATATTTAACAGAGTGAAAAGAGAATTGTAAAATGGAGTCAGTCAAAAATGCAGTGTCATGATGTTAGCCACAAGTGCAAGGAATTAGAAATCGCCATCAGGTTAGGTGATTTAGCACAGGTGGAATAGTTAATGACATCATGGTGTGTCAGAATGTGATTGCTTAAAAACATGTCTGATGAGGTCTAAATGTGTATATAAGAACTGGCTTGTATAATGTTCAATTGGGACTGTTTATGGTGAGAAAACAGTACCCCAC
>JAHTLZ010003399.1:2663782-2675414 GCA_023846285.1 Phrynocephalus versicolor
TTATTATTATTATTATTATTATTATTATTATTATTAATTATTATTATGCTGCCTTTCTCCCCAAAGGGACCTATCCTAAAAGAAATCAATGCTCGATTTTCATTGGAAGGACAGATTTTGAAGCTGAGACTCCAGTACTTTGGCCACCTCATGAGGAGAGAAGACTCCTTGGAAAAGTCCCTGATTTTGGGAAAGATTGAAGGCAAAAGGAAAAGGGGACAGCAGAGAATGAGATGGTTGGATGGTATTATCAATGGAACCAACATGGATTTGACCAAACGCAGGGAGGCAGTGGAAGACAGAAGGGCCTGGCGTGCTCTGGTCCATGAGTCCTAGAGTTGGACATTACTGAACGAGTGAACAACAACACCATTCTGATGTTTTTAACAGTCACGTGCCACATCTAGAGGATGAACTTTCCTCTTTTTCTTTGTTTCCCCACATTCATTTTTTTAAAAAGCCACACAACAACCTCCAAGTTCCTTCTACTTTGTTTACAAATAAATGTGCAAATTTTTTCAGTTATGGAACAAAAATCTCACCCAGCCACCCAAATCAGTAGATACAACTATTCCCAGCATGCAAACAAATCTGTACCTGACTGCCATCTTGTTCTTAAAGATGAGTTTTCAGAATGAAATGGTGGCAACTGTAATTCAGCTCTGCATACGCCACTGAATTAAAGTCCAGATATTTAAATAGGCATCTGCTTGCATGAAAAAGCAATCACTTTCAACAGACACATTCAAACCCTTTCAGTCCCAAGTTGTTTCCTCTTAATTCATGAAGAAAGTTGTGAATTTTGGAAGCTGCCAAAAATAGCTAGAAACACAGCTTGTTTCCAGTCCTTAATGAACTTGGAGGGAAATGTGGTAGACATGGCCTCTCAAAGGGACTTTGCCATTGTTTCCCACAATGAGGCTGGGCCTCACAAGACACTTGGAATGAAGTCCTTTTGCTCTGTCACAGAGCAGGTCATCCCTATTAGGGCCAATATGACAACAGAAACTGCCCAATTGCCCCAAAATAGCCTTCCAGTTGACTTAATTTATTTAGATTCTGTAAAATATTTATTTATTTATTTATAATTTATTGTTTCAGCTTATTCTGCTTCTTAATGCAATGTACTCACTGTTCAGATTGCAGCCAATCATACGAGAAAAAATAATTACAATATACAAATACAAATCAACTGACAAATCAATCAGTTAGTAAAACCATTGATGTAACCTACACTTTAGAAGTTATAATAGTTGCTTTACTGATTCTTTCTTTCTGTGCAATGCTATTTTCACATTAAGTCAGGCCTGCCCAAAGTCCGCCCCGGGGGGGGGCAAATCCGGCCCGTCAGGCCATTCTGAGTGGCCCGTGGCTGGCTGGCCTGCCCCTCCCTCCCCCTCCTTCACCCCATGTTTTTTTTTTAAAGAAAGTGGGTGGGGCTTGCAGTGTGGTGGCAGGGTTGGGGAGCAACCGGCCCCTGACACATTCTCAGCAACCAAATCTGGCCCTCCTTACAAAAAGTTTGGGCACCCCTGCATTAAGTTATGCCAAATTAAAATTAAAATTCCAGTTTCAAATTAATTATTAAAGAAAAGGTTGTGCAACTATTTCTGTGGCAACTAATTTCTGCAATATAACTGCAATTATAGAATGTGCAACAGAAATCGATTTTTCTTTCTTTTCTTTTTTTGTAAATTCAGCCTGCAAATATTGAAAAAAGAGATGTGACAATGCGTGGAAGCTAATGGCTATTGAAGAAAGAAAGTGCATCCATTTCCATGACAAAGATTACTGTGAGAAAGAGAAGACACAAAGCTTATCTCTCTTTGAATAATATATTTTCCCCTTCTCTTGGACTGGTTACTTGTTCCATTCAGGCAGACAAAATTTTCAGTTATTTTATTGAGTTGCTTTGCTCTGAAGCTTAATATTGCCATCTTGTTGTCTTCAGTGGAGATCTGTTAGGATGAAGGAAGCCCCATTCAATCGATCATTAATGAAACACACTTGGATTCCAAGTGTATTCCATTTAATTCTTTTTATGTAAGATTAACTCTATCTTCTCTCAATTCTATCTGAAACTTAGAAAGAGATATATCACATTCTGTTGGTCTTTCCTTTCTTTTATGCAATGTAAAGATATTAAAAAGAAGGGGAGGGGAATTAAACCAACTGGTCACAGGTTAAATCAAAGGCTAAGAGAGTTGCCAATCTCAGTCTGGATCATCATCCTTGGGGGACCCTAGCTGTTGAATCTCCAGCATTTTTAAAACCAACATTATGAGACCAAATAATCAGGCATTCCTTGTATCCCTGCTACCATTTTTTTTCATATATTTAGTCAATGGATGAATCACAGCTATGATGGTTTGATTGATTTTTTTCATGAATCACATTTTGGAAGCAATGCTGAAGGAAGAAATACTGTCTGTCCATAGAAAGAACTTCCTAGTTTCTATTGATTTTTACCTTCCCAATGATCATGTCAAGCTGAGAGACAATGAATGGCCAGGAAAGGGCTCAGTTACCTTATGCATGAAAGGTGTTTGGCCTTAGGATATAAATTTTGCTTAGCCCACTCTCATAGACAGGAACCGGGAGGGGGTCATTGGTTTTCATCCTGCTGGGTGGGATTACTAGAGCTGCTGTGCGTGTTTTGTATTCTTTTTGTGAATAATTCACAGAAGTAATTTTTGTGTAAAAATCATGTGTTTTGTTCAGAAAACCTTGTACCCGGCCCAGAAAAATAATATACTCTCAGCAGAAAATAGGTTCTTTTTGTTTCTTTTCTTTTCAAAAAAAAATTAAGCCATTCCTAAAGCTCCTCTTGCTGCTGAACAGCAAAATTATTAGTCTTTTCAGTCTTCTGTATGAGATAGGCTTTATTTTCAACAGTGGCTCTTGATATATCAAAAAGGCTTTATTTTCAACAGTGGCTCTTGATATATCAAAAGTAAGGATATTCAATAAGAGCAAAGAAATCTGTAGGTATTCATTGCATCCTTCCTTTGGGCAGATTTTACAAAACATTGTTTTATCCACACTCTGTCACAATATCTCCATGTATATTTACAGAAATATGTACAAATATTATGTTGCTTTTTCATGCTGGTTTGGAGTAGGGGGTCCATGACATCCTTCCAGGCCCAAGACCCATCACAGTGTTGAGGTGCCTTTGTGACTGCTGTTCCCTAAAGAGATTCCTTGTGAACGCAAATTTATTTATACAGCTTAAAGGTTTCCTTGAGGGAACTCTCCTTAAACACACAAATCATTTGAGTGCAACACCACAGCAAAGACAGGCTCCTGTGCTGTGTAAAATCACTCCAATCCCAGTGTCTTCACAGCTGATCTATTGTACAGCCATTTTGAATGCCTTAGCTCTGGCATCCCATGGATCTCTATACTACAAATCCCTTCCGGGAATGCTGTTTTGAGTTGCCATGCCAATCCAAAGAAACTCTCCAGTCCCACAGCATGAACATCCAATCTCGCCTGGTCAGCCCTGGCTAGTACTTGGATGGGAGACCACCAGGGAATACCAGGTGCTGTAGGCACCGGGAGTAGGAACTAGCAAACCACTCCAGTATTCCTGCAAAGAAAACTCCATGGACATGGGGTCATGAAGAGTCGTTCACAAATTTACAACACAACAACAATGGCAGCAAGGGTATACAGTATATAATGCAGATAAATGTCATTCTTCACTTTAATATTTTAAAGATTTGCTAAAAATAATAACTGTAATTCTTAAAGGCTAAAACATTCTTTACTGAATTCAATTTTGATACTTATTATCTAGGCAAAATCACAATTTATAACCTAAGCTAAAAATGCCGCCTATAAATTGCCTTAAACGTTCCTGTTCCCCTTTCTCTTCATTTCTGCTTTCAGCTGGTTACAGCATTTTTTAATTCAGAAGCTTGCTTGCTAACAGGTGAACTTTACTGCTCACCCTGTCTTACTGTCATGCTGAATCACAATAGCATCAATCAAAATAGCATCAATGAATTGTCCCAACTAATAAGAAACAAAGAGCAGCAAAAATAATGTGCTTGTTCAGGAATCATTTGGTGGCAACAGAAAGGAAACAAATACTTGCTTGCCCAATAATTATAAAGTGGGGTGGGGTGATCAAAAGTAACTATGGGTTCAAATATAACTTCAACATGGGTTCAAAAATAACTTCAACATTTTTATTTTTCTCTCAAAATATGTATTTATTATTTATTTATTAAATTTATATACCGCTCCATCTAGCTACATGGCTAATCTGGGCAGTTTACAAACTGAACATGATGGGATACACTGGGTAAAATAAGCAGTGGGCTCTGAATAATGTACAACCATCTTCAATAATCCAGAATTTTTTTTTAGAATGTTGTCCTATTGTTTTCATTTTACCCAATCTACTATTTTCATTGAACATTCACTCATACTCAAGAATATTCTTTCCTACTTGCTTTTGATTAACTTTATATCTCTTTCTTTAACTATTTAGTTCCTCAAAAATAGAAGACAAGTACAGGGTTGTTGTATTTAAAGTCATCTCAATATCTGAACACACGTCACATAAAATTTTCAAAAATTGTACAGTGGTACCTTGTATAAAGGAATTAATTCGTTCCAAATGAAATTCTGTTAAGCAAATTTTCCTTTATACAAATTCCCATAGGAATGCATTGAAAACAGAGTAATCCCATTTTTATGTTGTACGGATTCTCCCCATAGGCAATTATGTTAAGCAAATTTCCCCTATCTCTGGAAATATTTATGTTGTACAGATTTTACGTTATACAAGCTGTCTGTTATACAAGGGTCCACTGTACTTTCAACCTGATTGATTAAAACAAACTACAATTGTGGCTTCAGTTTCATTGATCTCTTGACCTGCTTCATGCTCAGTGGCTAGGGACAATGTTACTACAGGAAAGAGAATGACATCTGGATAATGAGGCACAGTCTAAAAATGCCACAGTCTGAACCAGGTCAAGACATGTCTACCACAGCAACTTTGGCGCAGTATCTAACAAGATACTTTTAAGTATAGGGCCACCTTAGTAAAATAACAACACAACAATTTAATGAATAGGATACAGTTAATCCAACCCATAACAATGTCCACATTGTTATGGATTGTACCCCAAGAGGGCAGTATTTTCAATAATATTTCCACTGGTTACAATCCAGAAAGTGTTAGGCACAGTTTAATCCTATTGAGATGAGCAGGATTTAAGGACTTAGCTGTGCAGTCAGAATCCACTGAGCAAATTTAATTGAACCATTGCTAAATTTATTTGGTTTGGGTCCCGTCCGTAGAGTACTCTAAACATTGCCATTGGAATCCTATACATGATGTAAAAGTCCCATGGTGTTCAGTTCATCTTATTCCTTCAAAAATGTTTATAGGCTAAAGAAGTAGGTTGAAAGAAAAGCATAAGTACCTTGTGTTTACTATCTTCCTTACTTCTCTATATTGTCCAAAAGAAATTCTATGTTTGTTTGCTTGCTTGCTTGCTTGTTACACTAGGTGGTTTACAATAGTGGTACCTCAGTTTACAAAATTAATTCATTCTCTGGGCCATTTCGTATTGTGGAAAATCCACAAACTGAAATGTGGTTTCCCATAGGAATGCAATGAAAACCAATTAATCCATTCTGGAGGTCAGAAAAAAGTTTAAAACAAGCCTTGTACAGCAGACACCCACAAACGCAAAATGCAGAACACACTGTAACAGGTATGGAAATGATGAAGCCTCTCCCACCCACCACGTACACACATTAAAAAGCTTGCAAATGACAAAAATCAGCTCACCCCCCCACAATGCAATGTAATGTTGAATGCACACAAAAAAGCATGGAAGCAATTAAGCTTAGCTCCCCACCTTTCCACAACTTCAGAAATGCACCAAAAAGTCCAAAAAGTCCAAAAACCACTTCATAAAACTGTCCAGAATAGCTGCAAAACTTGATTTTAAAAACCGCTTCAACTCCTCCCACCCCTCCACAAACTACAGGCTGCAATGCATCCTGGTTACATTTTTCTTGCAATGCCTTAGAAAAAAAAACTTAACCAGGGCATTCCATTTAAAATTTTCTTAAACTGAGGCATCCCCATTTCCAACAATTTCTTTTTGTAAACCAAGTACCACTGTAATAGAAATACACAACTTAAACAAAATATCAAAAAATACAAAACAAAAAGCAAACTGCAAATTAATATAAAGTAACAAAATATAATATAAAATTCATAGCACAAAATAAAATTAAGCTAACAAATTATATAAAAAATCAGTCAGAAAACAAACACAAGAGGCAGAAGAAGAAATGTTTCAGTTCCAGTAATAAAAGATATTATATAGGAGAGCAACCATAGGTCAGTGGTACAGCACATGTTTTTAATACAAAGTACCAGCTTCACATCCCAGCATCTCTGGATACAGTAAAGAATCTTGCCTGAAATCCTGAAGAACTGCTGCCAATAGTAGATTATAATACTGGGCTTCATGGGCCAACAGCACTGGCTCAGAGTATGGCAACTCTTAAGCCATGTGTCTGTATAACTGATGAGGTAGGTTTTGGGGAAGCACATATGCAACAGAATATGGACAAGGGCCCCGTCTGTGTCCACTCTGCCATGCTACCTTCCTTACCTATCCTGGAGTAGGAGATCCCAGGGAGAGCCCAGGGAGGACCTCCTTTATTGAACCTGACTAGAACCAAATCTCTCCCACACAAGAGTGTCCATTCAAACCTGGCAGAGCTTCCATGGAGTTCAAAAGATAATTGACAAGGATAGCAAAAGAGAACCAAGGCTACACACACACACACACACACACACACACACACACACAGAGAGAGAGAGAGAGAGAGAGAGAGAGAGAGAGAGTTGACAGAATAAGATTCTTGCATGCATTGCCACTTGTTAACAATAGGAAGAAGGCTTCGTAACCTAAGGCAATGGTCCTCTGCCACTAACATATTAGTAAGGTTCTTTTCCCAACCTCCAGCGTTTGAGGGAACCCCATGCCTCTCTTACTCTTTTCTATTGTGTTATTGATCATTACTCTTTCTTCCTCTAGTCCCTAATGAAGCAGCACGCATGAAAGAATCTTTCCCTTTCTTATTTTTCTGATGATAACTACAAATGTTATCTGTAAGTGAAGACCCTTTTTTTCTACAAAAAGTTGCTGGAGTGATTTTGTACCAGCAAAATGCTAGTTTATATGGAGAAAGTAGCTGGAGAGGGGCATGATGAGACTGGGTTGATCTTTCAGTATTTCGTACTTTGCTAACTAAAGGAAAAAACCGAAACTCCCCAACAATTACAAGAATAGAACTGCCACCACATTCACACAAATACCAAAAATCCCTGTTGCCTTGTCAAGGCAAGACATGGTTTTAGTACCACAAACCAGTCAAAAATTCAGACAGCTGCTTGAAAGGAGTTATTAAAGGGAGATGTGAAGTTTGAAAGGACAAAAAGCAAATATTTCAAAAAAGTTGCAAAAAATTTGACCAAAAATACTGAAACAAAACACAGAACCAGCCTTAGGCCATTCAAGAGGAAATATGCTAGAAAGCAACAAAAACTAAACTAGGCTATCTAAGGCTATCTTAGCTCAGGGACAGCATAGATCTGGAACATGCATGGAGAGAATCCTTCCTGTCAATGGCTTTGTAGGATAGTAGATGGACCCACTCCCTTCCTTCTGATTAAAACTGTGCCATCTAACTAATTTTCCTAATCCCTGTTATATGTTTAAAAAAACTCTCCCAGACCTATCAGAATGAACATCTTAATCCTCTTTCATGTTCACTCAAAACAAAAGCATATTTTCTCATTGCTTTAATCTGCATGACTCCAGAGAAAGACATAGACAGGCCTTTGATGCCCCATTTGATAAGCACGGCGGTATCAGTTCCCTCTGTGTACTCACTGGTTCACATATTTCCAGTCAGTTTTCTCCATCATTCACATGAAAGCTTTAAAACATTATGTATTCCATGCTTCCTAGTTTCTCAGTTCCTTCACAAGGTGGAAGGGATTATATTATCAAAGGGTGTTGTTGAAGACACCAAACCACTTTGAATACATGTTGATTTTCTATTCTTGCTTTCCCCCAACCCCTTATTTTCATATTGCTTTAAACAAGAAAAGATGGACATTACAGACAAATAAATATGACCTTCACTCAGATATTCTGCCAACACAGAATTATTCATAGGCAAAATCAATTAGTATATCAGTAAGAAATATGTACTAATACCAAAACGAGTGTTATAGCATGTTTGTATAGCAACCTGAAGGAGCTGTGGTCTAGGAGTGGGAATTCATTCATTCATTCATTCATTCATTCATTCATTCATTCATTCATTCATTTGTTGAGGTACAGAAGGTAATATAAAAAGGGACACAAGAAACTGCCGCTCAGTACACAAGAACCAAGTTGGGAGCCAAGCCAACTTTATTTGTCCCATCTGAATTAGCTAACCTATTTTCCTAGAGTAGCACCTCCTATGGGGCTCCCAATTTTCTGCTCTGATACAGCATAGAAGGGCTAAGAATCTCACCCAAAGCATTAGACTGATCTAAAGCGTAGGCTTTTGTGGAAAGACATGGGACAGACAGTAAACTGCAAATTGATAGCTTGTGATTTCCCCCCTCTCTATGAATCTGTCTAAATTTTTCACCTTGCCTTGTAAACAGTCTGCTTTCAAGAATAAAGACCACACCATTTGGCCTGATTGGTGGGGTGGGACTTTGTCTTTCCTTCTCTATTCCCAGATTTTATGTAATCTAAGCTTCCACAAGAGTTCAGAAAAACTCAAATGTTCCTCTTTTCTCCTAGTTTTAAATGATCCTGTATAGCTTTTATGCCCCCCAGTATTGTTTCTACAACTAAATCTCACAGCTACTTTTAAAAAAGTCCTTTACAGTGTTACGATATTGTCTTACCCTACAGATTCAAAGAACAACGTGTTTTTCACATGGAAGAAAGAAGAAAATGGACTTTTACTGTAAATCCAGAACCTTTAGAGGAAGGATTGAAGGAGTTGCTCATATGACACTTTCACCAGGGAAATATAGCTGGAAAGCATTCTAGGTCAGTGGCAATCCCAATGAGAAAAAAATTGCTAGTTATAGTTCCAGTGGTAAGTGGGACAGAAAAGGACACCCTGCTATTTTTTTTTAGGACCAACAAATAACAATTGTTGCTATTATTTCTTATGGGAAAAAGGTGGAAGAGTGGAGCCCCACAAGAAAATATATCAATACAAAAGGTGCTTTTTTTATTCCTCCGTTTGTTCCTTCTGGTCTAGAGCTTGTTATTTCTGGCCATTTATCAGAGCTTAAAATAACCAGAAATTTCTCTCTGCTTTCTATACATTGATTTTCATTGAAACTATAATTGAAATTTATGACTGTGTGTAGAAATATAAAAGCCAAAAAGAGTTCCATTTAATTTTTTGCAAATCAAGCCAAAAATAAATATGTGGGGACATCCTCTTAATATTTTACGTAGGATCAAATTTTACTCCTGGACCTTTGTGCTAAGATTGATTTTCCCTTTAATAGTGGACAAACCCACACCTCTTTGGGATGTGAACCACCCATTTCCAATCCAACACATTGTTTCACAGTCAATAAGAACAAAATTTTGACCAAGAGTCCCATTTGTGGTGGGCAGACAGATTCAGGGTGATTAAGAAATTTGAAGGAACAATTGTCAGAAGATTATTGCTCAATGTATGGCTCTTAAAATGCAGTAATGACTTCAGAAGCTCATGAGTAGTTTAAAAAGTAGAAATGTTTATTCTTTCAATAAATCTATTATGAGAGAGCACAGAAGGGGGGGAATCCTTAAGCTCGGGAACAGAATCTCCTAATTATGGCTTCCATGTTTGGTAAGATCTCATTGCAAGCTTTCACTACATTTGCACTATTTTTAGAGCTAGTGGCATGGCATATTCCTCTTTATAGCTCTTTTCCTGGTTTATCAGTGACAATGTTGTTCTCTATGACTTTTGCTTTCAGCAGTGGAAACAATGATGTATTCACAATTGATGATGCACTGCTTTCCAAAAGCAGAAAGGGAGGACAGTATATCATCCACTGTTTGCATAAAATATCCATGAAGAGTAACATCTTTAGGGGAAAAGGATAAAATAAAATACAAAGTCTTGGAATTTATAGTGGTAGACTAGATTTAGGAGACCTGGATTGGGCCAATCATGTCCTCTCAAACCTAACCTGGTTGTGACTTCACTTCACGAAGGTTAGGACAGTATCAAAATGAATAATAAGGAATTATAATAAAATAATTAAAGGGTTAATTAAAATAAACCCAGATATCAGAAACAAAACCCAATGGAAGACTAGTTTTTAAAAAATGTTTTCATCCTCATATTATGACTACAAGATTTCAGCTTCTTGGGCACTGAGGCAAGAATGTGGGGCTAGCTTATGTGATTCTGTGCACTACTCTACCCATTCCTTGAACATGTTCTTATATGGTATGAATGGCCATTAGAGATGGGCATGAAATGAACAATTTTTCGTTTCTGTTTTTGTTTTTTCATTTCATTACGTAACGAATGACAAACGAATTTTGTCTCTAAAATGAAATGAAATGAACAGAAACACCAGAAATTTTGTTGTCCGTTTCATTTTCATTACGGTAATACATTGAACTGATTTAAATGCTAAAAAAAAAAATCACAAAAATTGAAATAAATCGTAACAAAACGGTAACGAAATGAACAAAAACAAAAATGAATTTTTCGCAAAAAATGGGAACAAACCGAAACGGACCCCCCAAACGACAAATGAAACACCTTTTTTTATTCGTACCCATCTCTAATGGCCATATAATCCCCACATGGCATACATGTGACAGATATATAATAAGATGGATTTGATAGTTTCACTTTCTTCCACATTTGAAGATCCTGGGGGAACACTGAGGTATGTGTGTGTGTGTGCCCCCTTCTACCCCCAAATGTGTCTCACCCACCAAACAAGGGTTGTCTGATATACTGGGGGAACAGCAGAGGAGGGGAGAAGGGTCTCTCTTCTCACACCCTCTTCAGGGGTCTCCTGGACAAGGATCTCCTGTGCAAACCGCACAGCGTGTGGATAGCACCAAGCTGGTGATTTTTTTTCAAGCATCACCTCCATAGCAAACTTCCTTCTCCTCCTTTCCCGCGGCTAAGGCTTGGCGAATGTTAGCCCGGTGAAAGGAGGAGAGGGAAGCAGGTGATGAGATTTTTTTCCAAGCAGCACCTCCATCACACACTTCCCTCTCCTCCTTTCCCTGGGTTAATGATCGCCAAGCCCTAGTGGGGGTGGGGGAAAGGAGGAGGGGGAGCAATTGACGGAGGTTCTGCTTGGAAAAAAAACATTGCCTGCTTCCCTCTCCTCCTTTCCCCAGACTAAGGATTGCCAAGGCTTGGTGGGGCAAATGGAGGACTGCTGGTGGGATGATGTATGGCTTCCTCCTCCTGCTCCCCCTCCTGGCTCCCCCAGATCACTGTGTGCACCACAGCAAATGCACTCTTTCACCCCTCCCTAGTTATGCCACTCTATCTATCTATCTATCTATCTATCTATCTATCTATCTATCTATCT
>JAHTLZ010003399.1:2683523-2697691 GCA_023846285.1 Phrynocephalus versicolor
CCACCCAGCTAGCCTGGGCCCACATACCACAAACTGGTTGAGGGTCAACTGATGAAGAATGGCAAATAATTTGAAAACTATATATAAATTAATACAGAAACAATCACACAAATATTCATGTAGGCCTCTAAAAGACACAAACGGCCTTTCAAGCCTTATTGTCCCATTCGGAAAACACTGGTTTTGAATACTGTATATCTGTGTTTTTTTTAAACTGATGTATGAAATTAATTGACCCAAACCTATTTTCTATTGACTAGTTTAGTCAATTATATTGCCCTTTAAAATGACATGGGATTGTTGTAAGCAACTACAGTCAAGAGATAACTGTGTATAGTTTGTTTATTTTATTTATTTATTTTTATATTTCTATCCCGCTTATCTCCGACGGGGACTCTAAGCGGCTAACAACAAATCATAAGACATCAAGAACAATCACAAAGTAACAAGTTAAAACAAACAGTAAATATAAAATCCTAAAGCCTCCAAGCGCGCCCCAGCACATCAAAGACGTTTCCTAACAAATAAATTGGAGACATCAATAGGCATAATAATAACAACGATGGCGGAGGGGGAAAAAAAAATAAAATTAAATTTCGCCAAAGGCCTCTCGAAATAAAAAGGTCTTTAAGGCTTTTCGAAAGGCCTGCAGGGACTCTGCAGAGCGCACTTCGCAGGGGATGGCATTCCAAATGGATGGGGCTGCCACAGAGAAGGCCCGGTTTCGGGTGACCATCTTCCGGGCCTCTCGAGGGGTGGCAACCCGAAGCGAGTGCGCTCGCACCTGCCGAACTGGATGGGCCGAGATGGATCGCTGGACGATACGCTCTGACAGGTAGTCCGGTCCCAAGCCATGGAGGGTTTTATAAACTAAAACCAAGACCTTGAATCTAATCCGGGCCGCAACGGGCAACCAGTGCAGGCGAGCCAGGACTGGGGTGATATGGTCATAGCGACGCACACCAACCACCAGCCTGGCTGCCGCATTCTGTACCCGCTGCAGACGCCGGAGAAGAGTCAAGGGCAGCCCCATGTAGAGTGCGTTACAGTAGTCCAGCCTCGAGATCACCAGTGCTTGGACCACTGTTCTCAGAGAGTCAACGTCCAGGTACGGGCGGATCTGGGCGATCTGGCGAAGATGGAAATACGCGGCCCTGGTCACCGACGCCACCTGGGCTTCCATGGTCAGCGCCGGGTCCAGGACCACGCCCAGATTCCGCACCCTCTCCACAGGCTGGAGAGAGACCCCCCCCAGCTGCGGAAGAGGGCCACCGTACCCAGACGGTGAACTCCCAAAGAACATAACCTCCGTCTTCTCGGGGTTGAGCTTAAGCCTGTTCGCCCCGGTCCAGGTCAGGACGGCATCCAGGCACTCATCAAGGATCCTCACAGCTTCCACTGCAGAGGTGGAAAAGGATAGATAGAGCTGCGTGTCATCAGCATACTGATGACAGCAGACTCCAAATCTCCTAATGACCCCAGCCAGCGGCCTTACGTAGATGTTAAACAGCATAGGGGATAGCGACGACCCCTGAGGAACCCCACAAGGGAGTATCCAAGGAGCCGACAACTCCCCCCCATGCAGCACGTACTGTGGACGGTCCTCCAGGAAGGATCGGAGCCAACTGCGAGCAGTGCCTCCGATACCAACTTCGGAGAGCCGATCCAACAGGATACCGTGGTCGACGGTATCAAAGGCCGCTGACAAATCCAGGAGAACCAACAGGGTAGAGCAACCCCTGTCGGCCGCCCGGATTAGGTCATCTTGCAGCGCGACCAAAGCTGTTTCAGTCCCCCGATGAGGCCTGAACCCGGACTGGCATGGATCGAGGCACTGCCGATCCTCCAGGTATGACTGTAACCGAACCGCCGCCACCCTCTCGACCACCTTGCCCATAAACGGGACGTTGGCTATAGGACGATAGTTGGATAGATCATCCGAAGGAAGGCCAGGTTTTTTAAGAATGGGCTTAACCACCGTCTCCTTCAGACGAGAGGGAAAAACCCCCTCGCTGAAGGAGGCGGTAGCAATAGCCGAAGCCCATTCGGCCATAGTCCCGCTGGCAGATTTGATGAGCCAGGCTGGGCAGGGATCGAAAGGGGTGGACGCCGGTCGGCAGTGAGCCATAGCCTTGGAGGCCTTGACAGCGGAAACAGGCCCAAGCACATCCAGCCGAGGCGACGAAGGCGGCCCAGCACCTGGGGATGCCGGGGCAGTACTACTGCAACCGGAGTCGAAGCCGGCCCGGATGGCCTCTATTTTGGAACAAAAAAAGGCTGCAAAGTTCTCGCTACTGAACTCAGTAGGAGGAGGCCCGGCCAGACTAGGATTGGTGAGGTCCCGAACCACACGGAAAAGCTCCGCTTGACGGTTCGAGGCCTCACCAATTCTCAGGGAGACAAAAGATCTTAAAGCCTCCCTGATCGCGTTGGAATAGCGTCTAGTCTGGGATACGACGGCAGCCTTACTAATAACAGTCCGGGTTCTTCTCCAGCTGCGCTCTAGTCTTCTCCTCACCTGCTTCATCGCTCGGAGCTCGGGCGTAAACCACGGCGAGGACCGAGCTCGGCACCGGAGCAGACGCTTAGGGGCGATCCGGTCGATGGTCTGGGCAGCTGTATCAAACCAATGGTTGGCCACAACCTCTGCCGGCGCGCCAGTCAGTTCTCCAGGAAACGCCCCAAAGACTTCCTGGAACCGAGAAGGGTCCATGAGTCTTCGGGGACGGGCCAAAACAGGAGGCCGATGGTCCCCGCGAGGAGGGGCCGGAATCGCCACAGGGAAAGTAAGCAGGTGATGGTCTGACCATGACACAGGGAGGGGGACAATGCCCCCAACCTCCAGACTCGAAGTCCCCGACATGGAGGAAAAGACCAGATCCAGGGTGTGGCCAGACCTGTGAGTGGGGCATACAACATGCTGGGACAGACCCATGGACGCCATGGTTTCCATGAACTCCAGAGCTGCTCCAGAAAGTTCACCGCCGGCATGCACATTGAAGTCACCCGCAACCAAAAGGCGCGGGGACTTCAAAAGTGCAGCCCCGATGAACTCGGAGAGCTCCGGAAGGGATTGTGCTGGGTTGCGGGGAGCACGGTAACCCAGCACAATGCCAAATCTGTCCCACTGTCCCACCAGCAGGTGAAGGCACTCCAACCCCTGGCTAACCAATGTCGAGGCCCTGCAAACATAAAGGGAACCCCGATGGACGATGGCGACCCCATCGGGTGAGGCTTCCATACCTACCCAGCAACTTACCCTCTGACTTTCATCACCACTGAGTGGAACTCTCTTCCATGTGTGCATGAACAACTACCCCCCACCCCACTCCCAATTCTGTTGCATCCAGAAGAAAAACTGCCATGACGGATGCATAAGAGTGGAGCTGCAGAGCTTAGAGCAGTGGTTCTCAACCATCCTAATGCCGTGACCCTTTACTACAGTTCCTCATGCTGTGGTGACCACTTCCCCTGCTTGGAAGAGGCCACAAGCCCCCTTTGGCAGGCCACTTCTGCAGGTGCCATAGAGAACTTCCCTCTACAGGCACTCTGAGCCTGGAGAGCAGTGGTTCTCAACCTGTGGGCCCCCAGATGTTCCTGGACTGCAACTCCCAGAAACTCCCTTCCAGCACAGCAAGTGGTGGAGTTGCAGTCCAGGAACATCTGGGGTCCCACAGGTTGAGAACCACTGCTGTAGAGGGAACAATTGCAGCCTCTGGTGCCATTGACTGACATCCCCTGCAACGTATCAAGCTGTAACTCACTCTTCTCTTCCCCCCTCCTCCTCCAGACCCAAGCAGTTTGTGCCTTTTTCTTCAGAAGCTCATGGCGACCCCTGTGAAATGGTTGTTCGACCCCCAAAGGGGTCCCGGCCCCCAGGTTGGGAACCACTGGCTTAGAGGAAACCCAGCCACCCTAGAACTGCTGTTCAGAACAGAGTTATCAGCACAACCTGATTATGGCTTTGTAAAATTTAAGAAAACTCACTTTGAAACCCTGTTGAAATTTAAATAGAGAATAACTGCAATCCAACATTTCTGTTCAGAAGTAAGTCTAAATGCATTCAGTGGGACTTTTCCTGAGGCAATCAGGAGCAGGCCTGAGTCTGCCATCTGACCCAGGAGTAAGCCCCACTGAACAAACTGTGTGTGTTGTCAAAAATATGCATAGGCTCCTCAAAAAACAGAAAATCGTTTCCTGTTTAGTATTTCTGAGGATGGATCATTCAATTTCTATAATGCCACTGCAGTTTGTCTCAAGCAAAATCTGAGGTAAATTTAGAGGGGATAATAAAAAAATGATTTTGATTAATTTAATAATCGCAGGGGGATATGCATATTTTTAATCACCCTATGCGATCACCCTGCTTACTGCATGCATATCTTTTTCCCTTACCTGTCAAACTTTTTGCTGGACACAGGGGTTAAATCACTCAGGCATGCTCCCAGGCTCAGCTCATCCAGTAAGATGTTTTTCAGCACACAGTTGGTGTTTGGCTTACCAGGGAATTCCGCAGTAAAACATCTTCCCAGAGTCACTTTCTTCTGTCAGAGGCTTCCAGCACCCATGGAAAGAGAGGCTGCTACCTGCTCTGTTCCTATACTGCAGCAAGCGAGTGAGAAAAAAACCCTCAGATTATGCGTGCTGTTGCACTGCTGGACTGAGGCGAGTGATGCTCTTATGCCGTCAGTAAAAGGCTGTAACTAGGGAAACCCCATGGTTTCCTCGCTATAATTCTCTAGCTTTCAACCTGTTGCTAGGGAAACCCTGATATTTCCTAAGCTCAGTGCTGCCTCATTGGTGCGTAGACTTTTTCGGTTCCAATCCATCCGTGAAATCAGCGGAGTGGTGTGATAGAAACTCTTCCTATAGCTGCAGCAGAAATCAGTTTAAATTTAATAGGAGAGAAGCAAATTCTCTGGTGCTATTTTAGTGAGAGTCTTAGCAGCAGCCATCTTTGGGGTGCCAACAAATCCCCCAGGGAACCCCTCAAAAAAAAAGAAACTGTGGGTGTCTGATGCAGAACAGGCAATGATGAACCTAACCAAATGCTTTCATCCGAGAATCAACCACAGGTAAGTGAAGAGAAAATTGTTGAAGGAGGGAGGGAGCTAATGTACAGAGAGAGTTGCAACCTTAGGCATACTTGTTTTCCAATAGATTTTTTTTTATTCCCAGAGGCAGCTGTTATTATTTTATTTATTGCACCAAAGCTTCCCTTCACAGAGCATAAGTAGTATCCGTTGTTCTTTCTCTACTTTATTCTCACAATACTCATGTAGGGTAGGGCAGGCATAGAGAGTGAAAGGAAGAGAATGAGATGGAGTTAGGCTTCAAGGTCACCCTGTGCCAGTGAAAGCAAGACCGCCTCAAGGTCAGCAAATGTCATAAAGTACATAAGTACACTCAAACATAAGTAAACTTAGTAAGCATCAAGGAGAGGGGGGAGAGAGAGAGGAGGAGGATAAATAGGAGTAGTACCCAGCAAGGGTTGTGAGTAGAGAGAAAAAGAGTGGGAAGAGTGACCAACACAAGATCATTAGTCAGTGTTCTAAAAAAAAGAAAAAAAGGAATTTCTATATTTATCCAAGAAGCTTTATCGCCAAAAGGAGAACACTAATTTCTCCAAGCCCTAGTCTGGCTGTAGCCACTCACCATGATAAATAGCACCTTAAATTTAAAAAAAAATCTCAAGCAAGCAAATACAGACATATTTTTGATGTTTTAATGATAAATTACCAGTCAAAAGGGAAAGAGTTATGACAATAAACTAGCATGAACATTGGAAGAAAAAGGGAGGATAATTAGGAACCAGCCCTGGCTCCAGAAGTACACATGAAGCACCAAAGTGAGGCATCTTGGTGAGAATATTTTTCTACTGTAGATCCCCCTTCTGCAGCTTTTACCCACTTTTGGACCAGTAAGCCCCGCGCGTGCCCGGTTGAAGAGCGGCAGCAAGGATGGGAGGTTGGGGCCGGGAGGGAAGGGAGTGGGGGGGTAGGCTGCGTGAGTGGCGTGGGGCTTCCCCCCGGCTTGCCCGCCTCCCGGGTGCTTTGCGCCAGCAGTGCTGGCGAAGAAAAAAAGGTGGGGGCCGGGGGTGGGGGGAAGGCCGCACGAGTGGGGAGGAGTGCACTTTGAAAGAGGTCTCAGGGGGGAAAGGCCTCTTTTTTGCCTTTTGCCGGACCTCTGCAATGGATTAAAATGGTTCCCCATTCATTTCAATGGGAAACCATGCTTCGGATAATGATTTCTTTAGATAACAAGTAACCTCAGAGAACGAATTACCGTCGTTATCTGAGGTACCACTGTATAATGTTGTTATATAATTTCTAATATGCATGGCACAAGCATTTTGTGTTCTGTTCTATTCTTCTTCTTAATTTGTTGCTTAAATGAGATTATTTTTAGTAGAGTTGGCAGGAACTCTAAATACAAATACAATAATAAGAATAATAAAGCCTTTGACTCAGTACCACATAGCTGAATTATTAAGTGCCTGGATGTCATTGGAAAATGTAAAAATATTGGTGCCCTAATTGAAAATGTGATGAGGAACTGGAAAACAGAATTGTTTGTCAGGGACGAAAGCTACGGATTGGCTAGCATTAAACAAGGGATTTTTCAAGGTGACTCTTTATCACCTCTGCTATTTACTATTGCCCTAATTCCCCTCTCAATAATTTTGCAGAAGACAAATTTAGGGTACCAAACTGCTGAACATTCAGGGAAAATTTCTCATCTATTGTATATGGATGACTTAAATTTGTATAGAAAATCAGAAACTGAAATACACTCACTGACCAACACAACCCAAATTATCAGTACTGGTGTTAGTATTGAATTTGGACTAAACAAATGTGCCACAGTGACACTGAGAAAAGGAAACATCACTGAGAGTGAAGGAATTGAAATGCCAAATGGACAAGCCATTAAGTATCATCAGTTTGAACTCTATAAATATCTGGGCATATTGCAATTAGATAATATCAAGCACGGGCAAGTGAAAAATGTGGTCGGTAAAGAATATATCCAAAGGGTTAGAAAAGTAAGCTGAATGGTGGTAACACCAACAAGGCCAATAATAGCTGGGCCATACCAGTCATCAGGTATACTGCAGGCATTATAAACTAGACTCAGATGGAGCTAGATAGTCTGGATAGGAAAACAAGAAAACTTATGACCATTTGCTATGCATTACATCCACACAGTGATGTTGACAGGCTGTATTTATCTAGAAAATTAGGTTGTAGGGGTTTTTTGCAAGTGAAGCAGACAGTTGAAAAACAGAAGCATGCATTGGCAGATTATATAAAAAATAGTACAGAGCCATCATTACTGGAGGTTAAGAACACGGAGGTGTTTAAACTAAAGCAAAGTGTCAATACAGGAAAACAATGATGCAAATATGAGATGATAGCTGGCCTAATAAAGCACTGCATGGGCAGTTCCTCAGAAAATACAAAGGAAAAGGAGATGAGGAAAAGACCTGGTTTTGGCACATCAATGGAACACTGAAAAAAGAGACAGCTCAAAAACAATCTATTAGAACAAATGCAGTTAAGGCTAGAATAGAAAAATCAGCTGAGTCCCCCAAATGTAGACTCTGTAAAGAGGAGGATGAAACAATTGACCATATATAGAGTTGTTGCAAGAAAATTGCTCAAACTGATTACAAAGAGTACCATAATGTAGTTGCTCAAATGGTCCACTGTAATTTGTGTCACAACTATCATCTGCCTATAGCAAAGAACTGGTGGGATCATAAGCCTGAAAAAGTGATTCTCTGGCATAAACCAGTACAGGTGGTCCCAGTGGTAATTGGCACAATGGGTGCAGTGCATAAAGAGCTAAGCAAGTATTTAGAAGAAATTGAAATTGACAAAGTCACCATCAGTCATAATTCGCCGATACACCACCTAGTCCTAAACACTTGGGAAGCATTGAACTAGTGATTTGTAATACAAAATCCAGCATAGTTATCTTGTCTGCTCTGTGATAATTTGATGATGATGATGATGTGTCCTGTCAAGTCAATTAGGCAACCCTGTTCATGTTTTTAAAGTAGAGTGTACCAATAAGTGGTTTACGATTCCCTTCTTTTGGTGACATCCTGGGGTTGTGTGGTTTGCCCAAGGCCACACAGGCTGGCTCTTCTGGGATACAAAGCAGGGAATGCAATTAATTCACTGAGCTATCCAGACAGCAAAAATATAAATAATTATTAATAACAGTGTGCCTTCAAGTCAACTTCAACATATGGTAACTCTTTCCGGAGTTTTCTAGGTAGACAATACACAGAAGAGATTTGCCATTCTCATCTTCTGGGGGTATCCTGGGACTTGCCTGTGACTATCCAGGCTGCCTCTTCTCCTAGGTAGTGCACTGGGGAATCAAATTTCCAATTTCTGGCTCTATGTCCATATACCTAAACCAAAACTATCCGACGGCTGACAATTATTGCAATCATAAATATAACTTCAAACTATTTTTTTTCTCCCCCCCCCGCCGTCTTTAGTGTTCATTGGTGTTTACTAATGTCCATTTTGTATTTTGTATTTAAACCCTCAGCGATCCTGCTTGCTGGCGTGTTGGGATGCATTAGGTTTTTAATATTTCTATATGTCTTTTCATATTGTTTGTTTATTACTTGCTGTTATCATTGATTGTCTTTGTATTGTAAGTTTATTATTGTTTTGCCTGGCGTTTGCTCGCCTGTTTGTATGCCGCTTAGAGTTCTGCCCAGAAGATAAGCGGGATATAAATACAACAATAAATAAATAAAATAAATAAATTTTGGCCAATGTCATATCTGAAAAACAAACTGTTAAGAACCAGCCTGCTGATCGAACCCTGGAAACCACCAGCTTCTTTGCAATTCAGAGAGAGGAGAGGGGGAGGGGGGAAGGGGGTTCTCTGTGGTGGGCCCCATGCTTTGGAATCATCTCCCCAGTGAGCTGCACCTGACAGAGTCCCTGCCCGCCTTCAAGAAGGCCCTGAAGACCCACCTCTTCAGGGAGGCATTTGGCGACCTTCTCAGTTTGGTTCTTTTCCCCCCCCTTTTTTCTCTCCCTTGCTTTATTATGCATGGGTCTTGACGCCATCTTGCCCCCTTGCATTAACTATGCCTGGTCTTGCTTTTCGGTTTGTGGTGTGTTTTTATTATCTGTTTTTATTGTTGTAAGCCACCCAGAGTTCCCAGTGGGAAGATGGGCGGGATACAAGATTAATAAATAAATAAATAAATAAATAAATAAATAAATAAATAAATAAATAAATAAATTAATTAATTAATTATAATATTTATTTTAGACCTCCACCTTATTGCAGATTAGAGTTTGATGAGAGTTCTAAAAGAGATGTTAATGTTCAGGTTAAATATGTATAGAAAGCAACACATAGCCACTCAAGTACTTTGAGTCTAAGCCATGTTGAGTTTTAAAGTCAAAAGCAATGCCTGCAATTCAGAGCTTGGGGTAACTTTTAAAAACATATGTAAAGTGATCTACAATTGAGTGGCAGAGGGATGTTGCACCTAGCATCATATCCATTATACAGGCTTGCCACACCCTATTATCCACTCAGATAGATCACTGTACCATTCTAGATCAGCTGAATTTTCTAGACACTTTTCAAAGCAGCTACGTGTGGTCAGGTGCTGCAAGTACTAGCTAAGGTTTGGGTCATGTCTGTCAGTTCTGACATCTCCAAGAACAGATACAGTTGGATCATCATCCTTAATTTGAGCATGCTTTCCAGACTACTGCCAAAGTAGCAGCATCCAGATTCAGACTGAAATAATCTAATGAAACTACAAAGCTAAATATTCAGTAGCACCATGACCCCAAATAAAGCAGATTGAATTCCTATTTCCTGATCTGCCATTCAAATAATTAGAACATCATCTATCAAATTAAGCTATATTTGTTTGTTTGTTTGTTTACCGCTCCATCTAGCTACACGGCTACTCTGGGCAGTTTACAAAGTTGAACAAATGTCAAAGTACATTTGGTTTGTTTGGATGAATCTAGTCCATTACTAATATCAGACAGAGATCCTGAAACAGAACAACTTCCTTGGATTTCAATGAATCGAAGAGGCAGAGTTAATGAGCCAAATGGTGGCACCAAGCCTTCATATTCCAGATAATATATCCTAATGGCTTCTTGTATGTGTTTGCTAATATGATAAACAAGAGGAATCTCTAAGGAAACCATAGGTCAGTGGCCACAACAAGGTCTCTGGATGATGGTGACAGTAGGGTTTGATAAAAAGGTATATGTAGGTGCTGTGAATTCTGTTATCCCTGTGACTGTAAAATTATCTCAACAGGCTGAACAAAACAGTTTGAGGACTGCAAAGGTGCTACCATTTATTTTTTAATCACTGATCTCTAGCACATAGGTTGAATGGCTACATGCCCTGTGTACTGTGGAAGTTTAAAATAGTTCCTCTGGGTTTGTAACACCGGTTCATTCTATTTTCAGCTAGTGACCTACTTGCAACCCATGCTGTTTCACATGGTTAACAGAAACTAAGCGATGTGATTTACTGATTAGGAGGTGAGTTTGTCAAAGGGACACAGAAGATTAACACACATGCAGGAGGCTGGTGGCTGCCTTTGAAAGAAGTAAATAAATCTCTCTAAGGATAGGACCTCTGGACAGTTTTGCTACATGTAATGAACAAATTACAGTTTCAGCTCATATTTCCTGTAGTGTGCCCTGTTGATGAAAGGCCAAAAAAAGTGACAACTTCCTAATTAGTTAATTCTAGCCAACGAATTAAAAACTTCCAGAATAAAGTCAGAGATCAAAGAAGATGAAGCAGAACACATAAAACTCCACACAGCTCCAGAAGTATCTGGATTACTGCATTCAGCATACATAATTTTCAGCTTTCAGCTTACTGATGTGGTTTAATTATTATAAATGCTACAGATCAAAGTAAAATGTAATCATACTTCATGGTAAAACAAATAGGAATCAGAGTAATATTCTTATTTTTATTAAGCAATCATCAAGAGCCTTTTTTTCTTCTTTTGAAAAATGTTTGGTATCAGGGGCGACTTTCCCATAGGCCTTTGTGGTTCAATGAACCAGGGTGCCTGAACCCCAAGGGCGCCTGAACCCCCAAACCCCAAAACTCTTAGATTCAGCAGGAAAGCAGAACCCGAAGTGAAGCTGCTTTTCTTTGTAGGCTCTGGCCAGGCTTGTCCTGGATTGGGGCCGCTTTGTCGCCCTGGTAGCCGTACTGGCGGCGCGAAAGAGGAGAGCACGTGATCCCTGGACTGTGCGGGGATCAAAGCCCTTAAAAGGGCAGCCCGCACAGCAACCCTCCTCTTTCGCGTCGATCTGCACACCAGAGAGGACATCGGAGCGTGTGCTCCGGCGACGAGGGAGGCCTGCGGGGCTTCAGCTTCAGCTCAAGCCCCGGGTGATAGCCCATACGGGCAGCGCTACCACGGGCGTGGGAAGTGGGTGGGCTCCCTCCTTGGGAGGGGGTGAGCGGGACGGGGCGACCCCCAACCTCCTACCCTTCCCATTCCAACTGCCGGTCCCTCGATCACTTACCTGGTTGACGGGCTCCGGCGTGTTTATTTTAAAATAAAGGAAAGCTTCAGTGGGGTTAGGAGCCGGCAACCAGGCAGTCGGGTGAGCGCCGCTTGAGTAGAGCGTGCGCCGGCTCGTCTGCGAACATCCAGCCAGGTGCACTGGTGCGGCGCCGCTGCTCTAAATTTTCTCTTTGGCCGGCGGCGGGGTGTGTACGGGCCGGCTGGTCGGGATCCCTACCGGGCTCTGTAGACCCGCGCGGAGCCCACCCCGCCCTTGCGGCAAGCCTACTTTGCCGGCTAATAACCGGCTCCTTAGTTTACTGGCGGCTGGCGAAGCAGCGAGGCCGGCCGCATGCGTTGGGTGCGCAGCGCGCTGCTAGACCACGTGGCAGGCCTGTGCGCAACCCTCCAGTTTGCCACGGGTGGCTGCCTGGCTGGCTACTCACTGGTGGGATGCTGGCTGGGCGCCCCTGATGTGTAAGAATAATAAAAATAATTCTGATGGGTTGGTGGATTGGGGGCTTAATTGCCGCCAGACACCCAGTGTTGTACTCCTGTGGGGCTGACTTCATTACTTGGCTAGCCTGTCCCTTGGCTGGTGGCCTCTTGACCAAGCCCCCTTTAATTGATCAGTATCCACATTAAGCACAATATAGGGGTAATAATTAGAAATAATAATTGAGTAATAATTGAGCAATTGATAATAAATATTAAGAATCATACTAAGAACTCATAAGAAGAGTCTTGCTGGATCAGGCAAAAGGCCTATCTAGTCCAGCTTCCTGTGTCTCACAGTGGCCCCACCAAATGCATTTGGGAGCACATGAGAATAGATACCTGTCCCCTGATAGCACACTCTGCATCTGGTCCTTGAAGTGCCCTGGTTTTTAAGCCTGGAGATTACACAGCTCCATTATGGTTTGTCACCTTTGATGGGCTTTTCCTCCAGGAATCTGTCCAATCCCCTTTTCAAGGCATACAGGTCAGATGCCATCACCACATCCTGTGGCAGGTAGTTCCACAGGCTAACAACAGGCTGTTATTAATCTCCCAGCCCTCAATTTGAGTGTATTGTGAATTCAGTTGATCTTTTATTCTGCACTTTTACAGGAGCTCCCCTGGGTGCTGGTTTCTAATCCCAACTGGAAAATAGTATAGGAATTATACAGCCTTCACGAATCACAATCTGATCTTTATGTGTGATATATACGTAATGTTCTCATTTCAAGTCTATTAAGTATCGGTCAACTTTAAATCCTTAGGAGTAGGAGCAATGGATAACCTTCTTGATGTTGACAAGTGTGTTAGCAGGCTGCAGAAAACAGCTAATAGTACTACGAATGTATAGCAGATAAATGTCTGACACAAACCAGCCCCATTAGCAGTCAGCTGGTGGGAAGCAATTTGTAAGAGTTCAATAACTATATTTTAACAAATAAGCCTCCCCCAGTTCTGGTATTTTGTGAAAGAGAGAAGAGCTTCCCCCTATTCACTTTACTCATGCCCTGCAGTATTTTGTATGTTTCAAACCTATCCCCCCCAATAGGTGCCGTCTTTACAAACTAGAGCCCCAAATGTTTTATTCTTTCCTCAGAAGGGAGGTGCCCAAACACACTAATCATTTTAGTTGCTCTCTTTTTGCATCTGCTCTCCAGTTCTACCATGCCTTAAGATGCAGCGACCAGAATTGTACACAAGACTCTGGGTGCGGCCTTACTATCGTTTCGTATAATGGTGTTATGATGTTAGCTGTTTTAATTTCAACCCCCCTCTTTTTTTCTTTTTTTTTTTATAATACCTAGCATGGCATCAGCCTTCTTCACTGCTGCCACACATTGGGGAGACACCTTCATAGAGCTGCCTACCATCACACCAAGAACTCTTTCCTGATCTGTAAGGATAACTCAGAGCCCAGGAGTTGATAGATAAAGTTTTGAATTTTGCCCCAATATGCATTACTTTACATTTGGCTACGTTACAACACATTTGCCCATTTGCAGCCCATGTCGCGTTAGCTCCCTTAAAAAAGGAAGGTAGACAGCTCTGTGAAAGGGGGGGGTGCGCCAGAGGGATCTTCGAACCACGGCTCCACATATCCTTAAGACGGCCCTGTTTGGTATCAACAGGACCATAAAATTGTACTTAGAAATAGGATACATATTCCAGTAGTGATTTGTGACAAATCGGATGCTATGATATTCATGTACGCAGAATGAGAAGTTAGATGACCCTTACTGGTAAGCAGTGTAAAACTGCTTGTCAATTTCTTCACAGTGAATGCATTTGGTGGAAAGCAGTTCTTCCTTTTATGATGCTATTGAGAGATAAATAGCTCTGGATACTCTGGATATTTGATTCAAGTGTCTGATTCTGCTGAAAGCTGGAGAAACCATGCACACATTATGAGCAGCTCCACGCCACATTTCCTAATGGTATAAATACCAGCTGGAGGGAGAGGGGTGGTTTTATCAGATAAATGTGAATATGAGAGCCTCAACCCACTTTTCACTGATACTCCAAACAACCTTCTGCAGTGTCAATTAGAGATGGGCACGAAACAAACTTTTTTCATTTATTTATTTATTTATTTATTTATTTATTTATTTATTTATTTATT
>JAHTLZ010003399.1:2704409-2718946 GCA_023846285.1 Phrynocephalus versicolor
TCTTCTTCTTCTTCTTCTTCTTCTTCTTCTTCTTCTTCTTCTTCTTCATCATCATCTGCTTTGAACTGCAGAGCTGGAAGAAACCCTATAGATCAGTGTTGGTGAACCTATGGCACGGGTGCCAAAGGTGGCACTCGGAGCCCTTTCTATGGGCTCCTGATATAGCCTGTTCACAGCCACCTGTATCCAGATTAAATTGCTGTATTGGCAGTTTGCAAAAAATTAGTGGGTTTTGAACCACAGTTTGAGCACTTGGTCTCTAAAAGGATCGCCATCACTGCTATAGATCATTGTGTCCAACCCCATTCCATAAGGCATATTGTGGAATTGAATTCTTAGCCTCTGACTCAGTAGCCAGACACCTATGCCATTGAGTTGATGTCCACTATAGGATTTTTCTTGTTCCTTGAATACTTTTTAGTGCATCAGAGTCAAAATAGACAATGCACTTATCACATATTAATTATCACTTATCACATAAAATATGTACGTTTGTTATAACATGTATTTTCTGGGCCCTATATTTTGCATTGTATAGTTTGTGTTGGGATTAATCACTGCCACTGGATGTAAACATTAGGTTAGTTTGTAAGTCTGATTGCTGAGACATGCAGTTTTGAGAAATCTCTGATGCTGCAAGGATCATACCACTTATGGTCGGAATACATATTCACTTTAACATCTGCTTTGCCCCTTTGATATTTTAAGACCCAGTTTTACAGCTTTTAATTCTTTGCACTGTACCATTTTACTGCAATTTTCACTTTCGTTGTACCTGTCATATTGTTTTGACCCTTTGCTGTTACTCCTTTCTTGTGTTTTGGTATGTGTGGGCTATGTGGACTCAAATCTAGTGGCAGGAACATTTAATCAGTTGAGATTTCATAAGTGAGCTTCTCTGTAAGGTCCACTGTTTCAATGTGCTTACTCTAATTGTGATTTACTGCTGGATTTCAGCAGTTGTTTACTCTTGCCACCCCATGTTTTAAGTTTACTGTACTTCTCTGATAATTTTGTCTATTGTGAGTCCTAAACTACTACAAGTGACAACAAGGCTAACAAAGGTTCTGACATTAAATCTACTAGTCTTATTTTCCGGTTAACATTACTTGGTAACTTTGTACTGAATTTTAAGACAAAATCATTTTGATTAATGGGATTGCTGTTGCTGCCTTAGATCCCAGCAACAATGGCAGCAGCATCCAGTGATTATCTAGTGTGATTGCCCAAGAGATTTCCTGCCTTTAGGGGGAAATCATTTTAATGCTTTTTGTAAACAAGGATACAGAGCCAGGAGAGTAGCTGTTGTTTGTTTCACTGACACAGACCCAGCTGCCTGATTTCCACCCTGTTCATCAAGTTAAAATTTGGATCAGGTTCAGAGTCCCCAAGCTGCCAACACAGGGCTTGTTCCTATTATTCAAAACCACTCAAAGCCAGCCATGAAAGCATCCCTGTCACACACAGGTGTGCTGGAGAGGGGGAGGGTGTCTGTGTTTTGGAATGGGAGCAAAAAGGGTACAGATTCTGCAAGTAAAATTGGAAGCAATTTAGACTCTTGTGCTTCCTAAGTAGATCGGCTCTTTGGGAAAACTGAGGGGCAACATCAGGTGTCAGGCTTAATTTACAAAAAGGAGAAATCAAAGCTTGAGCCTTTGGATATTATTTGTTTAAAATAAAAATGCTTTCTGACCAGAAGGACACTCTCCATCCCTCATTTCATTCTAGATTGGTAGATTTAGAGCCCTGAACATATCAATTTGGTGGTGCACTTCCACCCTTGCAATTCATCTTTTGTGGGCATAACTGGATCATACGAGCCACAAAGCTACATATTTCATTGGTGTTTTTATCCATCATTGGATATATGAAGTAACCAGATCTGGATTGTTCTAGTATTGTGCGCATTTACTCTTGAATGCTGCATTTAGGCTAAGGCCCTATTCCTGTTGAAAACGTTCCCAATAATTCCAAAACAAGGAACTAAAAGAAGTATTATAGACACATTATTCCGTGCTTTTCAACGTAATTGTGGTTATTTTAAGCATGGCATGAAACACACCTTTTGCATTTCCTGCCAACACTAACATAGCTTTCACTAAAGGCCCTTTCACTGGTTCTTTTCTACTCTTTGGTTTGCCTTAACAGCATGCATAGGTGCACACAAGTTGTGCAAAAGGGTTCAAAAGTATTGTATTGTGTGTGAACATCCTAAGGCCCCACTGTTTTAGTGCCAATTTGTGGGTGGGTTACACTGTGTTTCTTGGTAGTTGCAATTTGTCCATTATATTGAAATAAACTACATTGAAAAATACTTTAATCCGATGTTGAAAAACTACTTGCAGAAAAATAAGTCATATTTTACCCTCATTCTTTTGTTTCTGCTGTGAAAACACCCATAAAATCTCAGAGAGAGAGAGAGAGAGAGAGAGAGAGAGAGATGTACACAGATATATTAAAATACACCTCAGGACAGTATCTCTGTTAGGAGCATTTGCTACGGAGGAAACGTCTTCTCTAACTCCTTTTAGTTCAAGGTTTTCTCTAGCTTAGCTTCCCAAGAGCCGTCAAAACCACCTTTTGATTCCCTTCCCCCACCTTCCCATCTTCTCTGTTTCTAGCTAGACAAAGAAGTGGTTTTGTTTCCTAAAAAGGGTATACAATGAGTATGAGGCAATGCTTTATCATAATAGTGCTGTGGGGGGGGGGGGGAGAGAAGAAGAAAGGAAATCTGACTTCAGATAATGAAAATGTGCCCATAGCTAGCTAGCATGTCCTTCCTGGCAGCTGTCATGCATACCTTTATATCACATTCACCAAATTAGGTCTACAACTAGTATTATAAGAGGACATGCTTTAGGGATCATCTGTAAAATTATGAGACAAGCCTTTGGCTGTGTCAAAATGTTTTTAGAGGTTCACAATGGGAGAGCCAGTAATGTCACCCATGCAAGGTATTTGGCTGGTGTACGAAGCAAGCATTTTCCATTACTTTGTGTAAGAGGTTGCTTGCAGGGAGAGGAAAGAGGGGGGATGGATATAGAGAACCGAGGCAGGAGTAGGAGTGAGAAAGCACCAGAGAAGTGGAAGGGACAGAAACAGCAAGAAAGAGGGGGAAGAGACGTCAGCAGATGGGAAGATGGGATGAGATGAACTATTGTTCTATTTGCTGCCTTGCTCATCAGCCCTATGAACTAAAACAGCCCAGTGGGTCCTAGCTTGGGAGCTAACAGGTAGAACTGGGGTGGCTGATCAGAGGCACAGCTTTCCAAAGGTCCACAAAAGTTTTTTTAAAAAAGCGAAGACTTCTTAAGAGGGAAAATATGGACTTGCCAGGACTTAGAAATTCTAGGCAACCAATTCTTCCCAGGGCTTCCAGAGCCTAAAATTGACCAGATCTGCAGTTTGGAAAAGCAAATTATACAGACTAGAAGAATATCGATTCTCCCTTTAGTTGGAGTTTGTTTACAAATAGGATTGCTGACTCATGCTGAGTCATAGATGAACACTCACAGTAAAATATAACAGTTCATCATTAAGGTGCCACAACATTTTTGTCTTATTTTCTTATTTTCCCTCTCTCTCTTTTTGCCTGATATGCCGTTGTGTCTTTGGAACACTAAGATTTCAGCTTCTAATGACAAGCTACACGTAGTGTATAATTTGATTATCACTAGTATCAGTGTAGCTGAATGTCTGATAAGGTAAAGGGAAGAAACTCTCACCTGATGGAAGGATTGTAAATGGTTGGGCTGGAATTTGATTGTTGTTGCATTATGGATGGAGGCAACCTTGATAGGTCATTCAGGTGACTCAGCATACTTGGTGACTTTTAACTCCTCATTTGAAGGAGTTTACCAGAGAATGGTAGAAACTGCAGTGGTTGCTTATGCCTTGATGGTAACAAAGCAGTTTTCAAAAGGAGTAAAATATAAGGGTTTTAAGATTTGTATGATTATTCTGAAAAAAAAATTTAAATGTGCTTGCTGTCCTCTTCCTGAATAGTTGGAGAATTTTAATCTTCCCCTGGTAAATATTCATTGAAACAGCCTTCCCAATTTTTCTGTCTGCAAATAATACTGAGAATTTCAGGTGGAACTGGGGATCTGGGTTTCATTATTTGTTCTAGCCATTCATTTGCAAAATATGTGCTTTCATAAAAGCTAGAGGGAGAACTCACGCCCAGCCTTGCCTGTTTCAGGTTCCATTGCTCTCTAGGCTTTCATGGAGAGGGATGAAGCAAAACATGAAAGCCTCCATGATCTCTCAGGGCTCTTCCCCTGAGTCAGAACTCTAGAAATATCAGACATACAAAGAGTGGAGCAGACTCATTGCCCTTCTCATATTAGAACAATGAAACCAGAAACAGAGGGAGAAGAGCTGGAGTATTCCCTATGTCCTGTGGCAAATGTGCATTATTTACTAACAATAAAGAGGGCTATAGATTTGAATTATTTTGATGTCACTTAAGGAAGCAGAGGGCTTGGTCTTAATACCTTCCAGTCATTTCTCTTGGCTCTCTCTTAATCAATAAGAATAACAGAAGATTGTTCAATATGCAGTGAGCTGAAATTTCTCAGAAGAGACTTCTAAGAGTTTTCTTGTTTGTTTTTACCTGTGCATAAATTTGGGGAATTACATCTTCCTCCTTCCCTTTGTCACCATTTTTTTTAAAAAATCACCTTCAGTTTTACTGCTCACAAACAGCAAGGAGAATTATTTGGAAATTATCTTCACTCAGTCCTAAAAGCAATTCACACCTGTGCATGCTCAAATATAGTGACTTATTTTTAAGTTACTAATCATATTTATTACATTTTAACTTGATTCATTTAATATGTAGGCTTAATTACAACCTAGTTTACCATTTATTCACAACTAGAGATGGGCATATATGATATTTTAAAAATGGCAAAATTCATCAAAATGGCTAATTCATTGATTTGTGTTTGTTGATCTTTTTCATCAGGACTGTAAATATTAATGCAGATATGGCAAAACTGACCCACAGCCAGGAGAAGGGGAAAGAGAGCTGCCCATGGCAGTGAGAACAGTGGGACTGGGGGTGGGATTGTTTTGGTTTAAATTCTTTGTCTACAGTATGAAACCAAGGCTCAGATCATAAGCTAAGGCAAATGTTTGTTTCCTCCTCTTACAAACCAATCCTGTGTGTTGTGTCATTACAGTAGTGACCGACTCTACGTGACTCCATGTCCATGGAGTTTTCTTGGCAGGAGTACTGGAGTGGGTTGCCAGTTCCTACTCCAGGCACCTACAGCACCTGGTATTCCCTGGTGGTCGCCCATCCAAGTACTAACCAGGGCCGACCCTGCTTAGCTTCCGAAATCAAGTGAGATCGGATGTGCTTAGGGCATCTAGGCAGCTTAGACCTATTCTAAAGACATGCAAATCTTTCAGTGCTACCTGCATGAGACATCAAATGTACAAACAAAACCCATTACAAAACAAAGACAAGCTAATTTGCCAACTGCATGTTGAAGCAGTGTCATGTTAGAATAAACAGACCGTCTTTACCTCTTCGGGGTGCTGTGCTTTTAGAAACAGAATCAGTATCCCCTCTTCTGAGGACCTGACTCTGTTGTATGGAAATGGCCAGAACAAGCTGAGCACAGAGTGCAACATGCACATGTGACAGGATACCAGAGGTACCTTTACAGAAAGCTTCCAAGGGGCAGGGAAAAGCAGAAGCTCCATGAGAAAAACAAAGGTGAGGGCTTTAAAGAAGTTACCACTCCTACAAAGGCATAAAGCTTGTGTACCAAGCACACTTTTGTATTGCAGCGAGTCTTGGACCATCCATGCCCGACAGGAAAAAAAGCTTAATACTTTCCATATGTGCTGCCTTAGACGAATATTCAACATTACCTGGCACGACAAAGTTCCAAATAGCATAGCCCTGAATCGAGCTGGAATCCCTAGCATGTACACTTTATTGAAACAGCGACGCCTATGCTGGCTTGGACACGTTGTGAGAATGGATGACGGCTGGATCCCAAAAGATCTTCTATACGGAGAACTAGTGCAGGGAAAGCGGCCCAGAGGGAGACCACAGCTGCGGTATAAGGATATCTGTAAGAGGGACCTGAAGGCCTTGGGAATTGACCTCAACAGATGGAAAACCCTGACCTCCGATCGCACTGTCTGGAGGCAAGAGATACAGCATGGTCTACATAAATTTGAAGAGGCATTTGTCCAACAGGCAGAGGAAAAGAAGCAGGCATGGAAAGAACGAAACTCGAGGACCGGGCAAGAAACAGAATACATCTGTCCCCAGTGTGGTAGAGACTGCCATTCCCGAATTGGTCTATTTAGTCACACTAGGTGTTGTTCTTAGGATCTCTACTCCAGGCATGATACCATAGTCTTTCGAGACTGAAGGATGCCAGTGATGATGATGATGATGAAACAAAGACATACTAATATAAGAGATGTGTCTCCCTTTTCCCTTTTCCCCTTGCTTCTCTCTTTTTAATTTACTTAACCCACTAATATTAATCAAAACTAATTCAGGGTTTGAGATATTCTATAATGCAATTTTAATCACTTAGGCCTTTAGTTCTAATGTCCCAAGCTCTGTGCATTATATATGGTACATGTATATAATTCATAGGCATGTACTGTATGGAGAATCCTCAGTTAAGCAATCCTGACTTATTCTATACTATATAGTGTTTTGGTATATCTCTTTCATTTAAAGCTCCAATATCTAGCCAAGAAAAACAGCACATTTCTAGCCACACTTTCTAGCCATTTATGGATTTAAACATAAATTTTATAGTATTTTTTTCTGGTCTTAGAAACATTTCCCTCAGTCATTTCTTGATAAAATGGTATCCAACAGGACTGAATATCAAATTCAGGAAAAAAAGAGGAGGACTTATTGATTAGCCATCAGTTCCACTGCAATTTACAGTATGTGCACCATGTCGACTTTTCAAGAGCTGCTTTTACCACATGGTATTACCTACAATCCATCTTAATGGATTCAGTCACTGTGACTTGAGTAGAATAAGTGCCTGAACACAATGCTATCCCACAGGATCTCTGTAGCTGTTTGGGTACCACACATACGTGGGGCAGGAAAGGCACCAGAAGCTAAAGATATTGTATAGGAAAATCCCTTCTGCAACAATGGGAACGCAGAAAAATGCTTCCTCTCATAACTAATTCTACACTTCACTGGAGTCATAAAAAGAGGGAAGAGCATTGTTTGTGTCCTTATTTGCTGTGCTCCTCAGACAGAGACTCTCTTGCATCAGCATGATGGAGTACTTGTGCAGTAGGTGTCCCCATCAGACATGCTCTTCATCAGGCCTAGAAAATTGAGATGGGAATTTAAAAGTATGTCTCTCTAAGAAGTCAGAGAAGGAGAATTCAGCAAGGCAAGAAGCCAGGAAGAAGCCAAAGGGATGAGTAGAAACAAATTGAGAGCATCACACAATCAGTGATGTGTATTACTTCAACCCTGGACTTTGTCACTCTGAACAAGGCACTCTCCGCATCAAAATTTTTCACTCTCCCAGAGCAGGTACTTGAAAGGTACGCTGGGTCGTGCTTAGGTGGGCGGGGTCGCACTTAATTTTCTGTTAGCTCCAGAGATGGTGGGGAAACATTTTTAAGCTCCGGAGCTGGGAGCCATTTGCAGCGGAGCTTAGGGGTCGTGTATAAATGCCCAGAGGAGATGGGGAGGTAGTATAGTAGTATGTTCAGCTTCTCTTCTTTCTTCATTCATTGTGTGCCTTCTCATTTCACATTGAGGCTGCAAAATCAGAATACTCGAAGTAAACAGGACTGTATTCCATTTTTTTTCATTGTCCTCAGCAGAAAAGTAGAGAAACCTACATTTCTGATTTGTTATTTTGGATTGTGTTTTGTTTGTCATGTAGTGCATGTCACAAACTGCCCTGAGTGGTCTTGTTACCAGATAGGCAGTGCAGAGATATAATAAGGAAGCAAGCAACAAACAAACAAATAAAAAGCAGTCCCACAATGATCTCCTTCTGAACATACAATCAATAAACAGAACCCGGCCAAAATTCTTAGCAGTCTTCAGGAAAGCTCTAGCCTTGCAAGGACAATGCCTCAAGTGGACTTTCATACTCTATGGGCGTTTATACACGACCCCTAAGCTCCGCGGCAAAGGGCTGCAAGCTCCGGACCTTAAAAATGTTTCCCCACCAGGTCCGGAGTTTGCAGACAATTAAGTGCGACCCCGCCCACCTAAGCGTGACCCAGCACACCTTTCAGGTACCTGCTTTTGGGAGGTGAAAAATATTTGATGCGGAGAGTGCCTGAGCTCTCCTCGCTTCTTTTTGTTGTTTTTCTTTTGCCTCCGCCCCTTAAAGAGGAACCAGGAAGTAACCGGGGGCTCCGACCGGGGCTCGGAGCAAGCGGAGGTAAGGCTTTCTTCTTTTGTCCCTGTTTAAGGCTTTTTTCCCTCCCTCCCCTCACACAGACAGAACAAGGAAGTGCGGAGCGGGTGGGGACGGAGGAACAGCAACGAACCCTCAAGATCTCTGGTCCGAATTTAAGGGACCAGCGGATCTAAGGGGTCGTGTAAAAAGGCCCCAAGATATTGGCTGTTCTGATATGCTGTCAAATTACCTCTGACTAATACCAACCCTATGAATGAGTGATCTCCAGAATGATCTGCCCTCAGCTGACCTGTTCTTCTCTTGTAAACTCAAGACTCACAAATTCCCTGCAAGTGGTTGCTTCCAAGCTCTTACTTTAAGGTGCAACAGTAGGATTAGAGTTAGTAGTGTAGTGAACATAGACAGATATAGTGTTAATGAAAGAAATACTTTGGAAGGAGATGTTGCATTTCCCCATCTATAAGATATCCCCTTGTATAAGATGACCCCCACTTTTCCAATCCAAAATTGCAGTTTCACAACCATGTGGTTATCTCCTTGGCTTACATCTGTGTATAAGATGACTCTCAATTTTTAGTATAACAATTTTGGATAAAAAATATAGTCTTATACGTGGAAAAATACTGTAATATCAGCCTCAGCCTCACAACTAGTGCCAGTGTCCTATGGTAACCTATGCTTTGCCCCTCTCTGTCTTGAAATGCTTCATCTCTGTAGTAGTGGACCAGTGTAGGCAACTAGAGGAGCATCAAACAAAGCATCCAAATTCCCAATCAGTTCAGCTCAAGGTTAGGACTCTGTATATCACTCATCTCAGTTTCTAAACTGATTTCAGTTGTGTGAAAGAGTGTGTCACCAACCCAGAACTGTGCATGAAGAGGAATCTTTATAATAATGAACTCAATAGTGAGGGAGTCTGAGCAAAGGGACTGGAATTTAGATGCCTGCTCCCTCTCTCGGCCAAGTAATAATGCAGATTGACAGTCTTTAACTGTACAAAGGTCCTCAAATGTAGAGCTTTTCCTTCAGATAGTCTTCTTATGATGTTGGTTGGAGGTGGTCTAGAGCACGGGCATGGTCCCAGGCTGGAGACAATTCTAGACCTATTGAGTTGACCATTCTGTTATTGGGCCTACTGGGCTGGGAAGATTTTACCTACTCTGGCTTTTATGTAAAGGTTATGCCATTGTGTTATGCTTGTTCTTGTGTGCATGCTTTTATTGTTTTTATACGCTTCTATTTTGGTTTTATGTGGAATGTATTTTGTATTTTGTCTGGTCAGTGACCAAATTAAAGACCTATTCCTATTCATATTCCTTCAGATAGAGGAACAACAAATATCTAGACTACTTCCTCACATGAGATACCACATATGCTTTACTAGATGCACCCTACACAATGGTAACATGAGTTCAATTTATTATTACAATAATTTTACAGTGGTTATTTGTAGCCAACAAATGGCACTTCTAAATCTTTACTTAAGGTCTTCTTGCTTCCTGAAGTATTAATGTCCAGTATAAGTATGCAGGTTTTAAAATGTTAGAGAGAATACATAGAAATAAACTGTCCGCTGTATTATTTTCTTTTCAGTGACATAGTCATCATCAGTTTAGGTTCATCACTTTGGGATTAATACCATTATGCTACAGGTCTCCTAGACAGTGAAAGGTCTGTTTACACCCCCTTATGAGAGCAATATAATCATAACTCAACAAACAAAAGAAATGCAATTAAGCCAAAGCCATTGATCTTGTATGGAAGTAACTATTATAACATTGTAATCACATAGATCAGTAGTGAGTCAGAACCACACTATTAACCCTATTGTAAGTTAATGGGGGATTACTACAGAGTGAACAGTTTAACCTCTTCTTGGGACATAAATGATCTGTCACCTTTTCATGGGTGAATTCTAATCAACACATCAACAGCTCATGAGAGGGACAAATTTGGGGGCAAGAACTTGTATATATTGAGGCTTAGGTAACTTTTTTGCTCCCTGACCCCTACATACCTTTTTAGTGGCAAGAACACAGCTGGCATGTTAATGAAACTGTTTTTTAATTCTCAATGCAATAAAAAGGAATAAGTGTCAATTCTAATTAATTCAGACTAAAAATATAGAACAAATATATGTAGGCTGCATAACTCTGGCAGTGAATCAAGTGAAAAAAACAACAGATGTGATGGGCTGTATTATGTGGAGATTGGAAACTGCTGGCTTCATTTTTCCCACATTTAATTTAAAAACAGAAAAAAGTGGCAAGAGATGGTGGTTGTTATTACCCTGAGAGTTTCCCTTTATCTTCTTTAAATTTTATTTTTCCTTCCATTGAAATAAATGGTAATTAAATATCTAAACCAGTCTGATTTTCACAGGGGAAGTGATCTGCATCTAGTAGATTCAAAGCCACCAATCACCAGAATGGCACATTTGGGGCCTAATCACTACCTCTAGCAGAACACTGAACCTGGGGCTTGATCATGCCTGTTGAACTGCGTGCAGGATATTTCTGAGGCCCAGGGAACATATGAACATAGGAAGCTGCCTTCAACTGAGTGAGAGCATGGGTCCATGGATGTTTGCAATCCTGACTGGCAATCCACCCCTACTTAATATTTGGGTCCTCCTCACCTCAGTACTAAGTATGCCGGACATTGCTTAGCTGTCAGAATCAAACAAGATCGGCCACATTATGGGTCTCCCTCTGGCTGCCACCAGCAAAAGATCTACTCCTCTCTTGGCTGAAAGGTATCTCTGCTAATGTCTAATGCATCTCTATGGCCATCTTATGAGTGTGGCAGTGTTCGTTCTAAGTCCTATGAGCCCAGATGCTCATTGGCTACATCATCCCACAAAAGTCATTTTTCCATGCTTTGCTTATACATAAGATCACTGTAGTGAGTTGAATGCGACTCAATCCAGGCATGTGAGTCTATCAAACTGCCTAAGATACTTTAATATACTGAAACAAATTGCTGCTCTTTCCAGAAGAGGTTAACAACAGAACGCATTTATGTTAAGCCTTCTGACCCATGCTGATTTGCCTGTTTATTTTATCAACCTGAGAAGAATGGAAGGCTAAGTCAGTCTGAGCCAGCTACCTGAACCCATTGGGATCGAACTCAGATCATGAGCAGAGGCTTGTCTGCAGTATGGCAGTTTAACTATAGCACCACAAGACTGGTGATCATTTGAAAAACTTCCTCGTAGTGGAAATGCTTTTGAATCTGAGCCCTGTTTTGGAGTCTAAAATGCTCTGAGCTCTGAAAGATGTGCCATATAATGTCCCAATTTGCCATGCTGGTACTGTGCCAAATGTGAAACATTTTTAGCACCATACATGAGGAGAAATCAGATTTAGCAGCAGCAAGACCTTTCTCCCCTTAAACTTTGGAGATGAGTTCTTTTACCGCTAGAGTGGGAATTGTCAGAGGGATAGTCCCCTGTGAATGTTTCAGTTAACAAAATGTAAATTAAATACTAGTAATTCACTGTTTGACCTTCTGGTGTTCTCCCTGGATGCCCCAACAGCTGTTCATGAAAACTGGTATTTAGGTAGAGCTCAGTTTCCTTGTTAATGGCAAGCACATAAAACTACACAGATTTCAACAGAGGATGTGTGTTGTTCCAGCAGAGGGTGGAGTTGTCCCTCTACTCACTAGTTCTTGATAATATTCCATGACAGCAGCATACAATAATGCAATGAATATACCTCCTAAGAGCTGTCTTCTCATAATCTCCTTACACATATCCTTCATACTCCCTCTGTACATTAGGACATGCAACCACTACCCTCACTATTTGATACCTAGTGAATGGTTAGGTGCATCCAACTTACAAGCACAGTGAACTATGAAAATCTCTGCACTTTCTAAAGGAGTTGGGACAGGTAGTATATACAATAATCCAGATGCCATTTTTAAGTACAAATCCCATGACACTTTAGCCAGCATGGACTATGAATTATAGTCCGAAAAAGCAAAGTTTTGTATCTTTGGGTTATATACATACATTTGTAAGGGAGTGTTCCATTTAACTCATTGAGACTTACTTCTGTGTAGACATGTAAGGATTACTTTGTAAGTGATTTGAAAAGTCATTTACAGTTCAGTTCTACAAAGTTCTGCTCAAAAGCAAGACTCATTAAGCACAATGGTGTTTACTTCTAGATAGGTGTGCTTATAGTTAGGGCTTCAGGGCAGTGCTAGGGAACTGTTAGACTGCAAATATTTTGGCTAACATCATAAGAACATAAGAACAGTCTTGCTGGAACAGGCCACTGCCCATCCTGTCTGTCCAGCATTCTGTCTCACACAGTGGCTCACCATTTGCTTCTGGGTATTCCCAAGCAGACGTTTTCACCTGCTTATGCTTCCCCGCAAATGGCATTGAGAGATATCCTGCCTATCTCTCCAACCTGGAGGTTGTCTTTAGGCATCCATAATGATAGCCATTGATGCCCTTGTTCTCCATGAACTTGTCCAATCCTTTCTTAAAGCTGTCAAGGCTGACAGCTGTCACCATTTCTTCTGGCAGGGAGTTCTACAGAACAGTGATCCTCTGGTTGAAAAAGTACCTTCTCTTATTTGTTTGAGATCTAGCACCAAAAAGTGCCCCCTAGTTCTACTGTTGTGCGATAGGGAAAACAGTTTTTTCCTTATCTACTTCATCCATAACGTGTATGATTTTATAAACTTGAATCAGGTCTCCTCTTAGATGCCATCATTCAAGAGTGAAGAGGCCCAGCCATTCCAGCCTCAGATGGTGAGGAAGGTGTTCCAGTTCCCTAATCATTCTGGTTACCCTCATCTGCACTGATGGGCATCATCCATCATCATCAACTAAAAACTGGCAATAATAAAGGATTGTGGAAGGTCAAAACATCTAGGGGACCAGTACCCCATCCTAGTCTAAGATAGTTCAATCTGAAGCTGTATCCTGCTCAATGACATGTCTCCCTGTTTGCTTGTGGAACATTTATTTCTCTAAAGAAATCTTCCAGTTCTGAAATTAGGGAGTGGGCAATGAAACATCATTTTGAAGTTTCTAGGAAGGGAAAATCCTAGTTGTTTGTTTTCTGCATGTCACCCAAACCTGACACCTCCGTCCCACAGCACTGATATATCAAGAGACAAGAAGACCATAGAATCACAGAATAAGTGAGTTGGGTGGGGCCTATAAGGCTATCAGGTCAGTGCAACCTCCTGCTCAGTGCAGGCCAACCTCCTACTCAAGATAATAGCCAGAGGACTTCAGGAAATACTTCAGAATTTAATAGGTCTATTCATCTGCCACCACAGCTACTGCCAAAGGTAAGGGAGGGCCTGAAACATATAGAGAATGGCAGCAAGCCCTCCACCAAATGGAGGGATGCTGTCCACCTCTTTTCTAGGCCATCTGAGAAAGAAAAATGGCAGCAATGCCAGCCAAAGCCCTGCTGTTGTTATTCCTTCCCAGTTATACTTTTTTCACTGGTTTTCTTGCAATGTTACTCAAATGTAGGCAAACCTCCAAAACAAAAGGGAACTAGGCCTAGAATAGAATGCTGAATTGGTGGAGTCAGATGCACAGACCATACAACAGTTGTCGTGCATATGCAGTCTGTCCCTATTAAACAATAATTTCACTGACGCAACTCTATACTACAACCAAAGCACTATCATGACCCTTATGAGGCATCTGCCCAGTCATATTTTCACATTTTTCACCCACCCCACACCTCAAATCCTCTGTGCAATGCTTCTTTACTGTTATGGAGACCAACCATTGAGGAGACAAGGCAATTGCCTGAGCTAGCAAATGCTGGGATCAATAGCAGTGGTCCCTCAGCCATTCTTTCTAAAGACTTTAGTGATGTCCTACTGTTAGCAGAGGAATCTGTATGTGTCACATGATTTATTCCATGCTGCACAAGCCACACTGCTGCCCTCAAGTTCAACACAATGTCACTCTAAAATTGAAGCGCATGTCAGCTACTGGTCTAGTTTATTCCTTACATAGAGGTGGGCCAAGGAGTGTTATCTTGTTCCCTACTGCTAACAGCAAATGATTTGGGAGAGCCCATACAGTTATAGAATTGTAGTACTGACAGGGCTGGCACATCCATTAAGGCGAACTAGACAGCTGCCTAGGAC